>LNAC01000494.1:935341-996382 GCA_002007465.1 Ailurus styani | reverse complement strand
AAAAAAAAAAAAAAAAAAAAAAAAAGGGTGGGGGGCAGTTGGGTGGCTCATGATCCCGGGGTCCTAGGATTGAGCCCTGAATTGGGCTCCCTGATCTGCAGGGAGGTGCTTCTCCCTCTCACTCTGTACCTCCAACCCCTCTGCTCATGCTCTCACTCTCTCTCAAAGAAACAAATAAAATATTTTTTTTAAAAAAAGGAGCCCCTAATGTTTTCCTCTCTTGAACTAATATTGTGACCCCTCTGTAATCTTTAATTTTGCACACCCCTCTTCTGTTTGCTGGACAACAGGCTCCTTTTGTTCTACCAGATAAGTACCGTGACCTTTTCCAAATACATATTATCACTTTCCCTTTTCTAATGGTGTTTAAAACTTGCCAACTTGTGACTCTAGGCTTAGCTTACACACCCTTGTTGAATGTCCTAAGTTTGTCCTACCTAAATCCCCAAGTCACAAGGTCCCTCTCCTCATCTACTGAACACAAAACAATATTAGGGTAGGGGAGCAGTCTTAGGTTGTCCACGTGTATAAAAACAACCTATGAGGTGCTATGTGAGGAACAGAGGGGTGATCACTCAATCCAACTTTCTCCTGAGTGCAGATGTTCGGAAAACAACCAAAGCCATGTTAAAAATTCTAAGTCTAGGGACTTTAAAAAAAAAAAAATCCAATTTGTTTTTTTTTACTAATGCCAGGTAACATACACCAGAAATGTTATTGACTCACCTTGTACTTCTACCATAGACATATCACAAGCAGGCTTTTCCCTGAATATACTTGCAAAAGACTTGCATGACCAGTGACCAAAATGGAACACATTCTGTTGCTTATGCTGTACATCTTATATCCTTGTTCACTGATTTTCATATTAACTACAGAAAGCAATTTGGCAATAGGCCCAGGTTATATCTGCCTAACAGAGTTTTCTGCTCCCTTATAAAATTCTGACATTCAATAAATAAAAGTAGTATCACTGCTTATGAAACACCAAGTGATATTCTAAAAAACATCTACCTTTCATACCCTCCAAGTCTTTCTTGTTAAAGGAAACAGGTTCAGCAAATTATCACACTATGTACAAAATTGTGACCTCATTTATTTCCAAACCAAAGTAAGAAAATTGACCTATGCTTGGAGGAATAAAGGACAATCTTGGAATTAAATGTTTCACTATTACTTTGGAATATGGGCTCACAAGCTAGCACTGATGGTGTTGAACAGTCAGTTAAGATAGGCGAAAAGATCTTCCCAATTCCTCTCCAAACACCCTTGAGAGAGACATGCAAGGTCACGATGAAGTCCTTACCTCTTAAAAGGATACAGACATTGAGAAATTCCATTCCAGTTTATCAAGAAGTCCAGGACACAGAATGAAAAAGTTGTGTTTTTTTTTTTTAAGATTTTATTTATTTATTTCACAGAGGGAGAGAGATCACAAGGAGGCAGAGCGGCAGGCGGGGGCTGGGGGGGGGGAAGCAGGCTCCCTGCTGAGCAGGAAGCCCGATGCGGGCCTCCATCCCAGGACCCTGAGATCATGACCTGAGCCGAAAGCAGAGGCTTTAACCCACTGAGCCACCCAGGCGCCCTGAATGAAAAAGTTTTGGCCTTTGGGGGAAATTTGCAAAGAGGTGGAACAAACTTGTAGATTCTGATTATACAGCAGAAAGAAATCAACTTCTCCACTTGTCTTGGAGAAAACACTGAAGACTGATGTATCAATACGGCCATCTCATTCTCTGTGTTGTGACTCTAATCAATGAAGTCTTTTCTTTCACAAAGGCATCTTGCAACTTTATGTAGTCTCTGGACCCCCTTCAATACATTTTCCACACTGCTAGCACAGTGGTCATTCTAAAATGCAAATCCGATCATATCACAAGCTTAAAATCCTTCACAGACTTCACATAAAACACAAACACCTTAGCATGGCCATACAAAGCCCCCCTCCCCACCCATCCTACACCATCTCTTTCCACTCCCCTATTCTTACCCTACACTGTTATCAGAATGATTGCAATTCCCAGAATTCTCCATGTTCTCTCATGCCACCACAGCTTTTTCCACGATGTTCCTTCTTCCTGGACTATTTCCCCTGTTAACTGCTTAGAAAAACCTCCTGAATAAGCTTATTCGATCCTCCAGGCCAAGCTCATTCTTCTCCAGAAAGCCTTTCTTAGAGTCGCAAATCTGCACTAGGCTTCCCCCGACCTCCCAACCCCCCCACCCCTGGTCCTGAGCATTAGCTAATACTTGTATTTAAGACCTTATCACGCCATACAGTAAGCATCTACTTATGGAGAATGAAATTACACAGAACTTCTTTCACACCAAATTATATAAAAGGAAATGCTCTCTAAAAGTATACAGAAATATCAAAAAGTATAAAACATAAAGCAAAAAACTGTAAAGCCCTTTTCTTTCTCCTATAGCCCATGAGTCTTTCTTCTTTTTTCCTACTGTCTATTGCAAGACTTTTGGGGATACCCTTTGGTTGATCAGATTCACAAAACAGAGCAAGATGGCTGTCTGGTGCCCCATTACCGCCCTAAGATCATGAACTAAAAGGTACTTGCATCACCATTACTCACATCCCATTGGCCACACCTAGCTGCAAAAGAAGGGGAAAATATAGTCTCCAGTTCTATGGCCAAAGGCTGAGCTAAACTTGGGGTTCTCATTCTGAAAAAATAAAATGAAGACGAAAAAGATGAAGATAACAAAAAGAAGGGGAGGGGGAGGAGAGAGGAGGGGGAGAAGGAAAAAATAGATACTGGAGGACATCTTCTGCATAACTTAAACAGTGAGAAAAACTAATGGAGCAAATACAGAAGTCTACCAGCATAGAATTCCAGAAATATTTTGAACAAAGTTTCCCATCACCTACTACAGGAAGAAGTGACTGGAGAAATCATGGAGAAATGAAGGAAGAAAATAGAATCAGAACTTGACTATGTTGAATATACTCCTATTTTATAGGAACCGATAGCTTATCTCTCAAATTTAAAACATGAGCTTTAGACATAACAGTCTCTGAACTTTTTAACCTCTGGGCTATAATTTAGTAGATATGTATCTACCCTGCTTGTGAAACTTTTCTCTTGGCAGACAGAAGAAGAGCTCAGCATATACAAAATAGTTTCCTGAGGTTTAAAGTAGTAAAAGTAAAGATTGCAACAAAACTACATAGCTGCCAAAACTTAGGGAATTCACTAATTTCCCCAATGGCTTCCGTACTTGCTCAGTATCTGAACAGCACGATCCTGAAAGAAACAACTCATTACTTAAAAATAAACCATGAGTATCACGTAAAAATACATTTTGCAACAACTAACCTAAACTTTGATTTCTGAAGCATTTGTTCTTCTCTTGCTTTTGAATATCATATTCATGTCAAAAAGCATTTCTTCTATATTCTATGCACTGTTCACTGACATGGCTCCAAATTGGGCACAGTCATTATCCTCTAGGAACTGGAGGCAGATCATCACTAGGGACAGCACTAAACTCACTTTTAGGAATCACAGAAAAGACAAAGAACGGGAGAAAGGCTCCTATAGCAGAAATCAACTTTAAGATCTACTAGGAGACTCTGATCTCCTGGTTGGAAGATCTCTGTTAACTTCTTGAGGTAAAAAAATACATAAATAAAAATTAAAAAATAAATGGCCCTAACAAGATGAGAAAGAAAGTCAGCCGTTTATTGGGGAACACAAGGACTTACTGAAAAAATAAAATAAAAAACAAGAGAGAGGCAGAGAGAAAAAGACAACGGCATTTTTGTGGGAAGCTTAGATATGGGAAAAGACAGCTAACCCTTGAGAGCAGTGGCATAATCTTGCTCTGTTGACCCATAAAAAATCTTGGTGGTAGCTTTACAAAACAATTTATAATTTTGTTTCTAGCAATAGGATGTAACTAAATATCCACAGAAACTTCCTGCTTTAGAAAACACACACACACACACACACACACACACACACACACACACACACCTTTTAAATGCATATCTGATTTCACACACTTGCAAGGGAAATCTCTAGGGGACAAAAGTAAAGGAGAAAGTAAAAACCAGAGTGGTAATCCCTGGAATGATTTGCCAGCCTCGGGAAGCCAAAGGGCTTAAGTTCTGACAACTATGTGGGGACAGGCAGGAGACAGAATTAAGACCTTCACATAAAGTTAGAATTTTTAAAAGATCTACACCTACACTGCAAGAATACTTTAGAAATAATTCTTTTGGGGTGCCTGGGTGGCTCACTCACTGAAGGGAGCCTTCAGCTCAGGTCCTGATCTTGGGGTCCTGGGATGGAGCCCTGCATCAGGCTCCCTGCTCAGAAAGAGTCTGCTTCTCCCTCTCCCTTGCCCCTCCCCCTGCTTGTGCGCTAGCTCCCTCTCTCTCTCTTTCGCATAAATAAATAAAATCTTCGAAAAAAAAGAAAAGAAAAATTCTTCTACTAGCTAGGGAAATAACAAGCAAGCTTATCTACTGGGGCCTAGGATCTGGGTGAGTGAAACTGAAAATGCATAACCACAGTAGGCATGCCACACTTGGATTTGGGGTTCAAATTTATGCTTCCTGCTGAGTCCAGAATCCTCCAGGTAAGAAACAACACAGACACAAGGATAATGATACCCTGAGGTAACTGGCTAGAAACAGACACAGAACCACTCCTGAGAGACGTACTTTCAACACAGACCAGAAAAAAAGTCTTTAAGTGAAGCCCTGCTTAAAATTTATTACAATCCAAAATTACAACACACTCAAGAAATAATTCAGAATGAACTAGAGAAGCAGACGTAAGAAATAATACGATTAAACATTAAGAACTCTAGATCACAGAACTACAGAAACAATGTGCTTTTAGAAGAATAGAGATATAAAAGAAAAATTAAAATCAAGAAAATGTATAAAACAGTATCTAAAAGAAATAGGTAGATTTGAAAAAAATTAAAACTTATAGAATTTAAAAATAAAGGCATTGAAATCAAGCCCCAACTTTTGGTTCAAACTATATCCAGAAAAAGAATTAGTGAACTAAAATTAGATGTGAGGGCTTAATCCCAAATGCAACACAAGAGGGATAAAGAGATATGAAATACGAAAGAGAGGTTAAGAATCATGAAGGGAAGAGTGAGAAGTTCCAACATAACCAACAGTCACATTAGAAGAGAATCAGTGGAAAGAGGGCAATTTAAATAACATCGGAAATTTTTCAGAATTTTTCAGAATTCCTCAAAGATATGAGCCTTATATATAGCAAGTATAACAAGTTCAAAACACTGATAAATAAAATGTCCCTGTGTAGATTTATTATAGGGAAAGTGTAGAACACCAAAGACAAAGAGATCTTAAAGCAGAGAGAAGAATAGATTATCTTCCAAAAAGAAAGAAAGAAACTAACAGCATTCTCAATTAATTAACAGCCTGAAGACATGGAATAATTTCCAAAGCGCTTCAGTTTGTAGTGAAACTTTAGTTGCTCTAATAGGGGTAAACTTTCTGAAATGTCTGGAAAAATGTCTTCACATTGTCACTAACTCTCAAATAATGGATTATCTGGGCATAAAATTGTGGAGTTGATAGTTGCTTTCTTTTAGGACTCTGAGTCTACAAAAAAAGACTGAATTAGATACAGGAAAAAATAGTAAACATGTAGTAAATTTAAGTAAATCCCCAACAATGCAAAATAATAATAACTAAGAACTAATGTGGATAATTGTGACACTTAAATTTATGTGTCAGCTTGGATGAGTCATGGTACCCAGGTCAAACTTCACACATGTATTTTGGCACTTTGGGGTACTGTCTGAATGGGATTAATATTTAAATCAGTAGACTCTGAGTAAAGTAAATTGCCCTCCATAATGTGGGTGGGACTTACCCAATCAATTGAAGGCCTTAAAGAAAAAAACTGACCTCTTCCAAAGAACAGAGATTCTGCCAAAAGACCACATTCGGATTCAATATGCATATGAAAGTATATATTAGTTAATATATGTATGTATACACTCACACACGCACGCACACACACACCCTTTCGGTTCCATTTCTCTGGAGAACCCTAAAACTGTAATAAGTAACATAAAAACTAGACACTACACTACTGAAAAATAACTTACAATAATGAGGGGCTAGGTTGGAGGTAAACTGTTATATGGTTGGTGTAACATTCATGAGGAGTATAAATATGATGAGCAAATTTTGATTTCATGGCATGTATGCATGTTAGATTTTTTAATGTAACCATTAAAAAGAAAAGGACTAGAATGTGTTAACTTCTAAACAACCAGAGGTAGTTTAAACGTCTAGACGTAATCAAGAAAAGTGGATCAATATAAAGGATGGCAGGAGGAAGAGCAAAAATGGCAAAAATAAATTCATCAGCAATAAGTGTACTAAACTCACCAATTACAAAGGATTCCTAGATTGGATAAAAAGAACAAAATTGTTCTTTATACTCTTTAGAATAGATACATGTAAAACATCAGAACAAAGAAATGTTAAAATTAAGGGATAAAGAAAAATATACTGGGCAAAAACATATCAAAAGGAAACTGGTATAGCTATAATAATATTGAACTAACTGGAGCTTCAGCCAAAACAGCATTATGACAAAAGGAACAGTGCACCAGAGATACAAAACAATTTTAAGCATACATGCACAGTGAAATAGTCTCAGACTATATAAAGCAGTGAGACTCATACAGATGCCATATCCACACAGCTAATAATAGGGTCTGAAATATCCTAGCATTGAGACTTTTCAGAGAAAGTAGTTAGTCCAACCACAAGAAGACTAAATACAAATGTGTAGAATCGAAAAGCTTAACATGGGAACCATGCAGCTCCATCTGTATTGGCCCAAGAACCACAGCAAGGGAAGCTTCCACTGGCTCGGTGCAAAAGCAAACTTTCCTTTTTATTAGTCTTCTGAGGCAGGAGTAAGAAACTTGGAACACAAAGGTCTCCCATCTCCCCAGTCTCACACTTCCTCCCTGGCAACAAGTCAGACACAAAGGTGGGTCCTACATTCCCTTCAGCAACCGTCTCGAGATAGTCCTATGGGACATCTAAGTCATTTATGGGATAAGGTCTCCACTCAGGGAGACTGCTTCAGTACTTTTTTTTTTTATTCCACTTAGTGAACATACAGTGTTATAGTAGTTTTAGGTGTATGACACAGTGATTCAACAATTCCACACATCACCCTGCGCTCATTATGACAAGTGCCCTCATTAAACCCCATCACCTATTTATCCATCCAATCCCCCGCCAACCTCCCCTCTGGTAACGATCAGTTTGTTCTCTATAGTTAAGAGTCTGTTTTTTTGGTTACTCTCTTTCTCTTTTTCTTCCCCCTTTGTGATGAAAGAAATTGAAAATGACACAAAGAAATGGAAAGATATTCCATGCTCATAGATTGGAAGAACAAATATTGTTAAAATGTCTACACCGCCTAAAGAAATTTACACGTTCAATGCAATCCCTATCAAAATAGCAACATCATTTTTCACAGAACTAGAACAAACGATCCTAAAATTTGTACGTAACCACAAAAGACCCCAAATAGCCAAAGCAATCTCAAAAAAGCAAAGCAAAGCTGGAAGCATCACAAGTCCAGACTTCTAGTTATGTTACAAAGCTGTAGTGATCAACAGTATGGTACTGGCACAAAAATAGACACATAGATCAATAGAACAGATAGAAAACCCAAATATACACCCACAATTATATGGTCAATTAATCTTCAGTAAAGCAGGAAAGACTACCCAATGGAAAAACAAAGTCTCTTCAACAAATGGTGCTTGGAAAACTGGACAACAACATGCAAAACAATGAAACTGGATCTATTTCTTACACCAGACACAAAAATAAATTTAAAAGGGATTAAAAACCTAAATGTGAGACCTGCAACCATCAAAATCCCTGGAGAGCACTGGCAGTACTTCCCTGACATCGGTGTTAGCAACTTTTTTTCTGGTAGGTCCCCTGAGGCAAGGGAGACAAAAACAAAAATAAAGTATTAGGACCACATCAAAATAAAAAGCTTCTGTGTGGTGAAGGAAACAACAAGACTAAAAGCAACCTACAGAATGGGGGAACGTATCTGCAAATGACATATCTGATAAAGGGTTACTATCCAAAATATACAAAGAACTTAATAAAATGCTTCAGTACTTTATCTTTTTTTTTTTTAAGATTTTATTTATCTATTTGACAGAGAGAGAGAAATCACAAGTAGCCAGAGAGGCAGGCAGAGAGAGGGGGAAGCAGGCTCCCCGCCAAGCAGAGAGCCCGATGCGGGACTCGATCCCAGGACCCTGAGATCATGACCTGAGCTGAAAGCAGAGGCTTATTAACCCATTGAACCGCCCAGGTGCCCTTCGGTACTTTATTTTAAGATAAAATATAATCCAAATGCTTTGAGAAAGGCCCAGATCCATTCCAAAGGAAGTTTCTTTGTTCCTTCCTTCAGTTAAGATTACACAACCTGATTTCAGAGGCAGAATAGCACCTTGGCTAAAAGCCTAAATCTGGCCATCAAGGGGCCATGGGTTCAAATTCTAACAGCAACAAATAAGCTGTACAGTAGTAACCTTGGACTGAAACTTTATATGCCTCGGCTTCTGCATTTATCAAAAGTGAGGTAGTATTCATAAAACACTAAGGACAGTTTTTTTCACAGAACAACCACAAATAGCTATGTATGCAAAGGTTGATTATGATGATGATGACAATGACAATAATTTGACGAGTAGTGTCAGCCTCACTAACATACTCCTTTGCAGTTATTCAGATCCAGATGGAATTCTGCAGTCCTTCACAGGCCGGGGAACTACTGTCTATCAACACATCCCCTCTATCAACACTGCCCTCCTTTACAACTAGGGTGAGCGTTTTATGTAGCACTGCCCTCTGCCCCAACTGAAGAGAAGGAAGCCCATGTTATTGTAGTGGAAGTGGCCGCTGTGCCCCTTTGCTGGCCAACAGCTCCTGCCCTGCAGAAACCGAGGAGAACTGAGTTCTCTGCTGCCCCTTTGCCGACAGCAGTGCCTGATACTTCACTGCCTTCATCACCACACTGAGGTCACCCAATAATAAGAAGAAAATGATCTTCCATTTTCCTCTCTTTTGCAGGAAGAGCTAGGAAGAAGAAGCTGTCCTTGGGGCATGCTCCTGGTTCTGGTCAGCTTTTCCTGCTTCTATCTCTCGTCAGCAGAACAAAGTGGGCTCTCTGGGTCACAGCTGCATGGGGAACCAACTCTTGCTCTGATTCACAGCCTTCTGTGAGGGAAACGTGATCAACACAAGAGGATAGGGACATGCCGTACAACCTGCAGAAACCTCTCAGGATCTCAATCCCTTGCCACTCCCACTCCCTGTTTCCAAGAACAGCCCTCTAATCGGGATGGAGGGAATCCGTTTTTCCTACAGTACCCCGGGTACGTGCACTCTGTTATGAGGGGCAGAACGTCAAGCTTCCTCCTGCCTTGAGTTCCCTCTCAAGAGGCTCTGGTTCAGGGAATCAAAGGAGAACAAGGACCAGCTCTACTGCTAAGAGAGAGCAAATAAATTTCTTCTGTAGAATCACATAAAAATGCACCATGAAAAAGCCTTCACGACATAAGGAAGAAGAAGGATCTATCTTGGTGTGACTGCTTCAAGTCCCTTTGTGAATTCACAACAAACCTGAAAATTTTGTTGCTCCTTGTTTCCTGCCTTTCTTCCCATTACTTTTTGTTTGTGTGTCTGTCTTCTTCATTTATTATTCAAGATATTTACTTCGTTAACTGGAGAGCAAATCATACCAGAGACAGAATCAACTACAGGCAATTGATCGGCTTCCCGTAACCACTACTTACTCTGGCTGCACAATTTATAGTACGGTCTGTAAGCACAAAAGCCAATTCAGTCTCAATCATTCTGATATTTTTTATTCCAGCCTTCAGTAAGATATGAGGACAAGAGAACCTACTTTCATTTTTCTGCTGCTTAAAGTCCTATAAATCTATTCTATTCCCATCTATCTTGGGAGGTGTCTGCTTCTGCCTGTGCATTTCTAACTTTCTTTTACTTGGGTGTGGCCCATGAATCAATCATCCTGCCCACAGGCATCTGGATGGTTCTTCTGATGCCCTGCAATGAGAATGTCTTCTCTGACACTGCTGTGGCTTCTCTGATTTTCGCATGTAGACAAACAGTGGTTTGATTTCTTGCCTGACTGGCTACAGCTGCCTCTGTGGGGATAGCGTGAGACTAAGCAGATGGAAGGATTGGAACAGGCAGTTTTCGTGGACCACTTTGCCTCTGCCACCAGAAAGCAAGGTTACCCCTTCGTAGCCCTAACAAGCCGGAACTGCTATTCAGCAGCCTTCAAATCTCAAAGCGGCCAAGCCAGGTAAAAGCAAAAAACACCAAGAGCAGCCATCTTGAGCTTTCTGCCCTGCTCACTGCTGATCTCAACAGCAAAGCCTCTGATGATCCTCAGGAGAAAGGGCAAGGAACTGAGGACCAGGAAGGGCCTGCTCAGTGCTTCACAGCTCAAGCAGCAGTGTCTTCTCAGGGCACACACACAACTCCCATGGTAAGCGTTCCACGAGGCTGATTGAAAAACACAGTCCCTCCCCACCTTCCCACATGTCTCCAGCTTTCTGAGGTTTCTCCAGATCTTCTAGAATCTGATTCTCTATTTTGTGACCAGCCAGATGGCAGGCAAGGGCCAGAGGGCTTTGGCCAATTACTCTGACAGAAGAGCCTCAATTCAAGCAGCTGATGCTAAATACTGCATCCCTTCTGAATGTCAGCTGGGCAATCCCCTCAGAACCCACCTCCAAACCTCCAGTTGTACAACTGGCTGAAATGGGGCAGTGCTGGAATGTGCTGGCCTACCCAGCAAATGGTACAGAGAGCAGAGGAACAGAAAGGACGTGAGAGGGTGTCCTGCCTGTTTTCTCCTCTGCCCAACAAGGATGGAAAATGGGAGACGGCAGCCTTGAGAGTCTAATGTCCAATAAATATGAGATTTATCAGGGTGATAATAACCATACTTTTTAATTAAAGAAAAATAAGCTGGCTAATCAGCTTGAGGATAGCAAGGCACTGGACAAATCCCTGTTTTGATTACCATTTGTATAGCACTGTGTAGCTGATAACCTCATATGGTATCTCATCTAACCCATGCAACACTTCTGATGTCGTAACGATTATCATACACCCCTGAGGCACCAGAGTCCCACCTAGACTAAAGGGCCCTGATTAAACAGTTAGTAAATGGCAAAGCTCGAAGTGGAACCCCAGTTTTGAAGCTCTTCTCTCATTATTTTCCCACTTGACTTCAGCTCCCTCACCCAGGAAGTTGTTAAATTTATTTCCAATGTTCTTCACACATTTTACCCCATTTTATTCTCACACAACTCTGTAAGATATGCACTATTATTATGCTCACTTTTATAGATGGGAAATTTATGCACAGAAGGATTAAGGGATTTTCCTGAAATACTTCAACTAATTAATGGCCATGATCCAAGTCTCCTGAGGTCCCAATCCAATGTTCTTTGGGCATACTGTCAATAGCCATCAAATTATTACCCTTCTCTCCCAGAGGGATGGGCAATAAAATCGAGCCCTGGCTGGAGCCAGTATATCCAGACAGACCACAATGCCATCTTTGGCATGAACATACTTGACTCGGAGCAATGTTATTAATATAGTACTGGATGCATTTTGCAATTTCCAAAGGTTCTTGTGGTTCAGATTAAGCTTATTGGCCTTCAAGCTCCACTGCTGGAAACTGCCACCTTGCCAGGCCTGGCCCATAGCTCATACTTCACACCTTGTGTCCTCCAGCCTATAGATTTGACTACTCAGAGTACTTCAGAGCTATGGTGATAGGAAGAGGGAGCTTTGAGATTCTACTTCTTAAAACTGGGAGCTGGGGAGAGTGACACATTGATTAAGAAGTACAGATTTCCAGACTCTGTTTCATGTATTATATACATCTAAAACAGTGACCATAAATCTAAAGAATAATAAAGGTTTATTATTGCTAACTGGGAAACTCCTTCTTCAGTGACATATTTACCATTAGTGATCACGAAAAGCAAAGTACCTTCTTGGCGTCAAGTAAGATCCAACCTCCAAGGACCCAACAAAATGGCAACTGGTTGCTCCCAATCCCAGGCAACCCCCAGCTCTGGATGAATGGAAGGTGCAGGTGCAGGCTGAAAAAGGAGCCTGTTCACTGGGGACTGGATGAGAAGAAATCAGCCATGTAGCATCTCACTCCTCTCTCCAGCCTGAGTTATTTCCTTTTCAACAGAACACCTGTGTCACCCCAGGCCAGACGGTAAGTTCTCCAAGTCAGCATCCTGTAGCACCAGGGACCTTGGCCTTGGGAACGCAATGCATTTTTTTTCTTCATTGGACTTTTATTATATTTTTTTCCTGCTGGATGATGTCCCAGGTATTAACTCTAGCTAAAGAAATCTGGGTAGGTGACAGGCTATTATGAAAAAGATTTGAGGCAGGGGATAGCTGAGAAGAGACGGTGAAAACTAGCTTGCATTTTATGACCCTCATGGGCCCCAGAAACTTTCAACTTTGGAAGCCACGCCCAACCTACATAACAATGAATGTTTCAGGATGCAGCCACGTTTCACATTAACAGTAATTTGTACGTAACTATGAAAGAGGTCTTATTCAAGATTTATTCAAGAATTTATTATTCAATGCAAGATTTATTAATTTTAATTTTAAAGGTATTTACTTATATGTTGTATTTTATGGGCAATAAAATTCTTTCAAGACTTAATTTCCCTGTAAGCCTGTGGAAGTCCCCAGGTCCTTGATACTGTGCCCAAGGTGCCCGATGGGTGCACATCCCTGGCTGGGAGAAGGTAGCATGAGACCGACCATGGAGACAGACGTGGGTGATGGGCTGGAGGGGCAGAGAGCAGCTGCGATGGAGACGAGGGAGCAGGGGTGTAGCCATGAAGTCTGACAGTAGCCAACTTATGACATCCATGGAGAAAGCTCAGAAGTGGGTCTCAGATTCAGTGGAATCCTCAATATATCACAGCCCAGCAGAGCTAGAAGACAGTCTCCAGTGGAAGAATAGTAAGACATTAAGTGTTCTCTCCTCTGTGCATTCCCACCCTTTGGAAATCTCTTCTCTTTCCTTCTTTCTATGCAGGCAGAACCAGAAGAAGGGCCAGGCCTCCTCCCACAGAGTACAGCCCCACATCCGTTGGAAGACCTAAGAAGTTCAGGAGGAAACTCTAAATTGAGAGCTAGATGGATCCTCATAATCACTTATCAGCCCACTACTGGGAAATGAGGTTGCATTGCCTTTTTATTCCCAAATCACTATGACATAAATTCCCATGATTCCAGTTCCTGGAATCTAGGCCTAAATCTACTTACAGTTTCCAAGAATGCTCACTAATTTCTGACCTAGCAAATGTCCCCAGCTTCCTGCCCTGGAGCCTCCCTGTCACCATGCCACAGTGCTGCCTTTCCTAACCATACCCTTGGAGGCTCCCCTCCTGGATTCAGCTGTCCTTTGCTGGTGTCCTCAGCTGCAAGTCCCATTCTGGCCTAGTGCAGGAAATAATGTCCTCCCTCCTTTTCATTAGTCTTTTTGAAAAGTGGACTGGGACTCCTCAGTTCCAGAGATCAGCTTGTAACTTTTAATAATACTTTACTGATGACTGGGGGATAACAGAAGAATAACAGAGAATAACTCACAATCCTTGCAAGAATTACTTATTCCAAGAGTCCATAGGTACAAATGGTCCTCAGACACCCTTCCTGAGCCAGCTCCCTGTCTGGCTCCTTCCCTGTCTCTACACATATCAATCTCTACGCCTCAGAGTTAGGGCCCAACCTATCACTGGCCTTACAAAGAAAATAGCATCCTTTCCCTCCCAATCTAAGGCTGTCTCATTTTTATTCCAGAAGTAACTTTTTCCTAGGGTGTTTGGCTTTGGGAGTACACATTCCCTTGGGATTGTATATCCATCCAAGTGTTTGGTCTGACATCAAAAACAAGGCCAAAAACCCAACAAGAATCTTTAAGTTGGAGAACACATTTTTTAAGGTATGGTTTAATCAAACTGAGATAAAACCATATGTGGGACACCAGAAATCTAGCCTAGTACATCTTATACCACTTGCTCAAGCTCTTGACCTTACCTCTAATAGGAGGTAATAAGACCAAGCTTCTATATCACCTTTGCCATAATCAGTTTCCTACTTCCAATTTCTTATAAGCAAGTGATTGAATAACATACACATACAATGGGACACAAATTCTCACACACAGACACACACACACACACACACACACACACACACACTACAAATTATAATTTTAAATATAGGATGGTCTTATTCTAAATATAGGGGGAAAATATCTAATTTTACAGAGATAAAATTCTGCCAATCACTAAACACAGCATTTAAGTGCTGAAGTATCTGCTTTGGGTTATATGAAAGCATTTGGGTTTTGTACCAAAAATCAGAGGGGGAAAAAGGGGGGGTTTACTTTACATTTGCCTGAGTAAAAGGGCTAATACCAGCTGATTTGCCCAAATCAAAAGGTCAGGCTTCTTTGAAAATAAATTACAGTCTCTACCCTAGGAGATATGCATGTTTATAAATTTTTAGATGACATTTTTCTACTCTAAAAGGGAAAAAATCTGAATGTCAATTTTCCATTTAAAACTTTATTATAAAAGAAAGAGAGACATACCAAGAACACTCTTAACTATGGAGAACAAACTGATGGTTACCAAAGAGGAAATGAACAGGGCGAAGGGTGAAATAGGTGATGAGGATTAAGCAGTGTACTTATGATGAGCACTGAGTAATGTTTAGAATTGTTGAATCACTATACTGTAGACATAAAACTAACACTGTATGTTAACAATACTGGAATTAAAATTAAAAACTTAACAACAAAAAACCTTCATTATTATACAGCAGGATACTTAATCCACCTCTATTCTTGGCCTTATAGGGAAATTCTCTATGTGTACTCACTTTTCTGTACCTCCTCTTTCTGAAAAAGATAGTGTCCCTGGGGCTAAGATAAGTAGCGAATCTAGACAAAATGGACCAAGAAATGACCTCAGTCTAGAGACAAAAAGAATCCTCTCAACCCACATGTGGTCCCGCCTACAACTCCAGTGTAACAGGTTCTGTTTTAGAATTTTCTGGGGACAAACCTCTCTTGAGACAACACTCATTATACAGAAACTGCATCTGGAAAGCATTTGTTGTACATGGCTCCTAGGAACACAAAGCAATGACTGGTGATGGGATAGCGATTTGGAATCACCATGTCTTCCTTCAGAGACTCAATTAACAGGTGGGTAGCATCAAAGTAGGCACAAGGTAAGTAGACCTTCAACAACCAGAACTTTATTGGGGTAAAGACTGCTTCTCACTTTAAATTGGTCCTGAAGACACCAGAAGAACTCAAAAGCCACATCATTCCTTTGAACCCAATAGCATGGATAACACTCCTACCACTATCACCTTAGCTACACAATACTTGGGCAGCTATGAGAAGCTGTTTCCCTATATCGGTTGGCCCAGACAAAGGTGTTAACACCAGTACAGCATTTCTACTAATTAGTGAAGTCTAATTCTATTACCTTATACATCTGGTTAGTGTTTGGGTGCTAAAACCAAAGAACTGGAGTCAGAAGATTTCTCTTGTCAAGTTTACGTTCAAGGAAATGATTCTTTGTGTGTCGACGGTCACATCCTGAAAGGCAATCTACTGATAAGTTGTAAATAAGGTCTTTTTTATAAGATGCTTTCCTCTGCAAGAACTGTAAGTAACCAATGAGAGACACTCTTTAAAGTAGTTCCCCTAAGGTCTCTCCTCGCTATCAGACTACAAGGTTGATATTATGAATGTAAAACTATTGTGCAAAACCCCCACCATGAGGCAGCAGAGGGTCTGAGTGAATCTTTCAATTCTTGAATGTGAAGGCTGTTAGTTTAGGCATTAGTTTTCTTTATATGCTTTGGTATTTTGGGTTACAGACTCGCCTTGAGTGAAAGGTAAAAATTTTTTCACTCTCTCTCTTCTCTCTCCCTCTCCCTCTATCTCTCTATCTATCTATCTCCCTCTCTCCCTCCTCTACATCAATTTTGCAATGGCCTCCACCCAGCTCCTCGGACTTTCTAGTCTAGAACCAGGGAACTTGAGGACTTCAGGTTTTGAATGAAGCTCTTGTCCCTCAAAGACATTGGAGATCTCACAAATTTCATCAGAGCACTTTGGCTTAAGTGCTAATCACAAGGTGGTGTCCACATTCTTGCATCTCCCATGCATTAGGCATTCAGTAATTAGCACACGTCAGTAGCTGAGAACCATTAGCAGACTCCATTCATGAATGGGTGAATCACCTTCGCCCCTGACTTCAAGCTGTGACTCTGGTCCTGCCTCTGTGATTTGGAAAGGGCATTTTTATTCAGTTACCACTTTAAACATATTCATGGCTTGCCTGCCCCCTGACCTGACGTTCAACAGACACATGGCTTTAGTACCTCCCTAGACTATTTTGCAAATCTAATCCCCTGAGATGTTAAAGAGATGGCTTATTTTAAGACATGGCTAAATAGTTTCAGTTTAGCTTTTTCCATTTTATTTATCATTTTATGTGTTTAATGTATGTATGTGAATGGGGGGTATATTAGTCGGCTAGGACTGCCATAACAAAGTACCACAGACCGAGTGGCTTAACAACATTTATTTTCTCACAGTCCTAGAAGTTCTAGGCTAGAAGTTCAAGATCAAGGTGTTAACACGGTATTCTTCTGAGGCCTCTCTCTTTGGCTTGTAGACAGCTCTCTTCCCTGTGCCTTCATGTGGTCTTCCCTCTGTACCTGTCTGTGCTCCCATTTCCTCTTCTTAAAAGGAAGGACACAAATCATATGGAATTACAGCTCACCCTGGTGACCTCATTTTAACTTAATGATTTCTTAGAAGACACCCTCTCTAAAAACATTCCAAGGTACTGGGGGGGGTTAGGAATTCAACATATGAAACTGGAAGTGGGGGACAGTTCAGCACATGAGAGGGGGTGAAGGGCAGGATTAAATTGTGAGCTCAGAAGGCATTCTCTACCAGGCTTCCTGGCAAAAGGTTTTGCACCATCCCCTAACTCTGCAGAGTGAAGGCCTCTAAGTAAAGCACACCCCTCCCTCACAGCCCGGATGCCCTCAACCAGCAGCCATGCATGTCCTTGGAGACCCATAGTCACCTCAGTGATGCTGGCATAGGATCCTGTGAGAAAATGCTCCGACAGCCTCTGCTCAGGACGGCTCCATCACAGCTGAATCCAAGTTCCCTGTGATGCGGAGGGCCCACAGAGGACTGAGGAGGACAGATACTGCACTCATCCAACACCAGAACAAGGCACTTTGACCAGGTTATAAATTCTGAGTTTGCATGTCATTTCAGATTTGATGACAAGGTCTTTAAAGAGAAAGGAAGTTAACATGAGGTCATGGGTGAGGGAGCTAAGCCAACATAACTGGAGCCTTAAGACGAAGAGAAGATTAGAACACAAATATGCATGCATTTGGACCCAGGGAACACCATGTGAAGACTCCAGGAAAAGATGGCCATCTATAAGCCCAACAGTGAGGCTTCCAAGGCGAACAACCCTCCTAACAGCTAGATTTTGAACTTCTACCTTCCAGGACTGTGAGAAAACAAATTTCTATTTAACCCATCCAAGCTGTGATACTTTGTTATGGCAGCCCCAGCAAACAAATACAAACACTAAACCTGGGGAGTCTACTACTTGTTCAACAAACCTACTACTGGTTTGCCTCATCTCTTAGAGTTGCTCTCTGCCAACACAACCTTGAGAAAGAGCCCAGGTAGAGAGCACTGAGGGCCTTGCACCATACAGGTAAGAGTGCTCACAGAGTACTCTCTAACCCAACAAGGTAGTGAGTATGCATCTCGTAACATCTCACCTGAGAAATCTCACAGACTATATTGTTGAGCTAGAAAATTCAATTACACAAAAATCCTCATTAGCCTGTGAAACCCAACTGTTAAACTTAGATAACTCACTTATAAAGGATTGGCATGGGGGAGGAGTATGTCTTCTAATATGTAACATCAAAAGTCTTGGTCCTTGCAGAAACAGCAGTGGAGAAACATGGGTGGCACTGCCACAGTGGGGTACGTGCTTGCATATGGCAGACTGTCAGAAAAATAGCAAGGCTATGTTTACAACCTTCTATTTTATTTGCTTCAATATGTTATGATAGCCCTTTGAAAAAAGTGCAGGAAGTAAGCAGACTGGATGGTGTGGTGGTCTTGTAATGTGTCAACTTGGGTAGGCCAAACTATGCTCCACAGAATCCCTTCCTTGTAAGCAGGACAAGCTTGATGAACATGCAGACAGTGCAATTGCACAGAGACATTTTCTCAGAAGGAGAACCCATAAGGGGGTTTAAGGCTCTGTGTTGAAATTCTTACTAGTTTCATGTTTGAACCTATTTTATAAGTGAAGGCTATATAAGTGAAGGGATAGTGGAAGATGTTCTAGAGCTTTGTAGCCTTGGCTCCCATGTGTTCTCACCCCTTACTGCCTCCCTGGCTCCCTGGGACTTCCCTTCCCCATCATATAGGCTGTCGCCACCCCTGCTGGGGTCAAGGACACGGGCAGGGAGGGTTGGAGGCAGGCATACACCCCCTGATGCCAAGTCATGGGACAGGGCCCGCGATGCCTGTGAAGTCTGCATACACCCTGTGAGTATCCCATCAGTAGGGAATACAGCATTAAGTAGCAAGTAATGAACACCATGACATATCCAGAAAAAGACTGTGAAAGAAAGGAAAGCCGTTTTCCTGCTCTGTGACCAAGGAGTTCCACATTTTCCATTTGCACTGCCCCACACAGGATGTAGCTGACTCTGCCTGTATAGTTCATGGACATGATGAAAAGGATGTACCATAAGAGATACATCTGCACAAGATTTAGAGCATAGAAATGAAATTTAGAGGACCTATATGGTTCTCCACCTTTGAAAGGGAGAGGCAGATGCTTTTGTAGCTCTTGTACATTCTCACTGATCAGGTGACTCAACACACTGGCATGGGGCGGCAGGGGCCTTGCAGCTGCTCCACCTTCCCCTGCGTTCTTTGGCTTACCCAGTTGCAGGACTCCATGATGAAAGACACAAGCTTTTCCCACATGACATATACATCATAGCTGGAGACACAAAGAACTGACCTGAGATCTAATACATGCTTATGGCTTCCTTTTTGTCCTTGTTCTTCTCCATTCTATATCCATCTTCCCTCCTAGACTGCCCACCCAGTAGACTTTGGGCTCCAACATCCAACACAAAGACTCCTGCTTAACCAGTATATAAAGTTAAATGACTGTAATGACAAATCTCACATACTCTATCTCCTAGTGGTCCTACTTTTCCCACTGAACTATGACTAATAAGTAGGGCAAATTTCTTAAACCTTAGAATAGGTTGGGGAAATAGGACTACATATATAAAAATAAAAACAGAAAATAATATAATGAAATAATATCTTACATTTTCACAGTCTTTTGCAATCAACCTACATTGTCTTATTTGGTCATCACCACAAGCCTTATGCGGTAGATTAGGAGAACTATTACAATTTCTATTTTACAGATGGAAATGAGATGTGAGGGATTAAATGCCTTGGCCAATGTCACATAATTAGAAAGTGGCAGAGCTGGAACTGGTCTTCGAATGCCTTTCCCAGTGCACTCCCATTGACTCCGAGGGCCCCTTCTAAATATGAAGTAGTAAGATTGTGAAGTTCACATCTTCAGTGGGACAAGATCCATTTCATCCAGGAGATAAGATCCCTGGTTCTCAGTTATATAATTATATTTTGCTCCCTGCACATTAAATAAGCAGACTGTAAATCATTCAGTTCACACCTTTATACCCATCTCTACTGTCCATGCCCTCACCTTGAAGAACAAAGCACCAAAAACTCTCACTCAACACTCAACAATCTAGCTTCTAATCTCAGGAAATACAAAGGGCATTCCAAATAAACTGCAAGTGTTTCCAAAATGTCCTGATATTTTTTAATGCTCATAGACAGAAGTTTTGTAGATAACAGAGATGTAAGCAGTTCTCATCATTATAATTCATGCATCTGATACATCAAAGTGAGGTTTGGCAATTGTTTTATGGTTGTGGAAAAAAAATAAGCTTCATTTCAAACAAATCATCAAAATTCCACAAGAGACTACAAAAGTAAGTAAGACTTTGTTCTTCTATTTTTACTAACCACAAAAATGAGAAATAAGACATTCTATTAAAGGCTTTGAGCTATATCCATATAATGAACACACTTAGCACTGTGAAAACCTAGAGAAAAATGCAAATTTGTACCATTTGTCAACAATTGAAAAATCAGCCCAAATAAGGTTTTTGGTTATTATATTCTTCCCTCATGGGATAAACAGTTGAAATTATAGGGGAAAGAACCAAATTGCCTCTAATGAATTCTGTTAATCTGGAAGGAACTTATAAATGCATAAATCATGCTTGTGTTCTCCATAACCACCAGTGAGCACTTCCTATAGAGAACCAGCCCCACTGCACCCCACCACCCATGCTATACCCATCCATATCAAATGTTCCCAAGACCCATGGGCAAAGGAGCCACCTGGTCCAGAGCTTTGAAACTGCATAGTCTCTTTATCTAAATTACTCCAGTTTATGTTCACTTACTGGACTCATTAGAAGATAAAGATAGCTTCATTATTTGGCCACCAAGCAGAGGATGCAAAGGTGTGCACCGAGGGGCCCTCATTTGTTCATTAGTTTACTCTTTCTATTTATCAACAATTTACTTCATGCCAGACATCATCCTTGGTCTGAGGACACAGTGGTGAAAAAGACAAATGCAAAGACCCTTATGCAGTTTACAGTACAGTACAGGATGGTAATCACTCCTTCAAATAAATGGACCACTGAAAATTGAGGTAGGAACTGGAAGGTATAGGTTTAATATTGCTGGAAGATACGTAATGCAGAAGCCTAACCTCATTCTGGGGCTCAGACAAGGCCCAAGAAATTCCTAGGAAGAGACATTTGTGTTGATTGTGAAAGAGGAATAGATGAGGAGGTGAGGATGTGCTGAGCATTTCTAGAGGAGGGAACACAAGTCTGATGTGGGGTGACCGTGGAAACCCTGACTCTGCCAGGTAGAAGCAGCAGTAGGTTCTGGCCTGAGGAGATAATAGTCCTGGGCACGAAGTGGGGATGAGGGATAAAATACGAGCCTTGCAGAAGGTAACTTTCATCTACCTCAGTGCTATGACTCAAGCTAGCCCTGCACCCATAACTAAGTAATGTGTGTTTGGAGGGAGGGGGGAGGCATAGAAGACTAATGGAAAAACTCTGTCCCAGGTTAGGCAATAACAAGGGTCCAGAATAATTCTTCAAGCAGCATAAGCTTATCCTGCTGCCCTTTAAAAACTCTCTTCCAGTTCCCAAGGCTCTTTCTCTTTCCCCAGAGCCTCTTACACTCTCCAGCGTCTTCCAGCTGCTCAGGCCTGCCCTTCCTTTCCATTCCTGTGTTCACACACCACATACCTTCAGCTTGGTATCAGGAGGAGAAATGTGATTATCGGATTTAAGTAATGAACTGGGAGGTGTCAACAGCTATGAGCCCTCAGAGCTTACTAACTCTAATGGATTTCCTGAAGCAGGGCTAATTTTCTGAGAAGAAGAAACTTCCATGTATGTTTGAAGAACTAGGACCAGCAAGTTTTTACTGACCTCTGGAAAATGACCTCCTTCAAATTCTGGAGACTTCAGGAAACAAAGGGCAAGAGGGAGAAAAAAAGGGAGGACCAAATGTCAGTCCCCAGGAGTGGTCCCTGCCTCTCCCTGCAGTGATGGAGTCCAGATGGAGAGCAGTAGAAAGGCCTGTGTGTCTTTATGAAGGATCAGAAGCTCCCTCTTGAAGGCAAGCAATTCAGAATGCTAAAAAGGACTGAAAAATAGACCACCACTTCTCAGAGTAGGTACTCATATCTTGAAAATTTCTTTCTGTACTGGTATTAAATCAACACAAGTATATTAAGAAAAAAAATGTGTGTATGCATGCATGTGGGCGTGGGGGGCATGTGTGTGTGTGTGTGTAGATTTCTCATGAGTTGCTAAATCTTTAAAAAATCACTAAGATTCCAAAGGATTTTTATCTTATAAACCTGTATCAACATTATTATAAGTAAAACATCTTATTTGATGCTCCAAAAATTCCATCAGGAGGGACTATCATTATCCCACCATTTTAGAAGGGAAATTTGGAGCACAAAAATGTTCAGTAATTTCCCTCAAGAATAAAAAAAAATATGGTTAAACATCTAAAGGAACACTTTTCCCCTCACTGTACAAGTTTAAAAACATATTTACTTGATACATTTCACATGACTACCTATTTTGTAGAAAATCAGGTAGAATTCAGGAGATACATATTAATCCCAAATTTATGTAATATTTTTAAACCATCAAATAAACTACAATTACTTTATTTTAAAAAATACTAAAGAGGGTAAAAAAGAGAGATAAGTGATTGATTTTTCTGAGACTTTGAGTAATATATGTGCTGCCATTTAGCTCAGTCTCTGCCCAGACCTAGTAAACTATATATTTACGGTGTTGGAGTGATGGTCCATTAGAGGCCTGATTTGTTTGCTAGGGCTGCCATAACAAGAATCACAGGTTGAATGGCTTAAACAACATAAATTTATTTCCTCAGCAGTACTGGTAGCTAGAAGTTCAAGATCAATGTATTGACGGGGTTGGTCTCTTCTTAGGCCTCTCTCTTTTTTGGCTTATATGAGACCATTTTCTCCATGTGTCTTCACACGGTCTTCTCTCGGCATCTATCTGCATTCCAAGTTCCTCTTCTAATAAGAAGACCCACCCTAATTATCTCATTTTAACTGAATTACTTCTTGAAAAACCCTATCCCAAGGACAGTCACAGTCTGAGGTACTGGGGGATAGGACTTCAACATAGGATTTCTGAGGGGATACATTTCAGACCACCACAGAAGCAATGACACCTGAATTAAGAAGTCACTCAGATAGGAATATGGCTAAGGAGAGCAAACTGGGCAGAAACCCACCACTAGATGCACTAGACGTGCCCTGTCGCTGAAGAGACCAAGCCCAAAGGATGGAAGAAAAAGCTCAGAACAGTCATCCAACTTGACTACTTTCTGAATGGGGGAAAATTGCTTTAGTTTATACTTGAGAGGATAAACCCAGCTGTAACTCATGCTTCCTTCCCCTAATTGTGGTCTTAACTTCTTATTTGATCCTCTTGGATTAGGTGAGAGTTCAAACACGAAGGCACATGCAGCAGCGCTGATGTTGGAAATTAACAGTTCTACCTCTCAGGCTTTCAAAGGATATTGCTCAGTTATGTAGGCAGGAGACAATTCTACTGTTATCTCTTGAATTGTTAACACATTTCTCCTCAGGAACAAATATAGCATGGCTTGTCTAACAGAAGTAAAATAATCCTAAAAGTCAGAAATCTGTGGGTTGTTTTATTTGCTTTTTAAATTAACTATCCATTTTAACTTTCAGTGCTCTTTAAAATATTTGCCAACTCACTCTGCATGAAATGTTTTTCTTTTATAATTAAAAAGAAAACTTTAAAACAATTACAACATCTTTATAAAAGTTCCTTTTTTGGAAAAAAAAAGTCTCTGTTGTTTAAAAACAACAGTTTTTGTTGTTCTAATTTGCTCAGTAATTTTTACTTCCCCCAATTAAATAAATATGATCCTAAACAGGTTAACATAAATTTTTGGTGAGTGACTCATATGAACCCATTGTAACTTCAGAGGAGTGTCTATAAGGGGAATAATTTGGGGGCCACAAGCAATGTGACTTCATTCTGCCAATGTCCCTTCTCTTGTCACCTGCAAACATTGCCATTATTTGAAAGAGGAAGACATTATAACAAATACAGCAATCGGCACAAGGCCGACACCAGAACCCCTCTCCTGAAGAAATTTTACTTTTAATGAACTGATTTTGTAGTTTTCCACACAAAGGGGAAAAAGGAAATTTCTATACATGCATTTATCTGAGAAAGAACCTTGTATCTCAACACAGTCCCCAATTTATGACGGTTTGACTTAAGAGTTTTTGACCTGACCAAGTGCAAAAGCAATACCCATTCAGTGGAAACCATACTTTGAATTTTGAATTTTGATCTTTTCCCAGGCTAGCCATACATGGATCTGATACTTTCTCATGATGCTGGACAGCGGCAACAAACCACAGTTCCGGTCAGCCGCTCCTTACAAGGGTAAACAACCCATTCACTTACTGCCATTCTGTACCCATATAACCATTCTGTTTTTCACTTTCAGTACAATATTCAATAAATTACATGAGATATTCAACACTCTATTATAAAATAGGCTTGTATTAGATGATTTTGCCCAACTGTAGGCCAAGTAAGTGTTCTGAGCACATTTATGGCAGGCTAGACTAATACATTTTCAATTTAGATATTTTCAACTTATAATGGCTTATTGGAATGTAACCCCACTGCAAGGTGAGGAAGATCTGTATATGAAGAGCTTCTAAAGTCAATAATAAAGAAACAAACAACCCAATTTTTAAAAATGAACAAAACCTTCAACAGTAAGTTCACAAAAGAAATATACAAGTGGCCAACAAGCACATAATAATATACCCAACATCAGTAATCATCAAATCAATACAAATGAAACTCACAGTGACCTACTGTTTCACATGCACTGTAAGAGCTTGAGAAAACACCGGATGGCAAGGATGGGGAACAACTATAACTCTCAGATATTCATGGTGTGAAATGCATATAACAACCTTGGAACACAGTTTGGCAATTTCGTATTAAACTAAATATAGCTCATGACTTAGCAATTCTAATCCTAGAAATCTTGGGAGAGAGGAAAAATTCTGTCCACAAAAGGTTTGTACAATAATGTCTATAACAGCTTTATTTGGTAACTCCAAACTGGAAACTACCCCAATGTCTAATAATCAAAGTAAGGAAAAATAAATTGTGGTGAATTCAGATAATATAATACTACACAGAATAATAATAAACTACTGATAGACACGACAATGTGGATATAGCTTAAAAACAGTGCACTGTACAAAAAAGCCAGACATGGAACAGCGTGTACTGTTTGATTCCATTTATATGAAGCTCAAGAACCAGCAAAACTAAACTATGGAGAGAGAACTCAGAACAGTGGTGTCTTTGGGGTGAGGTTTGACTGGAAGAAGACAAGGTAGTCAGGGTGGTAAATGTGCAGATGCATAATTCTTACCCAAAACCACTGAACTGGACACTTAAGATCTTTGATTTTTACTGCATATAAATTTTATTTCCATTAAAATGTTACAAAGAGTTCTTAAAAAAAAATCTTAAGAGTTCTTAAGTAAAACTTTGCAGCTTTCCAATATTTCATACATACCCCATTGCACAATTTTCATTTGCTTATAAGGCCTTGCCCCCTGGCTGCTCACATGCTTCCTGCACATGGTGACATGACTGTCCCTGGGAGGTAAAGGGGAATGGCATCCAGTGAGCCCACCCCAGGGCAGAGCCTTTCCTGTGTGGAAGGCCATACACAACATGGCATGTGACGAAGACATTCAAATCTCAAGACCCTCGTTAAGAGCCATTAGGCCCCTGTGCTCTTAGAAGAGGCAACACAGTGAGCTGGAAAGAATAGAAGCTATGGAGCCACGCAGGCCAGAGTTAAAGTCCCAGCTCAGGCATTCACCAGATTTGGGCAGGTTACTTAGCATCTCTGAATCTCTGTTCCTTCTGTAAGAACTGACTATTCTGCAAAATCAAAGACCATGTTCATAATGTGCCTACACTGGGGGTTTGTACCTAGTATGCCCTCGATAAAGTCCAGCTCCCACTGGCCAATCAGCCCCTGAAAGTAAGGGACCATGACTGTCTGACACACAGTAGGTTTTCAATAAATATTTAATAAATGAGTGAACAGCCTGAGAGATTGCTATTTGATTTAATTCCTATAAGAAAATGCCAGGAGATGAAACCAAGAAGAAGCAAGATAGATGATCAAACAGCAAATATTTTTGCCTATATCCTGTCTTATCTCAGCACACAACCAGTCCCTTCTCTGAAACCCTTGGGATCAGATGTGTTTCAGAATTCAGAATTTTTCTGATGTAGTAAATGTAATATGGCACATACACCATACATGTGTAACCTAGCTGGGCAACTAGGAAGCACCCCACATCAAATGCATTAATATTTCCACAGCAGCTTACAAATATTCACATTAAATGGCATAAATGAAGACAAAAATAGTCTCATCAGTTCAGGTTCAGTTTTGACACCAAAAAAGTTTGTTTAAAAATAACAAATTGACCATTGTTCGATGTGAAAGCTGTAAGGACTGCAGAATTACTGGAAACATTGTAACAGTTAACATTCCACTAACACCTACAAAATACCAGGCACTCTGGCCTAAGCTTTACATTGACCCGTGTGCTCCTCACAACAACCCTAAAAAGTAAGTCCTGTTATAATTTCCATCTTACAGGCAAGGAACTGCCAGGGATGGCATGGACAGGGTAAGTAATTTGCCCAAGGTCATATGCTTCACCCTGGAGTCTTTATTCTTGATCACTCTCCTAAACCACCTCAGTCTCCCCCTTCTCAGTATGGGCAGTGTGGGTTTCGAAGAAGTATCCATCCCCGCTTTCCACCCTCATGCTCCCAAATTAAAAGTTACTAAAGAGGGCGCCTGGGTGGCTCAGTGGGTTAAAGCCTCTGCTTTCGGCTCAGGTCATGATCTCAGCGTCCTGGCATCGAGGCCCCCATCCGGCTCTCTGCTCAGCGGGGAGCCTGCTTCCTCCTCTCCCTGTCTCTCTGCCTGCCTCTCTGCCTACTTGTAATCTCTCTCTCTGTGTCAAATAAATAAATAAAATCTTTAAAAAAAAAAGTTACTAAAGAAAACTGATAATGAGGTTGCTATCCTTTCAAATACTCCACTTGGAAAACTGAAGGTTACTGAAAGAAGTGACTTTAAAAGATCTGCTCTCCTTAACAGACTCAAAAAAGATATTTTCATTTGCCTGTGGCAACCAAACTCAACCATAAGTAAGAAATCCAGCTTTAATTTCTTTTTCAAGCAGATTACCCACAGTAGGATATGTTCATAAAAGGTTTAGCCAGCAGTATAAGTTGCAGAAGAAAAGCCGAGAGCCTACAAAACAGAATAACACTCTTTCAGCAGCCACCAGGTCATTAAAAAATACAAATTTATGGGTAGCCCAGCCACCTTATCAAGGGAAAACAATATAAAAAGCTCACAGCTCTGAGGGGGAAAGAGTAGAACCTATTCCACAGAAGAGAGGAAAGCCCCCGCATCAATCATGTAGCCTGCCCAGTGTTAACAACTTCTAAACAGTGAAGGTGAAAGAACATTTGTTTGCCAAAAGGTCACTTTCCCAATTCAAGGGGGAAGGTTTAGGAGCACATGTTAGAAATTTTGCCTCAGTATGCATGTTATTTCACCCTGGGGCACAGTTTGCCTATGAAACGAGGTTGGTGGTGGAGAGCAATTAGTCTGGCAGCTAATCAGTGTCATTTTGCTGAAATTTTCAGGAAACCATCCCAACCTAAAGGAACTACGCTTCAACACTGGGTTTGCTTCTTGTGGAAAAATACCTAGCACTGAGGATGCACCCTTGGGAATATACACATCCCTTCAGTCAGTATTCACCCCATCTATACACTTTAATATATGCTTGGGAACACTTGTTAAACCCAGTTGCTTCCCTAAAAATGGCTTAAAATATTACTGGGGGGAAATAAAAAGTATAATCATCTAAGGTACAGAAAATATAATATGGATGCAAGAACTGGCAAAATGGTCTGTGTTAAATTTCTCTGTTTCTCTATTTTATATACAACTCAAGTTACAAATTTCATTCCAACCTCACTGAACTCTCAGAAAATAATTGAACTTATTTTGGTCAAGTAGGTTCAATTTCCAAACAGTAATGTTTGTCAGAAACAATTTCTCTATACTTCACACTACCTCACCACGTAATCGAGAGCAATTCTTATATATGGGGCAGAGCAGACAGAAATGCAGGTCTTACTCAACAAGTGGTTGTTGAATTAAATTGAAATCCTGTCCAACTACACTCAACGTAGAGGGTGTTGTTCATGAATCTTAATTGGGAATGATTTCCTAACCACCAGGGACTTGTGATTTTGTTTTAGAGAAACACTCCCCTCAATACAACCTATATTCATTCCTGTGGGAAAGCTTCTGACTTCACAACCATGACTTCTAAGTGAACCTTTGATGCCCACAAAATGCAAAGTTGCAACAGTTAAAGGTAACATGTTTTTTTAGTATTGGCCTGGCCCTAAATAGAATGCCACCCAAAGATTTTCTATTGTCTCAGACATGTTTTGAAATGGAGCGTAGAAAGGCACTAAGAGGGCGCCTGGGTGGCTCAGTGGGTTAAAGCCGCTGCCTTCGGCTCAGGTCATGATCCCAGGGTCCTGGGATCGAGGCCCACATCGGGCTCTCTGCTCGGTGGGGAGCCTGCTTCCTCCTCTCTCCTCTCTCTCTGCCTACTTGTAATCTCTCTCTCTGTGTCAAATGAATAAATAAAATCTTTAAAAAAAAAAAAAAAAGAAAGGCACTAAGACATGAATAGAAGAAAACTGGTTAAGAGACTAAGTAAGGTGAGTTAGGCAGAGGACAAGGAGCTGCCAGTCCCCCACCCCCAGCCCCACCTCATGAGAGGTGGGAGACAAGTTTCACCCTAAGAAGTTGAGGCTCCTTACCAACTCAGGCAAACTGAAGTACAGAAAGTTCCCTTATCTTACTCTGAGTGACCCAACCTTCCTTAACTGTTTCACATGCAAAGCCAACTAGGTATGAATACATTGATATGAGATGTCAGGTCATGAACTTCATGTTCTCACAACGCATCTTCAAAAATTAACTAATTAATTAATTGGGAAAAGTTTTTAAGTAGCAAAGTTACTTTTTAATTTTCATAAACTATAACCAAATTCTTATCATGTCTGTCTAACCCAGATATGAGCTAAAGTCAACTAAACCCTTAAGGGGGTAAGTAAAAAGGGCCAAGATCCATCCAATGTCCAGTAAAAAAAATAAATAAATAAAAATAAAAATCTAATTCCTCTCATCTCCCTGCTTCCTCTTTACAGAGTCTTTTCCCCTTGGGTTCTTCAACTTTCCCAAATCAATTACTGTCTTAACAAATATTTACAAGGAACCTAGTATATGCCTGTTGAGCAGCAGGGATGCTATGTGAACAAAACAGGTGCCGTGCTCCCAACTTACAGTCTGGTGAGGATGACAGGCTTCAAACAGGGACATTCACACCTTGTGGGTCTCATAAAGGAACAAAATGAACTGGTAGAGGCTTAGAATCAGCCCCTGTAGGAAAAAAGAAAGCTAGAGTGGATGATTTTTCCACTGAAAGGAATGCTGCCATTCAGCTGAGAATGCTAAAGTAGTTTCCAATGACAAAGAGCAATGGGCCACCTGAAAGGCAGTTTGCTAAAAGCACTGCTAATGGCAATAACAGCAAGCAACCAAATGGTCATCAATATGGATAGGACTTAGAATATGAATAACCAGATTTGAGAAGAGCTGCTAAATTATGCTCCTGAATTGCAAACCTTTACAAATAAAAGACACGACTCATTTATGATCAATTTATACTGTTTTTTATAGTATTCTAGCAAGTCTGGTTATCTAGCATTGTTTTCTAACTTTTTTCGCAATGTGGACCACAATGATCAATGACCATATTTGTACTGCTCCCTCCGGTCAGCTGAGAACGCTGCCAATAAAAGCAATGTCTGAAGGCTCTAACTACCGATTGCCCTGAGGATCAGCTCGGACCTGTAACTTACATGCTTTTCACCATGTCCATTCTGCCTGTTTCTTTCTGTTTCCCTTATTATAACCAGAAAGTCTTGCAAAGGTGGCTCTTCTCCCCGTTCAACAACAACAAAAAGTTGTTTTGTTTGTGTTAAAATTTGTAAATACCCTAGTTCCATTGGCATCTCATGGGTAGAGACTAAGGATGCTGCTAAAATAAACACTCTGCAATGCACAGGATACCCCCTGTTCCTTGTCATGACCTCTAGTTTAACTTCTTCCCCCTCACTAAAGGAATTTTTGGCAGGTTATTACTATACTTTGTTTCAATTGTAATTAACCCAATCATGCTCAGTTTAATATGAGAAGATCACCAACTAGTTGAGGAGGAGACTGCAGAGAAATTTACCTGGACATTCAGTGTTTGAGTTCAAAATGACCTGGAATTAGGTGACTGACCTGGCTTAGGTGACAAAGAGACTAGTGGCTTCTATAAAAACCTGGAGGGAAGAAGGGGTTCAAGAGTAGGAAAGAAAGAAGAGAAAGAAGATGAGGACAGGGACTGAGTCTGAGGTGTACCAAGTAGGAGATGACTAGGTCAGGGATGACTGCATTATGGGAGACCACAAACCATTCTAACATTATGACTGTCTCCCAATAATTCACCACCATTCTTTCAGTTCTTCCAGAATGCTTCCTTTCCTCCTTCCCATCTTGGGGCTTTGCATATACAGTTCCTTCTGCGTGGAACACTGACATTTCTTTTTCACCTCCACCAGTGACTCTCACGTGACTTCACCCCCAGTGAACATTTAGCAATGCCTGGAGACAATGATGGCTGTCAAACCTAGAGAGAATGCTACTGCCAGCTAGTTGGCAGAGACCAGCGATGCTACTAAATTATCTTTTAATGCATAGGACAGCCCCACAACAAAGAATTACCTAGTTCAAAAATGAGTAGTGTAGAGGTTAAAAACCATGCCTCGTGCTCTCTTTACCCACTACTTGGTAATTTAGTCAGGAAAGATTTCCTGACTCTCCCAAAGACAGGGCACTCATCCCAGCCTGGATTCTTTCTACACACTAGTGCATGTCTCATAAATGTAAAAAAAAAAAAAAAAAAATCCAGTTTGTTGTACCTATGCTCACTGCAAGGCTGTGAGTTCCATGAGAACCAGACTCCTTTCTGTCTTGTGGGTCACCATATATATTCAGTGATTGACACAGGTCTCAACATTTGTTGGATGAAACAAAAGAGTTTAGGGATCCTGCCTGGAGAGGAGTCTTCAGAACAGTTAAAGAGCCACAACTGTACCAATCTCGATACTTACACTCTTATCTCATTTTTCACTAAAAATGGCCCCTCTCAACATGATTGTCCATCTTTTTACCGGATTACCCTACAAATGCCTTTGGCTGTTTTAAAGATCAAATCCTTTCTCAAAGAGAAAAGAGTTGCTGCATTAAGGGTATTCAAGAGAACGGGACTGGGACAATATGCTGAGTAACAGAAAGCACAATTTCCCAAGATCAACACTTAGAAAGGGACAACACTCACGTAGACTTGCAAGCTTGAACATACTTGTTTAGATGTCGGTTTCATTACTTGATAATCATAACATCATTCCTTGTATTACAAAGGAAATGCACAAAAATAGGATGCCAGACAACTGTGTGAATGAAAAGAGCAGGAAAGGAAAGAACATGAAATAAAGGAGCTATTTTAAAGGTTTCCATAATCTACTGAAAAATACATCCTTTGGAAATCATGTAGAGCCAACTCTGTCAAACCGTGGCTCTGTCTCTTACCAAGTATTGTGACCTTAGGCAATTTTCTTAAATTACCTGACAGTTTACTAATCTAAAATGGAAATGAAAAACACCTACCTCTTGAAATCACTGTGAGGACTAGAGGAATGGAACAATACTCTTAAAGTATTAGCATAATACTTAATTCTATACTCAGAAGAAGCTGTATATGATAAAGGTCTACTTCCCATGAAAGAATTAAAACACCATTGTAACCCCAAAATTATGTAAACAGGCTGAGAACATTCCTCCATTAATTCAGCAAATGTTTACAGAGCCTGGGGTCCTCTAGTAAGGTACAATAGTGAAGAGCAGTAAGGATTTTAACACGAGGGAAGTCCTCTAAATAACTGTTGCTCACTGATCCCTAGAATAGGCAGAATAATATAATAGGAGATCCAAAAAATAATGTATTTCAGACCTCAGCACAGTTTTCCAGCCTTGAAAAATTGGCCCTAATCATATTTATGTAATTAATATTATTTTGCATTCTTTGGTTGTAAGGAACAAAACACTACTCTGATTAACTTTAACAAATGATAATTTATTGTAAAGATGTGGTATGGCTCAAAGAACCAAAGGCCTGAAGAACCAGGCTCATATTAGGTAGAGCCCAGAGCCCCTCCTGAGCTTTCCCATCCCATTGAAGCTGCCACAACAACAAGTCAGCCCCAGGCACTGGTTAGGTCAGCCTCTGTTCCTGCATCTTACCCCTCAGGCAGCAAGGTTCCAAAAGAGAAAGTCTAAACTATTTTAGGACAGACACTGACCCCACAGCTAGGCAGTGTCAAATCACCTTAAATTATGATGCCAACAAGATTGCCCAAAATAGCAGAGAGGTTTTTTTTGCCGAAAGAAAATTGGGATAGAGCTACCAAAAGAGAAAGGGTGGATGGATGCTGGAGGCTAAAACACATCAAACGTCATCATTATCAACAATAGGAGCTAGCTTTTTATGAGGGCTTACAACATAGCAGGTGCTATGTGAAGAACCTTACATCTAGCCTATCTTACTGAATTATTACCACAATTCTATGAAGTAGCAAGTATTACCTCCACTTGAAAGATTAACAAATTGAGCTCATATATGTTAAATCATATGCCCTGTGTTACACAACTAGAAACTGAAATATGATCTGACCAAAAATGTGCTTAACCACACTGCTTTCTATTTCTCATTAACTTTGGGCAATAAATAAGTGCTCAGCACTCCAAATTTCAATATTAAAAAGAAAACCCTAAAAACTTCTATACTAAGATAAGTATATTTGGTGTTGGCCACAAATAAAAAGTAATCTAGTTATAGAAATAGCAGGGAGCAGCACCCATGGAGCTAATAAATGAAACGTAGAAACCTAGAATGATGTTTTTCAAAAAGGGGAGAATGGTAATTTATTGACTACAGACGCTTTCCTCATCTCTCTGTAGCTTAGAAACTGTTAACCTTGGCAATGAACAAATGACTTACTGCAAATTGGATTCCAACCACCAGCATGAGCAAGTTTTCAATCAAACGTCTGTGAATTATTCAAACTCAATAAAAAACTAAGAATATACAAATATCATCTATCATCATGTTAGTTTTACCTTTAAAATGAATTCTCTGATGCTGAATTGATGGAAAGAAGTTGAGATATCCTCTATCCACCTGCAAAATTTGGAATAAAATAATAAATATTTCTAACTATGTTATGCTTTTCAAAATTTTAAATATTCCCATACATAACTTCACTAGTACTAATATATAATAATCAACATGCAGAATTGGGCACCAGCCACCCCTCCCCAAGTGCCCATTCATAATGAACATGCCCATTGTCCCGTCAGCCAGACACAGACCTGACCCCAGATCCAATGTGTGTGGTAGGATCAGACTGTCTCCACAGTAATCTCAGCACACGCTGAGTTCTGCAGGTGCCACAAGCGTCTCCTTTGAAACTACCCTGCCCAACCCAATCAGCCCCAGCCCAAATCCCTTGTCCTTGCACTCTGGGCCTGCAAAGGGAGTGGCAGCTCTGACTATCTCTGAATGACTTCAGGGTCATTCATTGTTCCATTGCCTCTGAGCTATCTCCTGGCTTCTCTTACAGGGCTGATCCATACTAATGTCATCAAATGGTCACTTGGTCACACCCTTAGTGTTCTTGTTTTTTGCAATATGGATAGGCCGTAATTTTTTCAAGTCTTTACGTTCTGTTTTCTTTTTGTTTAATTTTTCCATCTGTAAGCCATTTCTCTCTTCTAGTAGAAATTTCACTAGAAGCAGTCAGGAGAAGCCAAGCCACCCTTTCAGCACTTTGCTTAAAAATGTCTTCTGCTGAAGATCCAACTTCCTCATTTGCAAGTTCTACCTTCCGTAAAACACCAGAAGATGAATAATATTCAGCCAAATTCTTTGTCACCTGATAATAAGGATGGCCTTGCCTCCACTGCCTAATTACATGTTCCTTGCTTCCATCTGAGACCTCAGCAGAAGAGCCTTTACCATCCATATTCCCACCTCCATGCTGCTCAGGATTACTTATGGATTCTCTAAGAAAATTGAGGCTTTCTCTACAGCTGTCCCCTTTTCTTTTGGAACCCTCTGCAGAATTACTTTTAAAGGTCCATCTGTGTCCATGTGAGCTTTCCAGCATGTGCCTCAAACTCCACCAAAGCTCCAAAACACCCAGCTCCAAAGCCGCTTCCTCATTTTTAGGTATTTGTTATAGCAGCACCCCAACTTCTCTCAGTACCAATTTCTGTCTTTTTTTATAAGCCACCCAGCCTATGATATTCTGTTTTAGCAACCTAAATGAAGACAATACCTAAGGAACAAAAGGAAGAAGATAATTTGTGTGGTCTAAAGGATAACAACACTAATGTGAAAATCTCAGACGTGAGTAATTTTTACTTAGTACTGTAATTCTTTTTAATCACTTTTACTGAGGTATTTGTATACAATAAAATTCATGAGTTTTTAAGTGTACAATCTGATGAGTTTTGACAAATGCATATAGTTCAGTAACCATCAACACAAGCAACATAAAGCACATGTTCATCACATCAAAAATTTCCAAGTGTCCCCATTATGTGCCATTATGTTTAAAGCAAGCAACAGGGGTTGTTAAATTTAGTCAGTGATATTAAAATCAATTAAGTAAAAGTCAAACCCTGTTACCTATAATTGTGATCTCTTAATATCTCAGCAACTATATAAAGATGAATGATTAAAAAAATCAAGATGAGATGCTTACAAACAAAAGCATGGGTGCAAAAAAGAGAAACTTTCTCCAGAAAAGTAATCTAACAGTTAATTTAAATAATACATCTTACTTGGATCTGTATCACTTTGAACAGAGTGCCTATACAATGATATTCTCTTTGGAGATAGGACATTTTTTTGAGGAGATTTTTTTCCAATGACAAACTCTCTGTTCCTCAAGAAACTTCTTCTTTGAAAAGGTACAAACCAGAAAGACCAAAGAAGAAATGACCTGAACATTCTCATAGCATCTAAAGAGTTACATAAACTCATAGTTGATTTCTTCTGTGTTCTATATAAGGAGTTATATCACAGACTCCAGTTCCACATAAGAAGAGAAGCATTACTCTAAAAAACCTACTGGTCATGAGGATGACTATATACGTTTCAGACACATCTTTAAAAAAGAGAGAGAGAAAGAAAGAAGCCAGATGGGAGTATTAAAGGCAGGAACTAAATTAAGCCCAAGATTACCCAGGAAGATAAAAAGATGACTAGGAGAATAACAGCTAGGTCTAACCGGCGTTGGAGCACAGCAAGCCAGCCCGTGCAGACAGACGTAGCTCAGACTTGGCTCCAACCCAAAACAAACACAAAGTACCCAGATCCAGAGCGGCCAGGGAATGAACTGTGTGCTAAACAACTGAATCATCACATGTTCCAATAACGTCTACAGTACATTCTGAGGAAGACTGCTTTAAGAATAAGAAGAAATCTCATACTGTTGTGCAGGATGAACCCCATATACTCTTGCCCAGGGGCAAGAGACAAGACAACAGTGAATAAAATACAACTTTGACACACACACCCCAGCCTGTTTTCAATAAAATTTCAAAGGAAGTAAAATATGTAAAGAAAACACAATTTTCAATTTTCACCACTTCCCTCCCCAAAAAAGAACTAGATCAAAGGGTTTCTATTGTAGAGTTTCAAAAATGTGAGTCCCACTTAAACATTTTCTGGTTTGAATGAACCTATCCCATAATAATCAGTGTGTCCTAGAGGTCAAGTCTCTGATGTCTTAGGGTACATCAGCTACCAAAAATCGCTCAGTTCTCAATTTGAATGGTATTTGTTTCCAGCTTGTTTTCTCATGGGGCTGAGCCTTAAGAATAAGCGCTAATTTACCTAATTGGTTTGCTTGCTGCATGCAACACAGAAATACCACAAAATGCCACAGATCTTGCTGACTCTGACCAGTATCTAATATATTCCTCAGCAGTGAACAAGGGAGGACCCAGATGGAAAGGATCCCTCACGTCCCTGCCAGCTGCTCTCTCTATGAAGATCCATCTTCACTCGTCCCAGCTTACCCACCATCCTGCAAAACTTCCTTCCTTTGACGCGAATTACATTCGAACAAGTGGTGAGCACCCTCCTGTATGTCAGTGAAAAGATTAAAGACCAAAAAAGGAAGAAAAGAAAGAAAAAGAGATGGTGGTGGGAAGCTACTGCCACTGGCTCTGAGTGGATTGCTTTTAATTAAGAGTAGCTAGATGGTATTTTACCAGGGGTAAAAAAAAAGGTCCCCCCAGAACAATGATAAAATCACCTAGCCCAGTGTTTCTTGAATCACCTGCAGATCTTATTTCTATGTATATTCAGAATTGGGAGGTCTGAGATGAACCCAAGAGTCTTCATTTCTAATAAGTTCCCAGGTGCTGTCTATGTCGCTGCTGGCCCATGAACTATACTCAAGTATCAAACTCCTAGAGTCCTTGATTAAAAATTCAGATTTCTAGGCTCCCCTCTGACCAACTGAAGGTATGGAAATCAGCACTTTTTGAACAACTCTGATGATTCTTACACACACTAAACTTTGAGGAAGCGTTTCATTCTCACTCCCTGCCTGCTCTCTACCACCACTGGGAGAGTAGAACCTAAGTCTACAGGCAGGTTAGTAAAAGAGGGAAGGGAGGAGGTGTTTTCCACATCCAGGAAGTTCGGATAGTGGCTTAGGAATATCTCAGCGAGCTAAGCTAAGCTACTTTTCCCCTTGACTACTGATTTTTATCCTGCTGCTAGTAAGTGATTTTTACCTGGTGGTGAGGGTGGAGATGAGAGTTTTATTTGGTACCTCTAGGAATGAAATGAAAACACTGGGGTGGTGGGGTGCCTGGGTAGCTCAGTCGGTTAAGCGTCTGACTCTTGGTTTCAGCTCAGGTCATGATCTCAGGGTGGTGGGGTTGGGCCAAGTCAGGCTCCATGCTCAGGGTCAAGTCTGCTTGGGATTCTTTCCCTCTTCCTCTGCTCCTCCCCTGTTTGAGTGCGTGCTCTCTCTCTAAAATAAATAAATAAAATCTTTAAAAAAAAAAAAATAGTGGTGTGGTAAGTTGCCATATACTAATTAGGTTGGAGTTTCTCTATATTTTTCAATATTTTCTAATTTTCTACAAAAATATCTATTACTTTTATAATCTGGAAAATTAAAAAAAATTGAAGTCTTTAAACCAGGAGTTACCACATCCTTAAGAAACTACCACAAAATTTAATAATATCCTAAAGCAGGAAACTACCTGAAAATGTCTTTCCCTTGAAATTTAGCTTTTATACACACTCTTACTCAATTTTCTGATTCTTGAACTTTACCTCTGGATTTTATTTACTAAACTTTTTGTCTACTTCCTGTTTCTTTTTTTTTTTTTTTTTGCCAACTAACCGGGCTGATTTCAGTCATGTAAATAAATGTACCTATTTTTTTTCCCCATAAGAAATTTTTCAGACCTAGCTACCATTGGATATGCTCTGGTATTTTCTTTCTTTAGGTTTTTAGATGTTTACTTTTACTAAACTGCACTTATTTTAACTAAAAACTAAAATAAATTTCCCACACCATCTGTCCCCAGAGGTAAGCACTCCTTACCATTCTGATTTCCTCTGTTGCTTACCTCTTTCTTTTTTTAACTTATCAAAGATAAGCTTATGAAAAATAAGCATTTAGCTCACTTCTTTCATCCCTCTCCAAATCCTCCCTACATTATCATTATTAATTACTCTACTGGTCACATTTAAAATTTTAAAGATTTTTAAACCTGTTTCTCAATCTTCCAACTTCTGACATGATCTAGTGATTTCTCACTGGGTCAGATAATGAAAATATTAGCCACTTACTCTTTCCTTCACTTCTGCCTCCTCTTTCTCTCTTCTAAACCCTGTTATCTAAACCTTTACTTTTACAATTTATATTCTGTACAACCATACTTGTCTTTAATGTTTTCTGTATAGATTCTAAAAATTAAAAACCAACAAACAGTATTTATGTCATTGTAACTACCTAAATATTATTTACTGCAAAGCCAAGAAATACACAAGCTTATCTTTACTTCTCAGCAAGTCCCATGTCACTATGCTGGGTGACTCCAAAGACAGTGCTCCTGCCTCACCCTCAAACAGATCCTTTTATCACATGGCCTTCATTGATCCAAATCCTGTTACATTTCTTTTTGCTTCATATTTGTAACACAACTTTCTTGTACATTTTGTGTTTGATTTTGAGAGAAAGGAAGGAGATGTTTGTCTTATTTTCTCATTATAATAGAAAATATATATATGCTTCTACCAAATCCTGAAATTTACCTTCAACCCATATAACAAAATCTACTTTTCCCAAGAGATACTTCTTCTCTAGACCTGGACAACTGATGACCTGGAGGCCTCATCCTGGGCTCTTCTACACTGAAGGTCTGGCTGAGGTAACATGTCTTCTTTCTCCATGCTCTCCCTCATTCTGCTATCACAGAAACGTCTTCAAAAAGCATATACATGGTATGCAAATTTTCTGAATTCTTCCATGTCTGAAAATGTCTTTCTTCTACCCTAGTATTTGATTCATAGATTGGCTATGAAATTGTTCTTTCAAACTAACTTTGCCTCAGAATTTTGAAAGCATTACTCTATTGTATTCAAACACCCTGCATGACTGAGCAGATGCCTGATACCAGTCTAATTCTCTATCCTTTTTAGGGGAGCTTTTTTTCTTTTGTAAAACTTCATAAGATCTTATCCATATCCCAAATGTTCTAAAATTTTATAAGAACATGCCTATTTTTAGTCATCTTTTGAAGCCCTTGATGAATTCTCTTAATCTGATGTTCAGCTATAGGAATTTTTCTTTTATTCTTTTGTTCATTTCTTCCTCTCTCTCTTTCCTCTGCTTTCCATTTCTGGGATTCCCACTAATCTGATTTTAGATATTCTAGATTTATCATATCCTGTCGTTCATATTTTGGTGACTCTATTTTTGCTTGATTTTCTTGGAGTTTTACTTCTCAGCAATCATTTGGAATTTGTAAAACTCATTTCTCATTTTGCTTCTTTTTTCAAGAAATCAAAAGCAAGTTTTGTTTTATGGATGTAATACCTTCTCAAAGTTTGCCAATATTGATAGAATAAAATTTTGCAAGCTCTCTTACAGGGGGCAGGGGATGGGCAAATAGTGGAAGGAGATTTAAAGATATAAACTTTCAGTTATAGAATAAATAAGACACAGGAATGCAATGTACAGCATGGAATGTAGTTAAAACTGTAATAACTACGTCTGCCATGTATGGTACAGATGATAGCTAAATCTATTATGGTGATCACTTTGTAATGTACGTAAATGTTGAATCACTATGTTGTACACCTGAAACTAATACAATATTGTATGTCAACTAGACTTTGATTTAAAAAAAGTTCTTTTGTTCCCTAAATTACCTCTACTCCCTCCAGGGCCAATATATATTGTTATATATTTTATATGTATTTAACACATATTTTTATAAATATTTTCTTATCTTATCTTGATTTTTTTTTAACCACTACTGTTCCTCTACTATCTGGTATATTGGATGTCCATTCATATTTAAGAACAAGGCTCTGGGATATCATTCTAGAGAACCAACTGAGGTTGCCTCTGTACTATTTTTAGGTATGTCTTCCCCTGAGTGGGAAGAATGACCACAAACTCTGTGATCATGGGCTGGGAGGTGTTTAATGTTGAGTGGACAGGAAGAAACTAGAGTGAGGACAGTGGTAGAAGCCTCAGTTTTCTCCAGATCTTCTGCAGAGCACTGCTTGCCAAACTCTTTTACATCATCAAATATATGTGGGGAAAAAATTAGGGTACTTGGACAGCTTTCAGCCAGAAAAGATCCACCAGTAGGTCTAGCTGCTCCATAGCCCTCAGGCCTCTGAGCTGCTGCACATTTGAAGGCAGGGGAGGCTGCACCTTCTGCATTACATTGACCAACCTTCAAACCATCACTTTAGTTTTCTACGGTCCATGATTGCCGGCTGGACCTCAAACATCTTTTCCATTTCCCGTATGCCCACCAGTCATCTACTTCCTCCATACGTCTCCTTCTTCAGTTCTCTGTGTTCTATCTTCCAGAAATTTATTAAACTTTCATATTCTTATGATCTCTGCCTCCCTTTCTCCTCATGGTTATGAGTTTCTAGTCCAAACAATTTGCTGTGATCTCAATGGAATTAGAGAAGGAGGGCAGGTAAATAAATATGCTTGATTTGCCCTCTTGAAATCCTAGACCCAGATACACTAGATTGTAGGCAACCAGAATAACTCCTCCTATTCTGCTTTCTCCATGTTTTATATCTTTTTAAGAAAGATATTATCCTTTAGTTAACAAAGACTTAAGTCATGAAATTATCCTTACTTCCTCCTTAACTCTGATCCCCACATCTAGTCAGCTGTTGAATACTATCATCATACCCTGGCAAGAAGTCTAAAACCTGTCTCCCGTTTAACATTCCCATTGCTCATACAGAAAGTGTAGATTGATAAGATGCTAATTATGAACTTAGTACTAACTATGCAAGGTGTGGATGTGTTAACTAACTTTACTGTAATAATCATCTTGCAATATATACATATATCAAATCACCTTAAACTTACATATTGCTATATGTCAATTATATGTCAATAAAGCTGGGGGAGAAAAGAATTTAGTAGATCTGACCCTCACAGACCCACCCACACTACACTGATAGCTCCCAAGTGCTCTTCCCTCCTGTAACTTTCTCCTTCTGATTCAACCCACCCACTGTTCACCTTTCCTAGTAATTCCCCCAGGGTACCATTCTTATCATTCACCATATGTACCAACTACCAGGACATGAATCCCTGGAGGTACTTCTGAGAACTTCAGGGGAAATCTTTTTTAAGCTCCACCCTCTCCGCAACCATTCCTGGTTGAGAAATAAAAGAGGCTATTAATGAAGTTGCTGCATAAGTAAACAGTATGAAAGTATTAAAAAAAAAAAAGGAACATAGGGAATCCCTGGAAAGAATAAAGTATAAGCTTCTCAGCTTGGTATTAAAGTTCTTCCATGTCCAGGTCTCAATCCACATTTCTGCCCTCACCTCTCACTCCTCCTTATGCTCTTTGGATTATATCCAAGCTAAACTATTTTCTTTTCTTTTTTTTTAAAGATTTTTTATTTATTTATTTGACACAGAGAGAGAGATTACAAGTAGGCAGAGAGGCAGGCAGAGAGACAGGGAGAGGAGGAAGCAGGCTCCCCGCTGAGCAGAGAGCCCGATGCGGGCCTCGATCCTAGGACGCTGAGATCATGACCTGAGCCGAAAGCAGAGGCTTTAACCCACTGAGCCACCCAGGTGCCCTAAGCTAAACTATTTTCTAGGTCTTAATTTGTTCTGCAATTTCCTACTCCTATGCCCTTGGTTTTCCTATTTAAAAACCATGTTCCCCTCATAGAGGGAAGATGCTGTCAAAATTTCCTCCATTTTGCAAGGACCAACTGAAATGCCTGCCCTCTCCTGAAATATTCCTTAATCCTCCCAGCTAGAAGTAATTTCTCTTCCCCTATTTTATCTTCATATTTGGTACACACTTCTCTTACTTATAAACCCTGTCATAGTCTGACTTAGTCAACAGCCATTTGTGTACTCGTATTTCCTCCTGTATAATAGACTATAAACTGCTTGAGGGCAGAAGTCATAATTGTAATTTTCTTTACTTTCTTAAAACACTTAGCACAGTACCTCTTACAAAGAGCCAATACTTAATAAATGTACTTTGAGTGGAGGTAGATACACCTGGTGAGAAATGACCACTGTAACCCTCAACAACTTTTCACTGTTCAAATTTATTACCTTTACATTCCAAGTTCTCCACAATGTATCTCCAACTTACCTCCTCCTTCTCCTACAAGAATCTTGATTCCCAAGCTAAAAGATTCAATTCACAGACTATCAAGCTGGTCAGCATCCTGTGTCCATCCTGTCTACCATATTTATGATCTTTATGAATAGGTTCAAATGTTCCCCTATAAACCCATTTGGTACCATTCAACCCACAATGCTCTTCCCACCTGCTGATTTCATTTGGCTATATTCCCATCAATTGTAATTTTTTTTCCTGTTTTAAATTTAATAATTATTAAATAGCTCCCCTAGGTAAACAATGTTTCTTTTTATTTGCCACAGTACTTTGCATATGACAGAACTTAGAAAATACTTTATTTATTGAAGTTTTTAATCATTCATTTAAATTAATCAGTAGTAATATTCTAATATATCCAACAATGTTAATTACATTATTTTAAATTATGATTTAGTATTTTCAACTATAATTATTAGCATTAACTATATTAATGAAGAACATTACACAAATATCTTTGCTAATTGATTATTTTAATATATTTAAAATAAGTCTTTTAGGGGTGCCTGGGTGTCTCTGTCAGTTAAGTGTCTGCCTTTGGCTCAGGTCATGATCCTAGGGTCCTAGGCTCCCTGCCTGCTTCTCCCTCGCCTCTACCCCTCCCCCACCCACCATTCTTCCCACCCCCACCTCCACTTGTGCTCTCACTCTCTCTCAAATAAATAAAATCTTTAAAAATTAAGTCTTTTTAAAATAAGTTAAATTATATATCATGTTTATACTATATATGTGCTTTGCATATATGCTATAATTCATTCCAGATATATATAAACTATTATCAACTTCAAATCAGTAGGCTATTATACAATTAAAGCTTGTTTGTAAAATAAATAAGAGATATTTTTTCTTAGTATATTTCTATAAATTTTTATAGAAATAATTTTAAAGCTAACCTGAATTCATTCCAGCAGAAAGATTTCATACAGAGGAACAAAACTTCACTTCAAAATGAAGATACAAGTATGTTGCTACATACTTTCAGTATACTCAGGAGTCTTGTTACTTCATCAAAAACAAGTTACTTATTCTTATTTATTTGTTTTCCAGGATTGTACTTCTATCTCACAAGTGTATTTCTACTTTGTCTTAAGTATCTTTCTTTTGTAACATCCTATCATATTGTGTAAGTCAGAAATCCTTTTAAAAATTATTTGAACTATGTTATAATAAAATATAATATGCAAATGGATTATTATTACAAAGACAGAAAAAGAAGTCATATAGCAGGGAGACAGTTTTGTAGAGAATTAATGTACTAGAATACCTACCCTAAGGATAGGTTACCAAGTTACCCAAAGGAAACTTTAAATGGTGGCCAGAAAGGACAACTGTGGGTTAAGTAGTTTTCATCATGTGATACAAGGTTTTTTTTTTTTTTTAAGGTTTTATTTATTTGAGAGAGCCAGAGAGCAGGAGCAGAGGGAGGCATAGAGCAAGAGGGAGAAGCAGGCTCCCCACTGAGCAAGGAGCCCAATGCAGGACTCGATCCCAAGACCCTGAGCTCATGACCTGAGCTGAAGGCAGTTGCTTAACCGACTAAGCCCCTGAGGCATCCCCAGGTTTTTGTTTTTTAATAGAAGTATGATTTTCATCAAAGTATCATTTTCATAGGAGTATTAAGTTCCTCAGTGAATCCTAGAAGAATGATGGCATGATGTAAGAAAAAAATCTGAAAGAAAATTTGATTTGGAAGGTTAACAGCAGGGTCATTTCAAACAAGTCAAGTATAAATGAAGGGCAAGCAGAAGCACACAGTATGGGAAATCTCTGGATTCTATGAGATTTACAATATCTTATTTTCACTTCTTTTTTTTTTTTAGGAGTATATGTGACTCACTGACTTATCTCCACAGGGAGAATGTGAGAGACCAGACCCTGAAGACAGGATCCTTGATGTTTCTGAACTTAGGATTCCTATTAGAAAAATTGTGAGCTAAAATTAAAGTGCAATAAATCTTTTTTTTTCTACAAATACAGGTAGTCCAATTATACTATAGAAATATAGGCTTCCTGAAATACAGTCCATATTCACTACTGCATCAAGCAGTACAGAAACAAGACAGAGAATGCCCATGCATTTGAAATTGGCCACTGACCTGGCAACACTGAGAGGTGAACAGCTACCTACAGCCCCATGGGCAACAGAGGGGCACTGCTTCCCAACCAAAATCCACCCCCTCCCCTCCCCTCCCCTCCTATGCTTTCCACTCCTAGGCAAGACAGCTTCCTTCAGCTGATCATAAACCCAAAATATAATCCATAGATCAGAGTTTGGCCAAAATTTCCCTTTAGAAAGAAAATAATAATAACAATAACGAGAGAGGCAGAAGGAAAAATAATTATCTCTGTTACTGCCCCAGACAATGTTCTCGGGCAAAGAAACTGACTCACAGCTGAACAACTTCCTGCAAGAAATGTTTCCTCAAGATAGCAGTGATGCCACAGAATCCAAAAGAGAAAGAAAAAATGAAAGAAAGCGAGAGAGAGAGAGAGAACAGAAAGAAAAAGAGAGAGAGAGAGAGAAAAGGGAGGGAAAGAGGGAGGGAGGGCAGGCGAAAGAAAAGGAAAATTTATGCCTTGGGGTTCCATAACTCCATCTCTTCTATCTAACATCCCTGTGAACCTGAAAGCTTATCATTTTACTGTCAGATCTAGTGTTTTAAACACTTTGTTGAAAGAGGATATGGAGGGCAGAGTCTTGCCTGAAATGATGATTTCCCAAATAGCTTCACCAAAACATAAACAATATTCTCAATGCAAATAGATGGGCTCATCCACACTGCCCTGCGGTGAGAAGGACAATCTACAGAAGGAAAGTTACTGTGTTGGGTCCTCAGATCTGGTGCAGGCAGCATCTCATAAATATGTTAATGCTGAAGTCAATATGTAGGCTGAGAAAAAGCAAGAAGAAATAGCCAAAATGACACCAAAACGTCATGACTGATAAACGGAGGAGATAATAACAAAACACCCAATAGGCTTGCAAGCACATTCAGACGGCATCAGTTAGGTTGAAAGGCTCCAGCTGGAAAAGGTCAGAGGTTAAGAGCCCTCAATTTAGTAACACTGGGTGTGTGGGAGCCAAAGGATCTTCCAAGAGAAGGGGTCGGTGCTCAGTTTGGCAGACCACAGGAACTTTGAGGAAACCATCACGAAGACTGAGAAGGAGTTCAGGGAAGGAGGCTGGCTTAGGGGTGACCACACACTCAGACCCAGGAGGACAGGAATGAGACCTGGCATAGAAGGCCGAGATGAAGCCAAAGTGAGTCAAAGTCTGGAGCATAGTGTGGATGAGGTGAAGAGAGAGCTACCATTGAATGAGAAAAGAATTTGGAAGATAAATGTAGTCAGAGAGGCAGATAACTTTTATAAGAGCATTCCAGAATGAGCAGATGAGAAAAGCAGTTTGAATAAGGAGGGAAATATCTGTTTATTTTCATGGGCAACTGTAAGCTTAAAAGGCAATGTTGGAGATTTTTAGCCTTAAATAGACACATGGTATATACTATTTTCTAGTCAACCCTCAAATATAACCTGGTATCTGGAATATAATTCTGCATGCAAGTCCCAGAATAAATTATGTCAACCTGGCTATATTTTTCCAGCCTCAAGAAAGGCTGTGTGTATTTGTCCATCCAGAAGCGCACCAAAAGTTTTTACCAACTCTCAGCCTCCTGCCTCTCCCTCACTGCCCAGTGTCAGACGACATCTCTGGCGGTCTCCAGCATGGATCCCAAAGCTCCAACACTGGGGCTCATCACTCTGTCCCCCACCACAAGTCGGCCTTCCCACAGACAGGATTCTCTCAGGTCTGCCTCTCTTCCTGGGAAGCCAGTGGTGCATGACTAGTTTTCTTAGCACCTAATGGAAACTAAACCATCCAAAAAGACAAACGCAAATGGGTTGGAATCACATGTACAGGCTTTACACACTTGACACCATATCAAACACAGAAAATATCTCCCAGTTTCATCATTTTCCTTAAGTTTCATGCCATTATATGCCTCAATTCTATTTGAAGAAAACATATTAATAAAAAATGTCCTACTTCAAAAACCAACAAATTACTTTGATGCTACTTCAAATTCTGTTTTTAGATCTCCCACATTTTTGCCTTGATCCCCAGATAAGAAACCAATATATCAGAATGAATACCTTGTTTGTGTTTATCATTGTTATCTTTATGAGAAGACGTTAACCTTTGCCCTTTGAGATAGCAGAATCAGCCATGCTCAGATCAAACAAAATGAACGAAGAAACATCTGAGACACAGAAGGTTCATCTCTGTGATGTTGGTTTTCGGTGGCCCTATACTGCTTTGCAGAGCTAACCCCACCCCACCCCCCAAGGCACTCAGAAATTATTTTATTTGCTCTTACTCATCAGCAAAGGAAAAGTTGCAAACCCCAGAGCCAATGATTATTCATCCCACTCTGTGATAACCCTGACCCTAGTAAAGGCAACATCTGTCTTGTGTTTGGGGTGGATGACGGCCAACTGGGGATCAGAAAACAACAATTTCCCTGGTCAGATGTAAACCTTGCCCAGCATGTTGACTTTATAAACCACCCTGTAAGCTCAGTAAATTTAATTGGTAGATAGGGTTGTCTTTCGTTGGCTCACTTCCCACTGATTCATATCACCGCCATGAGCACACGTATGATCAGATGATCAGACATATACTAACGAGGCTCTGTCTAGACAGGCAGAGAAGGTTTCTTCCTCCCCACCCCACCCCCCAGAATTAGGCATGAAAATATGCTACTTGTGAACAGGACCAATGTTTACATAAATCCATAAATCGTACTGAGAAAATAAATACTCTTCTCAAATACTTCTAGTGGAGATGCTCTAGACAGAATGAGTTAGGTATGGGAGCTACCATATTACTTTGTTCCCTATGTACTGCAAAGTTGTTTGAGCCAACAAGAGGGAAGGCAGCAGTGTGTTAAGAAATGTGAGTAGCAGGACTATAAATCAGTGCTTCTGACAGGTTGATTCCATCTAGCTTTGCTTCAACCAACATTCAACCTCAATTTATGGTTGTGAGGAGGGATCAAGCATGGTTAATAGTGCTGAAAATGACACTGGTCATTCCTCCAATGTGATATGAAAAATTATAAAAGGCACTTTTAAAAATTACTTTGAAAATCTCAAGCGAGGTATATCATACAGAAAAAATCTGTTATTCCAAATCTAAGACTCTTAATGATTTCTTAAGAGAATTTTTAAAAAGCACCACCTCAAATAAACAAAAACAAAACTTCAAATAAGTCCTAACACAGAAATAAAACTACAACCTACTTTCTCCTAACCACATAGCCCAATCACAGCCTTACCTAATGCTTTTTTAATATTTTCTTATACTGAACAAATTTATGAAACTAAATCTGCGGGAGAAGACCAAACTCATAAGGTTTCCTGTAACTCCAATATCATCCTTATTTATTATATTGTGAATTCACCCATTATCACAAGTAATCAAACCAAAACAATAGTGTATTTTCAAAACTCTCCTAAGCAAGAACAAAGGGTACAAAAGTCTTATAAAATGTAATCCCTACCAACAAGGAGCTTTTAATCAGATTATCTATTTCAATTTCATTCTTTTTTTTTTTTAAGATTTTATTTATTTGTTTGACAGAGAGAGAGATCACAAGTAGGAAGAGAGGCAGGCAGAGAGAGAGGAGGAGGGAGGCTCCCCACCGAGCAGGGAGCCCGATGCGGGGCTCGATCCCAGAACCCTGAGATCATGACCTGAGCTGAAGGCAGAGGCTTTAACCCACTGAGCCACCCAGGCACCCCTTCAATTTCATTCTTAAAATTAATATTCTAGAAAACCAAAGTCCAACAGGTAACTTTGTCAGTTTTTAGATCAAAAAAGGAAGATGTTCATCAGCTGAATGGACAGTAACAACATACATTCCTCTTTTGAAGAGAGGAGCTTCTGTCTGACTCTAACATGGGGTTCTATTGGGGCTGCCAATCACGATACCCATTCCTTCCAGATTCAAACACATGACCCAGTTTGGGTCAATCATAGCTCTGCCCTTTTATAAGGAATGTCTTTTATATGGAACTAAAAGAACCAACCATACTCCTGCCCTTCCCATAGTTTGGTTATATCTGCCAATAAATCACCTCTTTGGTAAGCTGGTTGGAGTTGGGCTTCTATGACTAGGAATAAAAACAAGTCTTAGCTACACCATCAGTTGTTCTCTATCTCCAGAGCACCTAACAACAGAAGTGGTCTTAGACTCCAGCAAGAGTTACCTGATGAATACAACTACTATTTTATGTATAAATTTTCACTATAAAGGAGTTCAAACACTAAACTCGCTATCAAGTACGTATGTGGAACCTATCCTGATCTTAAATTATCTTGGACAACTGTCTTGAATAACTTAACACCCAGACACAGGTTGCTACCTGTGTCACCTACACTGGGTGAGTAATTCTCAAACTATTTGTTCTACCAAGTTTGGAGCTGTTGTAATGATATAAAGACCACCTACTCCCTTCAGCAATGCAAATTCTTCTTTCTGCCTTCTCACTTCAAATGCCTTCCACTTACTGTCATCCTGCTACTTCTACACCTCCACACGTAAAATGCATTCCAGTGCTACCCATACATACTCTGCCTTTTCACAGCAACCTAGTTAAACAGCTTTTTCCTCCTGGCCCATCTGGGTATCCACACCAGGTGGACTTCCATCCATTCCCTCTTAGGTTCCTCCCAACTCAGAATAACTGGTGCCACGATAGGACCACATTCTGAGAACCATTAGACAATAGGACTTCTAATATTCCTAGCAACACTATTATCTCTACAAAATAGCACAATTTTTTTTTCTTTCTCTGCATGTTCTGTGTCTTTTTTGGCAATTAAAGGGACAGATTTTGGAAGTTCTCTCCCCTTCCTATCCTGCAGTTACATAAAACAAAAAATGTTCAGTACACGAATATCAACCAAGAATACTGTTTTTTCAGCTGCTTTTCCTTAACCTTGGGATTCCTAGATTGAAATGGGGGGAGGGAGAATAATAGATATGTTGCTTGAGAAATTGATTCCTAATAGTTTGTGAGGTGGAGGGTATTCGTCATTTCACCCACTAGTCAAGTGTTTCTTCATGGTTTGTTCCACAAAGAAAAGGGTTCTCGGGAGGCAAATCTGTTTGAAATTATTCGACTTAAACACTGACACTGTGAAATTAGAAAAAAAATGGTCAAATAACCTTCTGGCAAAAGTATCGGTGGATTTCCAGAGTAAAGTGTGCTCTAGCATCATGTAAAGGCTTTAAGATGGCTACAGACTCTAAAGAGACAAAAAGAATTTAAAAAAAATAATAAACAGGATTTTCCTTACAGTAGAAAATATCCAAGACCCACCCACACCATTCTCTCTCTCTCTTTTTTTGCCTTGACCTTCAGCTGCTAACACAGCATCGAAATTACTACAGACACAGAGGAGTTTGGAATCTTCATTAATATTTACATAGCTATGACCCACCCTCCTGCTACAGAATGATAAATATATCTGTCTCCACTGAGGCCTGAGAAGTCTTATTTCAGTGGGGAATAAGCATAATTTCTGCTACACACGTGATACGATTATCATGTCTAGTTTAATAGTGTGCCTATCTCTTGAGGCTCTTTCATGGTAAAAATGTATTCAATAAAACTTTGGGATAACCAAATTTGGATTATGTAGCTTTCTCCAAAAGTCTTATTTGTTTAATAACTGTTAATATCACTAAAGTTCAAGTAGGCACAAGACCAAAAGGGAACAGGAAGTAACCATTCTACAAGTGTGTCATGCAACATAGGGCCCCCTCTAAATGAGGAATGCACTCAAAAGCAGCTAGGTGCAGAAATGCATTTCCTTCCAGTAGCTCTCCACTCCAACAAGTCCTTTGTTGAAAAAAAAAGTTGAGAACGGTTGTTTTGATAATTTTGTTTAAGAATAAACAAATTGGAATTCACCTTAGTTTTAAGAACCAAAATCCACAAGGAAGTTAAAGGAAGAAAACCACATGATTTCTAATGTCTCTTCCAGATCTAAAATTCAAAATAACATCCAGTGAAATGATAAATCTCTATGTGGTATAGATAGGTGCAATGGGAATTCTGGAAAGGGAAGAAAAGTATGGCAAGGTGTTGCCAAATGTGTAGACGTTGAAGCTGCTTACAAATATTTTGTTTTTTCTTCTAGCATAAGGGAGGCTTGCATAAACCCTTTCCTTGAAGTTTGGTGTAGCCAGGTGGCCAGTTTTGATCAAAATGTCTTAAGCAAATGTGACATATGTTACTTTTGGGCTACAGCATTGAATTGTCAGTGTTTGCTATCCTTCTGTCCTCTTCCTCTAACACCACAACCAGCCACATTCCATAGAGATGAACAGCTGCCAATCTGGATCCTAGAGGGAAGATGCCACAGACTGGAGCCCCTGCAGTAATAAGAGATGACATGTAGTACCAGAAGAAATCAAGTTTTGTTCTTTTAAACCACTGAGACTTGGGAGTTGGTCCTGCAGCATAAGCCCACCTCTCCTCTAACTGAGAAATCAGGGAGAGCTTTGGAGGGAAGGGGAGAAATCATTAGAGAGTAAAAGAAAGAGAGAAGAAAGGGATTGAGAGATTCTGGAAATGGGATCTAGTCCAGAGACTCTCAACAGACCCAATAAATAAGAATATCCAGGGGTGGGGTTCAGGTATCATAAATATTTTTTAGAATTTTTCTCATTTTAATTTTTATTCTTTTACTTTTTTAATTGAAGTACAATTGTCACATATTACATTACCTAAATGATTCAATATTTGTATATATTGGGAAATGATTACTACAAGCCTGGTTAACATCTGTCACCATACAAAGTTACACATTTTTTTCTTATAATAACAACTTTTAAGATTTACTCTTCTTAGTAACTTTCAAATATGCAATGCAGCATTATTTTTTTTAAGATTTATTTATTTATTTATTTATTTGAAAAAGAGAGAGAGAGTAGAGGGAGGGGCTGAGGGAGAGGGGGGAGAGAGAGAATCTCAAGCAGACTCCCTGCTGAGCACAGAGCCTGATGTAGGGGTGGATCCCAGGACTCTGAGATCACGACCTAAACCGTAATCAAGAGTTAGATGCCCAACTGACTGAGCCACCCAGGCAGCCCTGCAATACAGCATTATTAACTATAATCACCATGCTGTACATAACATCCCGTGACTTATTTATTTTATAACTGGAAGTTCATACAGTTTGACTCCTTTTACCCATTTAACCCCCTCCCCCCACTTCTGGCAACCCCCAATCTGTTATCTATGAGCACATTTTCTTATTGTTGTGTGGGTTTTCAGATTCCACATATAAGTGAGATCATATGGTATTTGTCTTTCTCTGACTTATTTCACTTAGCATAATGCCCCCAAAGTCAGTGTTGTCACAAATGGTAAAATTTTATCCTTTTTATAGCTGAATAATATCTCATTATATATATATTGTGTATATGTATATATATATATATATATACCATATCTTCTTTATCCATTAATCCACTGAGGGCTACTTAGGTTATTTCTGTATCTTGGGTGTAGTAAATAATGTTGCTATAAACACAGAGGTGATCTATCTTTTCGAGTTACTGTTTCTGCTTTCTTCAGATATACACCCAAACGCGGAATTGATGGATCATATGGTAGTTCTATTTTAACTTTTTTGAGGATCCTCCATACTGTTTTCTATAGTGGCTGCACCAATTTACTTTCCCAACAACAGTGCACAAGCGTTCCCTTTTCTCTACAACACTTGTTATTTACTATCTTTTTGATCATAGCCATTCTAAAAGGTGTGAAATGATTCTCACTGATTTTTTTTTCCTAAATATATTTTTAAGTAATCTCCACACCCAACCTAGGACCCAAGTTCACAGCACTGAGACCAAGAGTTGCATGCTCCACCAACTAAGCCAGTCAGGTGCCCGTCTTTGTGGTGTTGACTTCCATGTCCCTGATGTTGAGTGATGATGAGCATTTTTTCATGTACCTGTTAGCCAACTGTATGTATTTTTTGGAAAAATGTCGATTCAGATCCTCTGCCCATTTTTAATCAGATTTCTTTTATTATGGAATTTATGAATTCTTTATATAGCTTGGATATTAACCCTTTATCATATATATGACTTGCAAATATTTTCTCCCAGGTGATAATAAAGTACATCTAAGAGTGAAAAACATGAATAAGGCACAAAGACCTTTTGCAATTTCTGTACATTTCATAAGTCCCAGACAGGGTTTCCAAATAACTTCAACAAAGACAGAAAATATACTTGTTAAAATTTTGTACAACCAAAAGAAAAAAATTGAATGATGTTCAATTAATAGGTTATAATTATTCTGTTTTACCACTTGTACATTATAGATCAAGTGTCACTTTTTAAAAAACCTGAATCTTTTTTTCCCAAGGAAAAAGGAAGATTTAAGACCCCACAGAAAATGCCCCCCCAAGTGACTCAAATGTCAGTCTATCAGGTTCACATGTCCATTCATTTATCCACAGCACTAATAACACTATTACTAATGATATTACTAGCTAATATCTCTTGATCATTTTCTTTGAGCAAGGCATTGCGTTGAGTAATTTGTGATTAACACCTCACTTAGTCCCCACAATACCCCATCAGAGAGTTTCTATTATTCCCCATGCTGAGGAGGAAACTGAAGTTCACAGAAATGAAGTAAATTCACCAAGAATACACAATATCAAAAGAGTAGATCATGAAGAGGAACTCAGGTTTTTTGGAGTTCCATACCTGCTATATTGACTACACCAAACTGAACCACCAAAATTTCTTTCCACTCCATCATTTTACTAAATAACAATAACAGAATTAAAAAATAGCTTTAATTTGAAGCAGAAGGTATTTTAAGGAGAAAAACAAATCTACTTATCAAGAAATGTTATTTCTTCGTGGGAAATAAATATGCCCAAGGCATCGCCACTGTTATAAAGAGAATTTGCAGAGATGGAAAGACATTTTTCAACCACACCCCACTCCCCCAACCCTGCACCCCTATTCAGTGACAATGCCGTCATTTGTTATTACTTCACAATTACCCCAACTCAGAGTCAGCTGTTGTTCACAACTTAGTAAAGTAGAAGCCAATTATATAAACAATATTAACCAGTTCTGCTGCAGAGCAAAAGCAACTTCCAAATTGAAAATTCTGTAGTCACAGGCTCCTGGGTGGCTCGGTCAGTTAGTTAAACATCTGCCTTTGGCTCAGGTCATGATCCCAGGGTCCTGGGATCGAGTCCTGCATAGTCATCTCTGTCATTGTCGTCATCGTCATCATCATCATTGTTGTCATCATCGTTGTCATTATCGTATCCTCATCATCAGGCTCCCTGCTCGGTGGGGAGTCTGCTTCTCCTTCTCCCTCTGGCCCTTCCCCCACTTGTGCTCTCTCTCCCTCTCTTTCAAATAAATAAATAAAATCTCTTTTAAAAAAAAAAGAGAGAAAGAAAATTTGTAGTCAGGTAATAGTTACATTTTTTGAATATCTAGAATTAAATAAAATTTGGAAATTCTTGATTAGAAGTGTTATTCTCTTCGGGAGTAAACTGTTAAACAGTCCTTATGTTAAAAGAACATTTGATAAAAATATGGTACATCTATCCACTATGCCTGTAGAGTTGTACACTTCTTGACAGATAGATAAATCTTGTAAGAAGTCAGAATGTTGCCATTGGTCTTGCCGTATAGGACTCCATAGAGGTATTAGAATTGACATGCCATTAAAAACCACATTACTTTTTCCAAGGAGTGAAGAGGCATGGTACTGAATAACACAGGCCTAGAGAATGAGTGAGAACACTCACAAACAAGTCAGTGATAGTACTGATTCACTTCAAACCCTTCATAGTTCTGGCACCAAATTTTAATGAATATGTGTATAATCCATAATATCCAGGAGATCTAAGTGGTCCAAGCTTAGAGTAACATTACATTCAAGAAAATAAATTCCAAATGCCAAAAGTAATTTTAAAAGTAATTCAAATAATTTATTTGTATTTCTGGAAGACTCCATTCATAATATGTAATGATAAATTTTAAAATCTTGTATCTTCTCTTTCCCAATTCTCTAGAGTCCAGGACTATTCCCAGAGTAAGTATCACTAAATTTTCCAAAACTCTCTACTGAAACACAGCCATGAATGCTAGGTTGCACTATTTATCTACTTTCTCCTTTCTGACTCTGACTCTGTGGGAAGAGTATACTTCCCCATCCCATTCATATTGGTCATGGCCATATGACTTGTTTTGACCAATGGAATGAAAGCAGACATAATGTACCCCACATGTCACAACCAAGCAGAGGCTTTAAATGTACTTGTATGGTTTGATTTGGTCTCTCGTGCTCACTTCTGCTTGCCTTTGCCATGAGAAGAGAAAGCCCCAAGTAGCCCTGAAATGAGAGACACATGGAGCACACAGGAACTGGTTGACCCCAAGGCTAGAACACAGCATCAAAGCTGAACACAAACCTGCATGTGAGAAATTAATGTTTGGTGTTGTAGGACACTGAGATTTGGTATCACTTGTTATACAACATATTGCACCAAAAGCTAACAGACAATGTGACTTCTCTCCTTTCCTTGTTTCCTCTCTCTCTATCCCCAGCAAGCAAGCACCTGGTCTTTTTAGGAGGGAATAGGAGAGAGAAATTGGAATGGGCAATACAAGGTTAACTTGGGAAAAGGAAAAAAATATTACCTAGGTAATGACTGGAAAATGACATCATACAACATCAAAGAGGACAGCCTCTAAGGCTGAAACATAAAATCAACATGGCCATCAGTGAGCCCTGCAGTCACCAAAGAGAGCAGCACAGCCAATATCACCTAATGTCCAATGGGAGGACTACAGTCATCTCAAATAAAACTATAACACATCTTAAGGTGCCTGGGTGGCTCAGTCGGTTAAACATCTGACTTCAGCTCAGGTTACAATCTCAGGGTCCTGGGACTGGTCAGGCTCCACTCTCAGCAGGAAGCCTGCTTGTCCCTCTCCTTCTCCCTTTGCTCCTCCCCCACCCCTGCTCATGTTCCCTCTCTCTCCTTCAAAAAAATAAATAAAATCTTTTTAAAAATAAATAAATAAATAACCCACCTTAGTTTATTTTCTTATAAGGAAGAAGGGACATTTGGGGCCCGGTATGAGGCATTACACTGACAGGAACATAAGCCAGAGGTATCTCTCACTAATGTCCATACCTACTTGATTGCAATCTAGTCTGTATTAGCCTGAGAACCCTCTGTGCCCATGGTCATGGCCCTCAAGAAATATTGATATTATCTCTCATATGAAACTAAATACATATTTTTGAGATTGTTGTTGATTAGGCCAATACATTTGTCACACCAATTGCCTTTGTGCTTCCATTCTGCTGTGTGGCAGACCAAAGACAAATAGAGGCTTTGTCCCATGAATGGTCTAGTTCTCAACACATGTGATCCTTTGGTAAATAGTATGTGATGCTGGTAATTATGTCTTTAACTGAATTATGAATTAGAATGTTCTTAGAAATGACTGGAAGCAGGGAGCATCTCTGCCTCCAGACAGATGGAGGATCATAAAACTTGATAAACAAAGCACCCTCTTAAATAAAGATCTATGGCATCCCCACTGATCAGGAGTCAAAATGAGTTTGTACAACAGACTGTCCCTTTGATCAGATTCAACATTACTAAGACTGAATTTCTCTCAGGTTCCTAAAGGTCAGAATCAATATAGGCTCAGGGTAAAGAACATTCACTGTTGTTGCTTAAACTGCTCTGTCTTAGGAAAGTATAAAATCTTCTCGAGGCTTCTCTTTAATAGTTAGTGTTCACCATGCTAATGCCACAAAATAACTCAATGTAATAAAAAAAAAATTAAACCATGTGTCATTTTTCAGTACCGTGTCCCCCTGCTGCTGTCTCAAGGAGTCTGGTGTAAATGCTTTTGCTCTGTTTTTTTCTTAGTCCTTTCTTATTCAATACCATGCTTTTCTACCAAATTAATATAACAAGTCACTTTTCACCCATTTAAAATTACCAATATAGGATAACCCTTTGTAAACAGCTGATGAGGCAATTGTAAGGAATGAGGGATGAATTCTAACACTTACGCCCTGCCTGGATGATTAAGATTTATAACTGTAAACGTGCAAGTCTCTGGCTTATGTATGCAAATGTGGGGCCAATTAGTGATTCACCTGCAACTGCTAATTAAAGGGCCCAGGGTGATGGATCGCCACCAAGCCTGCAGACTGCAGCCTAGCCATCCAGCAGCATCTATTCCCACACAAAGGACGGCCCAAGGAGAGAATATCTGAAGATTAGCTCCCTAAAGAGCCATCAGAATTTTATATCTACTAATTTGGAAGGAAAAAAATAAGTTGTGTGGGAAAATGTAATTATAATGCAGCTAGAAAATAAAAACAGGCAAAGCAAACCAAGCATTGTTGCATCATTAAAGAAGAAAATAACCCTTCTGGGTAATTTTCCCATGGAATTCAGAACAGAAAAAAAAAATTGGAAAAAGGTTTGGAAGAAACCACATGTGATTCTTTCCCCTCCAATTACAACAAATTTCCACAGTTTTCAACTCAGCAAGATGCCTGAACCAAAGCTTGGCAAATAAGCAGAAAAAAAAGTTGTTAATAAAATAAAAAATTTGAGACCAAGCCTTCCAGACAGCTAGACTGAGTAGGTTCTCATATTACTTAAAATAAGTTTGCAGGTATTTATTCAATTTCTGACTTCCACTTTCAGCTGCAACAATCTAATTAAAATTCATATTCAAATGGACAAACAAACAAATAAAAATGCCCTGCCTCTCAGAGTCCACAAGCAGCAAGTATCTATATACCTCTAGTTCCCTCTGATACCAAGTGCTAGGACTTGGTATCTTCTTTTTGTCGCCCCTGTAGCTCAGTCACAGACATGTATTAGCAAATCACTGCTGTGGCCACAGTGGTTTATGATCTACCATCCTTTAAACCCACATCTCTTCATGATTCTCATGCCTCAGTCCAAGGCACAACCACGGTATCGGCTATTTGGACCAAGGGCCAGGCCTGTGGCCACACAGACCTCACCTTCAAAGGGTTGCTAAACGCAGGGTCTTACTTGGTCAGAAGCATTTATTCCAGGCAGCCCTAGTATGTTTGGGAAGTAGCAGGGTTCCTGCTGAATGGCTTCCTGAATATGGCATCCCAGAGGTACCAAGAACTTAATGAAGTGTCATATAAAAAATACTCCTTAATGAAGTGACCTCAGAGGAGAAAGACGAGGTGGGCAATGTAAGCACACTACTGGCAGAAAAGTCTCGTAGATGCTCGTTAGGTTTACCTCATCAGTAAATACCACCGTCTTGGAGAAAGAATAACCCTTCAGCAAGGTTTGTTGAAATCCTGGACTTTCAGCCTCACAGCTCTACCACTCTGAGCCTCCTATTTGCTCAGCTTTATTTACAGTCCTTTATGTTCAACATGTATCCTATTTAGTTTTACTCATTAGGTACCTGTATTTACAGTAAAAATATATCTTTACAGCAAAAATATATCTTCCTAGATTAAATATATATAAATATTTGCTGAATGCCTACTGTGTGTCAGGTGTTTCTTGCTGCATTATTCTCCATGAATCTTTCCACCAACTCGATGAGACTGTGCTGTGCTTTCAGTCAATGAATTTTCAAGTAGGAGAGCAGGCATTCAAGCCCCAAATTCGGTTCTTTTCATTCCAGTGCAGCTCCACCCACTATTTGGAGCCGCATTTTCTCCCCTTGCTTTGTCTTCTGTTCCTTTTTATTTGAATATACTCCCTATGCTTTTTGAAATTATCTTTTTGTGGCTTTTACCCATTTATCCCTGCTTTCCTCATGGCTCTGTTGTTGCTATTTCCCCCAGTTTTCTATACTTCTTTCTTTATACTCTTGATTCTTTGCCCATCCCCTTCCAATCACTTTCCCCTTGACACTGGGAACCCCAAATCTTTTACATTATCAACAGTATCAAGTAAAGATACACAGGCTTCCCGTACTGTCTATCATCCCCAGCTATTTTTAAAGAAACTGGACAAGGGAGAAGTTAGGCAACAAATCCAAGGACCTACTAGTAGTAGAAAGTTGGACTCAGTTGTCTAGAAACTAATCTGAATTCTTACCTTGGTGTTACTTTTTACCTCTGAATTTTTCTCTCATGCTCCTTAACCATCATCACTTAATTCAAGTCCACTTTTCATCCCTGAATAGTTTTCCTGCACGTCTCCAACCTGACCTGTGCTGTCCTGTCCAACACTTTTCAACACAGATGTTCTAGATTTGAATCCTTGAGGCGAGAGCCCTTGGTTTATTGTCTCTGTTATCTCTAGCATCTGGCACTGAGTTGGAACTCCCTACGTGATAATTAAACAAGTGAATGGATACTGTTTTTTCTAGATTTCTTCACAGGTCCCAGCACACGCTTACCTATCCCTATTTTAAGTCCTCCCTGACTGGAATGCTTCTCCCCAAACCCACCATTTTCATCATTTATTTTACCTGCCTTTAAAGGACAAGCTCAAGTCTATTCTCCTCCATGGAGTATTGAGTAAACACTTCAATACTCCTCCATGGAGTATTGAGTAAACACTTCATTTTTCTCATCCCTGGGCTCCTAAAGGAATGACATCTACATAACCCAATTTAGAATTCAATTACATGCCATTCTGTTTCATTCATTTTAGTTTTGTCATAAGATCTTTTGGAATAAGTGCCAATTCTTATGTTAAAATAATATCTGCATTTAACTAGAGCATTGTAGCTTGCAAGGTACTTTTCTCACACAATATCAACTCTTTAATCTTTTCAGCAACCCCAGGAGACAGGTCGGTCTGCACCTACCTAGTTTTGTGTGCCTCAGAGCTAGGTCTCTTCCTTCATCTGCCATTTGGTGATCAGTACTAATACTCCTGTCAATGGACTGAAGAACTGATACATACTTTCAGAAGCAGTTCCCATTTTCTCTTTAACCACATGCTTTCTGAAGGGTAGCAGAATACGCCACCCCAGAATCTGCCTCTTTGGCATAAGGATTATTTTGAGTTACAGACAGAGAAGCTCTGAAACAGAGTAAAAGTTACTCTTTTATAAAGGAAATTTACCTTAGAAAGGGGACCTGTACCAGAAAGAAAGCTATTACCAGAGATCACTTTTTCACCTGAGAGAATTATCTGTTTGGCGGGGCAAAATTTGTTTTTGTCTTTTGTTTGTTTATACTGAGATACAACTGACATATAACATTATATTAGTTTCAGGCATACCATGTAATGATTCAATATTTGTATATATTGTAAAATGATCACAGCAATACATCTAGTTAATATCCATCACCTCAGGTAGTTACAATTTTTTTTTTCCTTGTAATGAGAACTTTTAAAATCTACTCAGGGCAACCTCCGTTTACCAAACATTTCTTGTTCTCATACAAATTGCCTTGTCTTTCCATAAATTGCCTTTCCCCCTTTGAATCCCCAAATCCCTATCCCCTTCCTTAGTTCAGGATGGTATATAAGCCTCAATCTTCTGGCCACCTTTGAAGTACCATATTGTTTGTGAGTTCCTATATGTACATAATTAAAATTAGTTCTTATCCTGCTAATCTTTAAAAAAAAAAAAAGGAAGTGGAGGAGTCTCAGGCAAGAACAATGAAGAGTAGAGAGAAAGTTATTTTTCCTCCCCTACACTTTTGACATTTATGTCCTACTATTTTCCTATTCTGTATTTTTCTATCCTTCATTTAATCTTAATCCTCTAATTCCCCTTTATCCCTGTCACAACAAATTAAGTTGCATAAGGGGTTCAGATTTCTTACACTGAGCTTTTAGGTCATAAATTCATTACACAGTTAGAATCTCAGGGTGACTAAGGCCACTAATATGTGCTCACCATCAAATGGACTTAGAATCTGGTCACTTAGGTTGCCTTAGATTAACCTAGCACCACTTGAGGAAATTAAAGCTACTGGCACTTGTTGCACCATAAACTAATATGAATCAGGTTGATTAGAACTCATTTCCAGGTGAGTATATGTTTTGAAAGACCCTGGGTGACAGAAGTTCAAAAGGAGCTCAAAACAGGTCCTTGTAAAAGCATATCTGAAGTTGTTGTCTGGTGGCCTCTATTCAGGATCAATGACCAACAATGTTCTTGAATTTAAGGAGCCCTCTACTTGGACTGACTGAATACACACCAACATCCTCATGCTGTCAGTTGATTTTATTATTTGGGACAACAGCTTTATATTTCAAACTTCTTTTCCTCCTTATTTGCTAAGCATATGCTCTGACAAGAAATTTTGGCCCAACTGTACTTTTTATAACATGGATTTCTATGCATACTGTAACATACAATCACCATAAATACTGCTTGGTTTGATGATAAATTGAGGTAGCCTAAGAGATTAAAAGTTATGCAAGAATTTAGGTTTTTTTTTTTTTTAAAGATTTTATTTATTTATTTCACAGAGGGAGAGAGATCACAAGGAGGCAGAGAGGCAGGCAGAGAGAGAGAGGGGGAAGCAGGCTCCCCGCTGAGCAGGGAGCCCGATGCGGGCCTCAATCCCAGGACCCTGAGATCATGACCTGAGCCGAAAGCAGAGGCTTTAACTCACTGAGCCACCCAGGTGCCCAAGAATTTAGATTTTTAAAAATGAAATCCTGGGCGCCTGGGTGGCTCAGTGGGTTAAAGCCTCTGCTTTCGGCTCAGGTCATGATCTCAGGGTCCTGGGATCGAGGCCCGCA
>LNAC01000494.1:634737-935184 GCA_002007465.1 Ailurus styani | reverse complement strand
TCTGCTCAGCGGGGAGCCTGCTTCCCCTCTCTCTCTCTGCCTGCCTCTCTGCCTCCTTGTGATCTCTCTCCCTCTGTGAAATAAATAAATAAAATCTTTAAAAATAAATAAATAAATAAATAAAATAAAAATGAAATCCTGAAACTATTCTGTATGATACCATAATAGTGAATACCTGTCATTCTACATTTGTCAAAACCCATGGAATATACAATGCCAAAATTTAATCCTAATGTAAATTACAGACATTGGGTGATAATGATTTATCAGTATAGGTTCATCGATGATAACAAATGTACCGCCCTGATAAAGGATGTTGATAGTGGGGGAGTCTGTACCTATGTGGGGATAAGAGCTATATGAGAAATCTCTGTACCTTCCATTCAATTTTGCTGTGAATCTAAAACTTCTCTAAAAAGTAAACCCTATTAAAAAATGAAATCAAATTTCTCTTACTATGCATACACATATGCATATGTTCTAGCAAACTTGAGATAACATGTTAGAAATATTTATGCACCTTGATTGCAAACTGTTTTTACTTTGACATCATGACATTTCAATGAAAAGAAAACAATGAAAAGTATGCTTCAATAAAAAAGCCAAGAAATCCACTGAGAGAATTAAGTCTGATTCCCAATAACAGGGGGAAAACCTCAACAGAAATTCACCCAGCATATGGTCAATTTTAAACTTAACAAATACATCTTCAAGATTTACTAGCTTGAAGAGTGAGTTGTAGGAATTGATACTTGCACAGCCTTTTCCAATCTTTGGCTGTAACCATCCTTTAGGAAAGAATGCTTTCTTTTATTTTCTGCCTTTGATCCATATGGGCCCAGGCTTACAACCTGTCAACAACCTCTTCATGCAACCAGCAAGTGAAAACCCTGCACTGATAAACAGCTCACGCCCTTGTCCACAGCATCAGAGCAGCTGCTTTCTCAGGTTCTCCACATGCATAAAGGACAGGCTTTATCATGGGCAGTTCTAATAAAGTAGCTGCAACCAATTTATGAGAAAATAGCTAGACAACAACCTAGACAGAGTTGTTTCTCTGCTGTTATTATATCTACTCCTCCCCTGGCACTGACTTTCTGAAGGTCCCAATGGTCTAATTTTTCAAGTCATTTGTCCACTTCCAACTAACCTTGGGAGAAGCTTCGAGTGATAAATATACAATGACTGAATGGAGTCTTTCCTAGCTTATTCATTCATACTGAATTATTAATTTTTCAAACATGCTCTTCCTAGGGTCCCATTACTTATTCTTTCAGCTCCAGGTGGTCAAGAGCTCACATCTGTATTATCTTTGGAATGGCAACAGTAAGAGGGAAAGCAGAATGGCCAGAAAATAGAAGGAAACCTGCTATTCTCAGAAAAAGGTCAGAGGCCATCTTTTATCCCAAATATCCAAAGACAGTGAAAGGAAAAAAAGGGGAAAGGGAAGGAAAGTACATAAGCCATTAATCCATCACTGTAAACACAGTAAAACTATCATAGGAAGACCTAAGCTTGTTTGTTTTCTAATGAAATTTCTTTATCCATCAAACAAGAGTCAAAATTCTTATTTTATCAGAGTGGTGACAAGCCTTGCTCTTCGGTTGGAAGATCTAGAATCTGTACTCATAATTATCCTGATACTTTGCTCCTGTACATCTGAACAGGAAAAAAAAAAAAAAGCCCAGGGGATAAGAAGCATTTAGACAGCAAAGATTATTAAGCTCCTTTGACAGGAGCCCTATAACACTTCTCTTTTCTTTCCATTATCAGCTCTTCATTTTAGGAGGAGTTGGAGATAAAAAGAGCTTGGGATTAATCAGAATACATGTTCCATATAATGCATTTCATGTGCTTCTAATGATTCCTACTAGATACTAACATGTTAGGAAAGTGGTCATAAATGCTATGACTTCAGTCTGTCAAAAACCTTTCCCCCAAACCCTGGTGACTTGTGTTTGTTTGTTTGTTTGTTTTCCTAGACCACAGTCAATATTTACCCAATTAACTAAGTCTTTAAAACTTCCCCTATGCCCAAGACAAAGGGAATGGGAGTTATAAAAGAAAGAAAGTTGGGGCACCTGGATGGCTTAGTGGGTTAAGGCCTCTGCCTTCCGCTGAGGTCATGATCCCAGGGTCCTGGGATCAAGCCCCACATCGGGCTGCCTACTCGGCAGGAAGCCTGCTTTCTCCTTTCTTTGCCAACTTGTAATCTCTCTCTCTTTCTCTGGCAAAATAAATAAATAAAATCTTTAAAAAAAAAAGAAATAAAGTTGACCATAATTTAATAATTGTTGAATCTGAGTGATGAACACAAGAGTTTATTACAGTATTCTCTCAACATGTATATATATTTGAAATTTTCCCTAATAAATTTTCCGTAATAAAAGTTTAACCTTCCATCATCTCAGTGAAGTGCAAGATTTTAAATAAGTTCTAAAAAATATCTCCCAGAGGGTGCCTGGGTGGCTGAGTGGGTTAAGTAACTGACTCTTGGTTTCAGCTCAGGTCATGATCTCAGGGTCCATCCAGCCCCACCTCCAGCTCCATGCTCAAAGGGGAGTGAGATTCTCTCCCTTTCCCTCTGCCCTTCCCCTGCCCCCCAACCCCCGTGTGGGCACACAGGACCTCTTTCTCCAATAAATAAATTAATCTTTTAAAAATATCTTCTAGAAAACATTATAATATCATCATTATTCATAATTTTTCCCTGACCAATACAGCAGAGTCCTTCCTTGTCCCTTACTGCAGATAATTCAGTTTACCTGATCTTTTCTCGCTCTGCTCTGCCCTTCTTTTGCACATAAAAAACATAATCAGCTATTTTGACTGGTGTGTTGTGAGTTATTAGTTCTATGCCTCCCAGTGTTGTGTGCATTTAGAAAGAGGCTAGGAAAAGCAAACCCTAAAAGAATGGCTTGCCAAGTGATAAATTAGGGAGATCATTTGTGGACTGGTCTTCTATGGCCCCAAAGTAGTAGGTGCTGTTGGTGCCCTGCCCACCCTTCACCAGTCAGGGTACCCCTTCACCAGCAAGCGTACCACCCCTTAGCAGCCAAGAGTGTTGCCCAGAGGTATGCTGGTAAATGTTGAACAAATGGCTTTTGGTGTGGCTTTTGTTTGATTTTCCTGATGCAAATGCTCCCACCATGCTAGCAGGATGAGGTCACTGACTGGGCAGTTGGGAAGCAATGTACACAGTCAGCTCTGGTGGGTTATATGAGCAGACTCTAGCACACTACTGGCTGCATACAACTCACAGCTGTTTTTCCTCTCGGGAACTGTCCCACTCTTTCCTCCCTATTCCCACTCAGAGGAGTCACCTCTCAGACTTCATGTGGAAATTGCCCACAGACAATGACTAACTGATATGGAGGTACAAAATCCCAGCCCCCTCACCTCAAGCAAAGTCAATTCTATGATGTAATTTATTTATCACGTCCATTAAAACAGGTTTTATTTCTTGAGACCACATCATTGTTAAGCTCCTTCTCCTTTCCTGTCCTGTTTCCCTCGCTTATTAGCAAGTTGCTTATTTTCTTTTTTTTCCCCTTAAAGAGCATGCCCTCAGTAAATTGCATGCAGCTGAATGTTTGCCTCCAACTCTGATTCTAGAGAACTCAACCTAAGACACATTCAAAACATAGCCTCAGGGTTAAGCTTCCCCAAACTTTCTTTCCAATGCACCCCTAATGCAATGAAGAAATAATTAGAATCCCAGGAAATCTAGAAGTATAATCCAAAGCAACCAAGTATAAACCCCACATTTTTAAAATCTTTGATTTCACAAAAAAAGTATGCAAAAATTTAAACTATGTTCCATAATATCTGTGTTTAATATAAAAATGTCATATGTCTTCCTTTTTTCCTGAATTCTTGAGTAGAATCAATGCTCCAAGGTACTGCACAATACTGGTCCCATAGCTGTTTCATGTCTGGAGGTAGGCATGCCCAAATCTGGAAATCCTTATCAAAGGAGCCAGGGAGGTCTACACTCAAAGCCTTGCTGTTCAGCTTCCCACTCTAAAATGTGCAGCATGCTTTGCCAATCCTTTACTGACTGTCTCTTGACCACTACAAGCTCTTAACTGACTACCCAAACACAGTATCAGTAAATCCCAGTTTCTCCTTTAGTTTAATCAAGTAGGAAGGGAGGATAGAGATAGGACAAAGGAAGGAATTCGACCACTGATTGCTAGAACTCAAAGTCATCTTTCTAGTCTTCTGTTTTACAGATGAGAAAACTAAGCTTTAGGGTATGTCTCTGGATTCCCAGGCCAGAGGTCTTTCTGCTTGCCCAAGTTGCCTCCCCAGCTTTTGAGGACAGCACTGAGAACCGTAAAGGAACAGAAAGATCTGAAGATGTGGTCACTCAGTAAAATGACTCTGCTGATTCCCCAAGGTTGGGTGGTGGTTTACTTAGCCTTCAGACTCCAAGTGTTTCCAAGGGAGAGTTAGAAACTGCCTCTTCAGCCAAAGGAGACCTAAATGAGAATTGTCTGGTTCTTCCCAGCTGGAGTCCCTTGATAATAAATGGTCTGAGTATGCCCTCTGGTGACTTTCTGCTGAGAGTTCAGGCAATTTAGAGACATGAGGTGGCTGTGAAAAAGGAGGAAGAGAAGCTAGACTCCTGGAAATGTTTTTCTCTTGCAACAAATGTGGCGTGGGTGTTCTGTCAGCAAACTGTTACGGAAGTTGTGTAAAAAAGTAATACAAGGCTACGCCTCTGTTGCATTTGTCTTTTGTTCTCTAACAATGACTATAATTCTCTCTAATTGCACAATTATTTCCATACTTACTGAACTCATATTAATACAAGGCATAGAAACAATAACAAATTGGTAGGCATAAAAACCTCTAACACAATTTTAATTTAGGCATATCCTTCTCCGGTTTACTGTATAATATGATCACCCTTTCCCAAGCAAATGAGCAAAACCATGCCCGTAGGTCCTCAGAAAGGACCTCATCTTCTCAAAACCACTGCTACTTCATTTTTGGTGACATATATTCAAGAAAAAGAAGACCAGCACTTGTGCTCCAGGATATACCCCTGAAGATGTTGAAAGGAGCGTTGAGTAGAAACAGTGGGAAGAAGAGAGACTCAAATGCAATTAAAGGTTTTCTAGGACTATGCCCCAGATGTATTTGTCCCTTTTGAGTCCTTATATGGGTCAGAAATATAAAATGCTAAGTTTGGAAAGGAGAGCATCTATTTCAACACTCCCTCACACCAGGACTAATGATAGTAGTAACTGTCACTCGTTGAGTATTTGCTAGATACCAGGTAACATACAAAGTACTTTACATGGATTATTTAACTTAAATCCTCACCAACATAGGAGAAAGGAACTATTATTATATAGATGAGAAATCTGGGGTGTGGTGATATTACCTAAACTGCCCAAGTTCACACAACTAGTAAGAAAACCAGAACTCAAGCACCAACCAGTTTATCAACCCCCAAGCCCATACTTCTAAGCCATCCTGACATATGGCCTGCATAGTCTTCCTGAACAACTGTCCTGTCCCTCCTGAATTTATCCAATAATAAGGAGATAATTCTGTTACCTAACAGCTCTCATTGCTTAAACAACTCTATTGCCCCACGTTTTGCACCCTTTGGTCCTACTCTACTTTCTACTGGAACTATGCAAAAAGCCAATTCCTTGGCCTACTTGACACTCCTTTAAATATTTGAAACCAGGTATCAGGTCACCAGCCCTATCCCCCAATCTTCTTTTCTGCAACCTAAACAGCTCCAGGTCCTCCGACTCTTTCTAGTTTTCCAAGCTTTTGACTATTGGGGTTCACTTGTTGTCACCTCTCCTCACAAAATCAGAACACAATGTCTAGTGCTGAGCCACTCAATATGGTCTTCCAATAGTAGAGCATAGTGGGACTATTATTTCTTTGCTATCAAACCATATTTCTAATTAAAGGCAACTGAAGATGACTTCAATTCTCACAGCAGCTATGTCACATTAATATTCAGGCAGAGCTCACAGTCAACAAGAACCCTCAGCCTTTCTTACACACACGGAAAGTGAGAGCTCCCCCAGCCTACACGTTTCACTGAAATGAAGAATTCATTTATCTTAACTTCATACTCTTATTCCTTCTCATTTCTAAATTTTCCTCTCTATTGAGATCATCCAAACCTCACATCAAGATGTGAAAAAGAAAGGGTCAAAAATGGAGGCCCAAAGCCTCCCTCCTGAGTGTCCTTTGAATATCACCGTCAACTGCCCATGGGTCCTCCTAGCTTAACTATCACCCGGCTCCCTATCTTCATCTTTCCCACAAGGACGTCACTGGAGAGTCTGTCAAGCGTCTTCCTGAAATCCAGACACATTTTGTCTGTGGCATTTCCCCTCCCCACCAGTCTCTCCTCTCTATCAAAAAAGGAAATGAGGTTAGTTGGGCATATCTTGTTTTTAAGCAAATCCACATTTAGTGAATCCATATTTATATGTACCAATAGGCTTAATGGGATATTTATTTCAAAAAGTATAAAGTTCCTCCAAGAAGCTGAATTTAAACAGATTATAAAGATTCAGTATGTTTGCCACATTTGTTCTACTTTTAAAAAGCCCTTGATAAAAACACATTTTCAGGACCATCAGTATCATTGCGGAACTCAGCATTGGTGACAGTGAAAACACCACTTACAGACTACATTTCCAAACTATAATTAAACTTCAACTACAACTGCCTTAACCAGGACTGAAACATTTTCTGCATCATACTGTTACCAAAGAGATAAATCACACCAAAACAATTCGGTACGGGGGTTGAGTTCTGCATTTAGTACACATGAACCTCCACTTTGGAGAATTTTTAGAGTTGTCATTCTGGACAATGAAAGTTGAGCCGGCCCTGAAAAATTTCTGTATCAGAGACAAAGATTCCATTGTGTAAGCATTCCATACATAACTAAAACCAAAAAACTGGATGACGACATTTTAAAAATATACTATTTATCAAAAGAATATAGCACTTGGAATATGTCAGGCATGTTCTGAGAGCTTTACAAACATTAACTCATTTAATCCCCATAACAACCCTTTGTGAGGGTGGCTTATAGTTTCTTCATTTTAACAGAAGGGGACACAAAAGCACAGAGCAGTTAAGTGACTTGCCCAGTGACGCACAGCTAGGAAGTGATAGGGAGCATTCATAGGCTACCAAACTCAAACAAACAAAAAGTCAGAGACATTCCATTACCTCTCTTGGCATTCCCAAAAATATCCTAAATACTTTTATATTTCTCTTCACATCAATTGGCAATGTTATATTCATCTTCTTAAAAGAATACGATAAAAAGGTAGAGAATAAGAAAAATTAAGCAATGTTCAGGGCTATGCATGGCTGGTTTCAGTTTAAAATTCTTGGATCATGGGGTGGCTCAGTTGGTTAAAGGTCTGCCTTCGGTTCAAGTCATGATCCTGGAGTCCCAGGATCAAGGCCCCTCTTGGGCTCCCCGCTCAGAGGGGAGTCTGCTTGTCCCTTTGCCCCTCACCCTGCCCCTCACCCTGCTCCTTTTCTCTCTCTCGTTCTGTCTCTCAAATAAATAAATACAATCTTTTTTAAAAAATTTCTTGGATCATTTAGTTTCATTCACTGACTTTATTTCAACTCCTGACCTTGTGGGAGCCCCAACGTCTGCTACACTGCCTGATCCTTGGTAGGTACTAAATAAATCTTTACTGAATTCAATTGATTTCTGTTTGAGACATTTTCAAGCTGCCACATGTAAAGGTAGTAAACAGCCCCCAAATCAATGCCAAAATACTGAAGTCCTATTAGCTTATCCTCTTGCTTACAAAAGATTTAGACCCATATTTCTATAAGCAGGATTTAGGTTATTTGACCCCACAAATTAGATTATGCATTAAAAAATAAAAAATCACCAGACTTAAACCCCAATAGAATATCTTTGTGTGGTTGCAGTTTACACAAATTTGAAATAGTGTAATACTAAAAATAATAGTAATAATAATAATAAAATCTCTTCACGCCCAAAATGTGAAGTAATGTACATCCTCCAAATTTCTTTTCAAGATAACATAATTTCAAAGCTGGCAGACCAAATGAATTATAAAACTGAACTGAGGCTATTGCCTAAATTATTCAAGTTTTGAATTATGCAAAGTTTTCAGGGCCACATCCTGTTCATAAAATGCCACCAGCCTCTACACATCACCAAGGGACAACACAAATGAAGCTCTTCTTCACAGCTTGATGGCTGCAGTCTTGGAGGCCAAACAAACTCAAAAGCCTCAAGCCACAAAGCTGTCCTCCACTTCTCAAAAATCTATGGGACACGATAGAGAACAAAGCCTATGATGCACCATGCACCCCCAAAGCATGATGAAAATCCAGCTGAAGAGCCCCAAGACCAATTTGCACCTACATGTCCCAAGGTATATGGTGGCTGCCCTAAGACGGCTGGTTCCTCGGGGCTCAGAGGACCAGCTGTCCACCAAAATCTCCAGCCTCTCTAGAATCAGAACCTCTCAGACTTCGTCTGGATGAGAAACCACAGCTCTTTTAGATGCCACATTGTCTGAGAGTGAGAAACACTGACAGATAAACAAAACACTAAATGAGCAGTGCACCAAGCCTGCTGTATGCCGGAGTCTTTTACTAGTATGTACAAATCTGAAATAACACATTGCTTCTTTTCTTTGGTTTTATCCTTCCAGTGGCCTTCCTAATTAGGAAAAAACTAAAGCCAGTCACTTTTGGTGCCTGTATCAACCTTGTAAGACACACTAAATTCTTGCCGTAATACATAACTGCCAGCCTTCCTCACTCATCTGGAGTGATTTTTCCAATTAACCATGACAGGCATTTCACTCAAGCCCCCTATTCTAACTCAGAGGCCTGGCCCTGAAGAATGAGACTTCAGGCAACTGCTGACACTTCTTTTGTCACACAAGCTGCTCTAGACAAACAATATTGACTACAAGTTTGTCAGGATTTTCTATGACCATCAATCATTCCTGCCCTTTTGGCTTCTTGTGCGCCCCTGAATTTCCTCTTCACTCTCACCCTTAACACAAAGCAAAATAAAGAAAAAAAAATTAAAATCCTTAGAGTTGGAGTCAGTACACATCCTGGGATACCTGGAATTTGAAGATTCGTTCGCTCTGACTAAATATGCCCTTTACTAGGGAAATTAAAAGCTACAAAATGATATACTGACTTAGAAATGAACTACACTACAGTCTACTACAGTTTCATGTCAGAATGCCTGGGGTCTTGTTTCTTTACTTTTATACAAGATCTCAGAAGTACAAGGCAGGCAAAGTTCTAATCCATAGGTCCCAAAGCCAAACATCTTCAATGATCAGAATTATAAATTATAAAAATGATAGGTGTAGGAAAATAGGGATCTGTTGACAACTAGAGTGTGCATCTCCACTTAGTTTTTTCAAAAAAACAAACAAAAAACCTTAAACACTGTACTAACCAAAGTTACAAGGTACTAACCAAAGTGCCTCCAAGGCCCAAAATCATAGATGGGCTCCCAGTTCCCAACCCCTGGTTCCGTGTACACACACACACCCCTCTAGTACTATAACTCGTCTTTTCTCCCCTAGGGACACGTGTAGATTTTTTTTCAGACAAAGACAGATTAAAGGAGAAAAGGCAGAAAAAAAAATGCAAACTCTTAGTTTACATTTTGCTCATACAAGCAGGATTCAGAGGCCTCACCTTCTGCCAAAAAAAAAAAAAAACCAAAAAAACAAAGAACAACCAAAAACCCCAACCTTGGGCCCCTGCATGGCTCAGTGGGTTAAAGCCTCTGCCTTCGGCTCAGGTCATGATCTCAGGGTCCTAGGATCGAGGCCCGCATCGGGCTCTCTGCTCAGCAGGAAGCCTGCGTCCTCCTCTCTCTCTGCCTACTTGTAATCTCTGTCAAATAAATAAAATAAAATCTTTAAAAAAAAAAAAACCCAACCTCCTATACCCCTATTCCATATTAATAATCAGAATTCTCAAAGTAGCAAAAACTTAAAACTCTGCCCCCATCTCTACTCTGTGAGCAATGAAGCAATTCTCACGTCTAGAACCACAAACTCTCCCTAGCTCATCCTTAAACTGCCAGGGGTATGATTACTCCTCTCAGCATAGGTGAAGACCATTTCTAAGACCATCTTTCAAGTTGGGACAAGGACCCCCACCATGGTGGGTTCTAGGAGGGCTAGTCTGTGTCTGCTGACAGAACGGCTGATACCAGCCCCAGAACTTCCAAAGTTACAACATCTTTCTTTTGGTTCTTGAATGAGAAGGAATTTGGGTTTGGGGCGGGGTGAGGGGGGCACTAATTAAAGTTGAACACTTTCTTCTCTCTCCAGATTTTCTCAGCCAACATGCTGGTTATCTGTTAGCTCGGATGACGGCTTAATAGGAATGAGACCCAGGCATCCTATTCCTTGCTGCTCCCATCGCATGTCTCTGCCACTTGGAGGCACAACCATTTTCATATGGTGAAATATCAGCTGCTTCCTCAGCATGTTTGGGGGTATATACACAATTACAATGCTGTTTTCAGGTTTGTGTCATAATAAAAGTTAAAATCAAAATGTTTAAATATAAAGCAGAAATTTCAAAGCACATCTAGTTAACATGGAAGCTGATTTTATCTTTTTTTTTTCCTTTTTCCTTATTTATGAAAACCACCTGTTCCAAACTGATGTAGATTCAAAACAGGGGGTAAGGATGGAGGAATGGATGTCAGGATTTGGCTATTTGGGAGCTGGTGCCTGAACCACAAGGAAAAAGGATACGGCCTGAAGCCAGTTGTAGAATCATCATAACACACAATACAACCAATTTGTTCAATGGGAAAGAAGTTAAGCAACCTACGAAAAACCACACATCTTCGAGGCACCTAGGTGGCTCAGTCGGTTAAGTGTCTACCTTTGGCTCAAGTCATGATCCCAGGGTCCTAGGATCGAGCCCTGCATCAGACTCCCTGCTCAGTGGAGAGTCTGCTTCTCTCTCTCCCTCTGCAGCTCCCCTGCTTGTGTTCCCTCTCTCTCTCTCTCTGACAAATAAATAATATTAAAAAAGACAAACCCCACAGGTCTAATTTACATTTTTAAAACTTAGGACCATGTCTAGAAAAGCTGCCTGACTCTTCTGTGCTCTGTTCTTTCAACTCCAACAGGCCCAGGAGACTCCATCTCTGTCCCTCCTCTACTTCAGATACAATGGTGCCCAAACCTGCATAGCTATCAGAATAACATAGAAAGACTCTTTTAAAAAATGAAGATTCCCTGCCCTTAACCCACGTCTCACTCTTGGCCTACTCACGTCTACTCCTGTAACAAGAGAAAGTTATCCACATGAATCAAATGATCAATCATACATCTGAATAACTGGGCAAATACAAGGTACATGAGTCAATTCTCCTACTCCTTTGTCCAGGGCAGATACTAATAATCAATACCAGTGTTCCTTCCCACTGAGCCCAGCTGAAGACTCAGAATCCTTGTTCAGGTGGAGCTCCAGGCAGCCACCACCAGTCAGTGAGAGCTGGCTCACAAACTAAAAGCTGTCTGCTATCCCCCAGTGAGAATCAAGCAGCCCACCCACATTTTGTGCTCAGTTGCACCTTTAACCCAGCATCTAGAATAGCTCATTAGATAACCTTCTAGATTTACAAAATCTTTTTCAAATACCTGATTTCCTTTGGGGCTCCCAAAAACCATGTGAGGTGAGATGGGCATGTACTATTACAGATTTGAGAGGTGAAGAGTCTGGATATCACGAAGCTTTGCCTGCCCAGGAAAAGAGCAGATAAAGTGTGGAAAGACAAGACAAAAACAAGCAAACAATCCTGATCTCTTGCCTCCCAAACCAGCATTCTTCTTTCTACATTGAGCTGGGCATGGAGTGTTAAGGGCAACATTATTACGTGAACCCAGCCAGAAACAGAGAACTATGCACAAAAGGACACATAGGCTGGAAAGATTTAGCTAAACAAGGTCACAAAGCTGCAGAGCCAAAACTCTAACCAGGTCTGTCTGACTCCTAAGTTCTGTGCTCTTTCTGCTTAGAGTGCACGGTGTCCCACCAGCACATACTAGGGGAGGACCTCCTGTCCCCCAACCCCTCTCATTCCTGCTCCTCCTGCCATCTTCTCTGCCTATTTCCCTCCCTTACACTCATAACGTGTTCCTGACCACACATACCTCTCTACAGCCTTCCCCTCTTTTTGCCCCTGCAACTCCCTTCCATATGCAGAAGGAAACTGCCCGGCTTACTCAGAACAGCCTCAGCCAACTGACTTGAGATAAGACAAGCAAGCACCTTGGCAGTAAGATGCAAATATAAAATTGCAAACAGCTTTTGAAGTTGCAGCTCCATAATCTTCTAAGCCAAAGAAGAGGGTTTTGCATCGCCTCCCTCTCATCTAAATCAACACTCCAAAGGACTGAAATGAGTCCAGCCAGCCTTGGGATGTGATCTCACAAGCCTGCCTGCCACACACGCGCATTTCCAGCCTGTTGCCTGAACAAAACTCACATGCGGCTTGTCACCACTTGATACAAGGGATGAGTTTCTGAGGAAATCAAAGGGAAGGGATGTGATTTGCTGTCCTTTAATGTCCTCAAAATGCCCTACTGCCATGGCTGAGGCCTTATCTCTTCAAGAAACTAAGCACTGCCACGTTTAGGAGAAGTTCACTGAGGGTTTCGGATCACAGGTGCTGCTCAGAAGCCCACCTACAAGTGTGTACCCTTGGTCTAATTACTTAATACAGTAGCCCCCCCATTTCTGCGGGGGATGCGGGCTGGCCAAGACCCCCTTGGACGCCTGAAACAGCAGATAGTACGGAACCCTATATATACTTTTTTTCCGATACGTACATATCTATGACAAAGTTTAATTTATAAATTAGGCCCAGTAAGAGATTAACAGCAATAAGTAATAAAATGGGATAGTTATAATTACTGTAATAAAAATGTGAACGTGTTCCCTCTCTTTTTTAAAAATATCCCGTTATTCTGTACTTACCTTCCCTCTTGTGCTGATGTGAGATGGTAAAATGCCGAGGGATGAGCTGACGACGTGAGACGAATGACGTAGGCAACATAAGGTAGAGTTAGGACACGATTGACCTTCCGACGATTCGTCACACGGAGAACCGCCAGCTTCAAGACCGCGGTTGACGGCGGCAGGCCAACGAAACTGCGGGGGAAAAAACTGCCAATGGGGAGAGTCCTTTATCTCAACTCAACTTTTCCATCTGTAAAATGGAAATATTACAATAGTACTCTCTTCATAAGATTGTTGTATTAAATTACTTAATCCATGTAAAGAATTTAGTACAGGGATTGGTACAGAGCATTAACTACCACTGTGGGGTTTTTTGTTTTTGGTTTTTGGTTTTTAAAGAGATAGGAGTTTATTGAATACACTGCAAGGGAACAGTGGGCAGGTCCAAAGAGGCTGTCTGCCTCTCACTGTTTTTTTTTTTTTTTAAGATCTTATTTATTTATTTGACAGAGAGAGACACAGCGAGAGAGGGAACACAAGCAGGGGGAGTGGGAGACCGAGAAGCAGGCTTTCCCACAGAGCAGGGAGCCCAATGCGGGGCTCGCTCGATCCCAGGACTCTGGGATCATGACCTGAGCCTAAGGCAGACGCTTAACAACTGAGCCACTCAGTCGCCCTCACTGTTCGTTTTTAAGGAAAAGGAGAAGATTCAGGATATATATCACATAACCTTTGGACTTTAGATGGCATCTCAACAAGTCCCTCTAGTATTTTAGAGTCACAATAAATAGGTTTAGATGGTCAAGCATAAAACTCTAATGTTTATGTTACTATTGCCAATGAAATGATTCCATTGCAAAAATTAATAAAAATAATAAAACTTATTTTAGAATTAAGTCATCTTAACAGTGCTGAGATTATGAATGACTTTCTAGTTTCTTTATAGTATGTATTTCTAAATTTCCTAAATTTTCTATGGAAAGCATATATTATTTTATGATCTGAAAAAAGCATATGTGAGAAAATTAAGCAAAATATGTCTTATAACATATAAACACATGTATCTACAGGAAACAGCAATTAAAGAATAAATAAGTATACTATGATCGTATCATGACTTCCCCTACTGGCCCAACTGGACATTTCTTTTGGAAATTTTTAGATGCCTAAATCTCCAAATACAAAGGGAAATGGGCCCCAGACATTGCTCAGATAAAACTGGCAGTACTTTCAGCCCAGAAAAAGGCAAAACAAAGAATTTGTTGTAATTGGAGGCCACCACTTGAGCTAGTTTCATTTGTGTACGAATAAGGCCTCAGTCACACAATTGTTGCACAAAGATACACAGACAGACAGACACACATACACACACATACCCCTTCATACACAGAGACCAAACACTGTTTCATTTCTACTGCTTTGTTCCTATGGAGTACTAGACAGATACTGGCAGACTCTATTTCACTTTTGTCTGGGTGCACTCTGGGAATTTCACCCCCAACCTTCCCTTGCCACTTTCAATAGTTAGAAATGTCCCCAAGTGGGGCACTTTTTCAAGGAGGAAAATATTCTCATAAATCAAGAAAGTGCTAGTATACTACAAGCATGCAAAGTTTTAAAACTGATGTAAGGGAAAACACCCATTTTGAAATACTCATGGAAGAAAGATCAAGATGTGTAGTGAATTTAAACTGTTTTTTGGATCTATTAGCACAGGGACCAGCTGGAACCATGGGACCATTTGGCCCAGGACAAAAGCCCAGCGGACTTCAAATGTTGGCTGCTGTTTGGTGGTAAATTCAGGACCTCTCAGAGGCTGAGAGGGGCCTGAGCCTATTCCAAATTTGGAAACTTAATATATTTTTTTAAGTGAATAAATGCCAAACACTGTTACAAAAATTAGGGTATGTTTCCTATATTTACATTTAGTAAACATATGCTTTTGACCCAAGAATAATTTCAATAACCATATGTACACCTTCTTTTGGAGAAAGCTTCAGAAGTCAAACTTTGAGGCCCACCATTAACAACAGGCTAAATAAACTCCAATGGCCCCCAATTCCCAACCCTGTGACAAAGCTGAGCAAATCTGAGCAAAGAACAGGATGAGGGCTGCCCTTCAAATGTTGATCTGAACTCAATTCCATTACTCTGCGTTCTGACTACATCAGAAGTATAGGAAACTGATAGCCAGGATGAGAGACCTCGTTTTAAGGGCTGACCAGTCTTCATTTGGCCCTTCAGCTCCTCTTTCTAAAACTTGTACTGACATGACAGTCAACACAAGAAAACCTATTCTGAAATTATTTTCTCTGCTCTTCAGTTATCAAGCTCCCAAAGGCCTCCTTCTCTTCTCCCACCTCTGTCTAGATTTTGTAATTTCCACACACAACAGATTTGTTCTGAGACCCCAATATCTAAAGGCATCAAAGAGGGGAATTAGTTCCTCCGAGATGATGCTGAGTGGTCTTAACACCGGCGTCTCTAAAGTCGCCCTGGGTAGGAAAAAAGATAACCATAGCAACCCATGTAAATGTATGTCCACAGGATGCAGATATAATTACACACTCTGAGCTTTCTTGGGCATCCACGTGATGACTACCTGACATGAGGTTCCCTGAAGCACAAAAGCAGAAAGACAAAGAAGAGGCCTCTGGGATTTTTAAGTTGTGCTAATGATGAAAGTGAGACAGGGAGGATAATGCATGGGCCTTCTCTGAATAGTTTCATGACAAACTCATCCCTTCCTCTGTTCAGGGACATAAAAATATTGACTCAGCAACTGTTCATCTCAAGTTCCCACATGTTCCATAATCCGGTCTCGCGATGCCTGGTGCATAGTGTGTGTGATAAATGTTAACTGACCTACAACAGTACTTTGAAAACAAGTTCAAGCTTAGACTCAGAAATCCTTTTTTTTTTTTTTTTAAGATAGATAGAGAGAGAGAGTGAGTGCAGGGAGTGGGAGGGAGGATGAGTTGGGGAGAGGGAGAGAAAGAATCTTAAGCAGGCTCCACACCCAGGGCAAAGCCTGATGCAAGGCTCATTCTCACAACCCTAAGATCATTACCTGAGCCAAAATCAAGAGTCAGACACTTAACCAACTGAGCCACCCAGCTGCCCCCAGAAATCCTTTTTAATTTTTGGTTGGTGAGTTACCCACTTAGGTCTTCCTATATAGTCAGTTGTTTAATAGGTTGGGTCTATATGACATCAGAACATACAAGGTATATTTGTCCACTGCTCACCTTTCCCCTCACCCACGTGTGCACACACACATACACACACACACAGTCTTTCCACAAGTAAGAACACTGTTTCCTACTGTTTCACTTTGTGGTTTGGAGATTTGAAAATAATATTTTTTCCAGGAAATCACAGGAAAGAAAATAGAAAATGATGGATCTATTTAATTTTAAAAAGAACAAAAGTGATTCTCCAAGGAAAAAAGGAGGGTCTGGAATTAATAGAAGTACATGCCCACCTAAAAGCAAAAAGGCAAATGGACTATTTCATTATAAATATATGGGTTTTTACCAAAACACACACACACAGAGAAGAGATGAAATTTGCTCTCACATGAAGAGAATTGAGTACAAATGCTATTTGGGTCAGAAATAAAACAAGTCCACACCACACTGCAGGAAATGATCTCCAGCAGCAGAGACGGCCTACGGAGAATAGTGGCCCCAGGGACGTGATAAGAATCCACCCTGTATCTCTTTGCTCAAAGACAGGGTTTATTCTCTCCCTTTCTGTGCATAGACACTTCCAAACCTCAGACACTCACCTAGTTGTCTGTTTTGTAAGCAAGTCTCCAAAAGAAGGATAGGTTGCTGAGAGATGGCCACATTCCTTGAAAAATTGCAGAAATGAAGAACATATGCACTTTAGAACATTCGCTTTGGTCGGGAATTGTCTGTGTTCCAGCAGGACTGACCCAGGATTTGCAGGGTATCTATTGTGAAAGCATGGGCAGCCCACTGGTCACTAGTCTCTCTCAAAGTAGACAAAAGGTCACTGCTACACAATGAGTTAGACCAGCAGGACCTGGCCAGATTGCTTTTCATGCTCTCTCCTCTATCACACTGTGATCTGTGCCTTTTAAAGCAGCTGGGAGTAATTTAAAAGTGAATCAAAGGCATCAAGGTGAGTTATCAATTAGACTAGGGTTCTCTGATAAAAATAATAACATAGCTACAACAACAGTAACAGATGGTTGCTTTCAAACAAGCTGAGAAAAGGAAATTTACCTTTCCAGAAGTCCTTTTTTCTTGGTCCCAAAGCACTTTGTACTTCCCTGTTCTTTTTTTAATTATTTAAACTATTTTATTTATTTATTTGAGAGAGAGACAGAGATAGCGAGAGAGAGCAAACCAGGGAGGAGAGGGAGAAGCAGACTTCCTGCTGAGCAGAGAGCCCGATGCAGGGCTCGAGCCCAGGACCCTGGGATCATGACCTGAGCCGAAAGCTCAGCCACCCAGGAGCCCCTGTATTTTCCTCTTGATCATGCATTTTCTAACTGCCTTTACACATCTGTCTCTCCTACTGGTTGATGGACTTCATAAGAACCCAGCTTCATTCTTAGTCATCTTTATATTCATAGAGCCTTCAGGGTAGGTAGAAAGTAAAAGGCTCTCAAAAAATGCTTGAGAGATGGATAAATGTATGAGAAATTAATGTACGCCAAAGTGCATCAGGAAACAGCATCCAAAATTTTTGAAATAAAAATGAGAGAGCATCAAAGTAAAATTTCCTGCAGCACATCAGCCAAACATTGAGAAAGGACTTCATTATTCCCCAGATTTCATCAGTGATTCATTCCAAATAATTACAGGATTATTTAAAAGAATGTTGAAATACACACCTTTCATCACCAACACTATCAAAAATGTCAGCCATGTCCAAAATAGTTACAGTCTGTATGACCAGGAAGCGTCCCACTAAGGACTCGGGAGGTGATACTGTCAATGTCCCCGGAAAGTCTGGAAGTCATCCTCTCAAACAGGAGGGCTTAAGGAAACGGAGGGCCGTGTGCTCTCTTGACCCCAGGGTTAGCACTTTCCTAGGGGCAGGAAGCTGGAAGAGGACCCAGGGTCAGACTTCCGCAATGGTGTGAAGTAAATGAAATTTGTCCTCACCTCTTCAGGGTCTCCCTGCTGGCTCCGATCTGTCCTTAATAAGCACTCTGGGAAATTCCAATGTAAGACAGTCAGTCATAAGAAGGTATAAATAACTTATAATAATTGTATAAATTAGTCCCTCATGAGCATTTGCCTTGGTAATAGGAAGCAGTGTTGTTACTCCAAGAAATAATAGTGAAAGTGAAATTTCTACCATCAATACACCATGGGATGAACTTGAGGGATGACGGCCAGTGCCAGCTTGGAGTTCAGGTGGTAATTACCCACTGAAGTAGCTAAATACATTTTTTAAGCTTCAGAAATATAAAATTCAGGCATTGGATCTGCTGTGACAAAACCTGTGGGAAAAATAAAACATCTATACCTCTTCCAGTGATGGATAACGAAAGGTTATCAGGCTTCGGACACTGTTCAGTGATTCTCTAGAGACCCCAAGTGGTCAGAATAGGTACTCATTTTTGTATGACCAGAGAGATGTTAATAATGCAAAATTAAGACCTATAACTTGGTGATCTCTACCAGAAGAGAAACACCGGAAACCGGAAACCTTCAATAATGGACAGTTTGAGTCGTTCATTTACTTTTCTATTTACTTTTCTTTCTCTCGCCTTTTTCTTCTTTTTCTGTGTTGTAACCCTAATTGCCCTAACTGCCTCAGAGGGCCCTTGTCCTTGCTGGGCCTTTGTCCATTTTCATTGCTTTGCCTGAGTTGTCCACACATCAGAAACGCTTTGCCCTTCGAGGGATGCAATCAAGACTGCATTTCTCCCATGCATTCCAAGGGCTCCTACAGCGTCTTTCACCCTGATGGTCCCTTGTGTTTTGTTACATGACTCTCACACCAGCATATACTTTCAGTAAGTACGAGAATGTGCTCTTGTTGCCTTAGAGCTCCACCCTTATTCTGCCAGGAGCATTTCGTCAGGGGCATGAAGTGGACTATCCCAGAAGATTCAGGGTTTTTTTATTAACATATAATGTATTATTTGCCCCAGGGGTACAGGTAGAAGATTAAAATTTTAAGGGCTAGATTCAAATTACTGCTAGTTTGTCAGTTCATTGTGGAGCTCAGGAAATAGAGACAGGTTGTATATACATGCATATGAGGAGGAGTCAGAAAGGAGAGACTAAATGATACCAAACTTTATAGGAAACTCAGAGATGACCCTTCCCCACAAATAAAAACTCATTTCCACAGATCTGTAGTAAAAGCAAAATAAATATCTATTTTAACCTGAACCTTTATTACGTACACATTTTAGTTGGCGATTTTATTTTCTTCTCCCAAATTTTCTTAGGCAACTACTAAAATTCCATGATTTATATTATATATTAAATATATATATTCAGCAACCTGTACTAGGTCATTTCTTTGGTATTAGATTATAATTTCACCTGATTTAGACTAATCAAAACTCAGTAATAGAAAGAGGTGAATCACATCAATAGGAATAGGGGTAGGCTGTGAGCACATCATCTATAAATCTTATCTGAGCTCCCACTTTACCTTGAAGTCCTAGTCCAAGATCACGAACAGGTTTCTCTTATTCATCTTTAAAAATCCCCACTTCAGATGAAGCCCTTTTCATTTAATTCTGAGTGGCCTGAATGTGAGACTGAAGTCAGCCAGGCCAGTGACAGAAGTAGTCACACCAGAAGGAACTACTGAACCTGGATCCACATTTGAGCAGTTTTCTCTTATTCATAGAAATATAGGATTTCCCAAAAGACCTATCAAGTTAATGGTTGGTCCATGCAATAAACATATACATAGTGGCTATATACAAACATATACAAATGGCTAGTTGATGGAGAGCTGTGTCCTAGAAGTGTATGGTGTCAGAGAGCTTTTTAATCAAAGGCACAAGGAGAAGAGAAAAAAAAGAAGCGTACAGCCTTTTCCTTTGGTTTGCTTCCTTAGTTCAATCCAACTTGGAAATAGCAGAGACCACTGAACAATACTTGGCAATATCTTTATTGTGTTATCTAAATCCAGAACTATGATCTTAGTGTAAAAGCAAGCTAGTTTCTCAACCAGTGCTTCCTCCTTCAAGTTCACTCATTGAAGCCTTCCCCCCACACACACAACCCCCCCCCATCACAAGAGGATGATATTTAAAAACAGAGTGCTTGAGAGATAACAAAGCTTAGACGAGGTCATGAGGGTGGAGCCCACATGATGGGATTAGTGCCCTTATAAGAAAAGACATCAGAGCGCTTTCACTCTCTCTCCTCCATGTGAGGACACAGCAAGAAGGTGACCACCTGTTAGTCAGGAGAGTTTTCACCAAAAATTGGCCATACCGGCACCCTAATCTCAGACTTTCAGCCTCCAGAACTGTGATAAAGTTAATTTCTGTTCTTTAAGACAGCCTTTGTATGATATTTTGTTATGGCAGCCCAAATAGACTAAATAGCCAGCTTCATACACAATGCATATACCACCAGTCTAGATGTTAATCCCACCAAGACCTGATTGCTACAGACCAGAGTCACGTATCTAGATCCCTTCTCCATGCAGACACCTTCTCCCTATGGAGCATTTTGTCTTTGCTCATAAATAAATCCTTCAAATCACATGTATATATAAATATATATTTACTTTTATATTATATATGAAATATATTATATGTTATATAAACTTTATATGTAAAAAATACATTTTTTTTAATTTTGTAAGCCCTGACATCTAGCCTTCTCATCTTTTGTCCGAAGAACCTATAGCCTGTCTGCACCCAGCCTCAAATGTCACACCTCAGGATTTCAAGAAGTCAGGGAAGACAAAGAGACAAAATCTTCATTTCCTAACAAGAACTTCTATGTCAAGCTCCTAATCCAATCTCCCAATCTGCTGAGCTCAGTTTTCTCTTCCTCCCCTAAGATCTAGGGTAAAACCAGGTGAAGCAGTCTGCTATGACTTTAGAAAGGAGAGGGTAGAGAGCTATCACATTATTACAAAAACCAGTCATCTGTTAATCTCTAAAATATTTATTGCCTAATATATGAAGGCTATCACATTGGGTTTGCAAAATTTTTAAGTTTTTTTTTCTATTTTCCAAAATTGTAAGAGCATGTTTAGGTGTAGAAAATATTTATTATGATTGTTATTATTATTATTATTACTACCTGAAAAGCTGGCACTGTAATTGCTTTTAGCGAAAGAACCATTTTTCTTCTGGTGAGTCTTTTGTAGTAGAAGGTGGACCCTGAAAGTACAAGGGTTATCAGGAACAAAAGCAATAAAGAGATAGCTAACCTGTTCTGCTTGTGCTCCACAGGAGAAAATGAGAGATCTGGTGTTGCTCCAAAACAAGAGGAGAGAAGAGATGAAGAGCCAAACAAATGAGATGGCAGGAGGATGGGAAATGTGTAAGGCAAGGTAGCCAGTGAAGAATACACCTTGGTGAGCTTTTAAACACATTAATGATAAAAAATAAGAATTGGTTTAAAAACAGGAACTGAATAGTCAGAAATGTTCTGTATTTCAACAGAGAATCCTTGAATTCCCCCCAATTTATCCAATGTACATCCCGGGCTGGTCAGTGGCACCCCCTAGAGGTTCCTGTGTGTCACCTGCAAGGGCTGTTCCCAGGGACCTTTGCTTCTAACTCCCCAGAGCTTTTTCAGGTCCCACAAACCCAGCCTGTGCCAATTGCTCAAGTATTTATAAAGGCATAAATGTAATTTGGTAAATGAGTAAATTTGGTAAATTCAGCAAATTGGTCATTTAACAATGGGCAAACTGCTTTTTGGCAAGTTGGACCAATTGCCCTAATACTAGGAGAAGGAAATCATTTCCAGGCCTTGGCAAATCTGCCCACCATGGCGTTCAATACAGCACTTTGGCATTCACTCCCTCCAATGTCCTACTCTCCCCTAGTAAATGCTAAGTGTCCAAAATTCAGGAACCAGCCCTCATTCTCTGAGGTTTAGACTTAGGCCTAGAGAGATCATCTCTGACAAAAGCTCGTATCTACTGGTGTCCAAAAGTTTTTAAGCCACAAGTTAAGAGAAAATGATGAGCTAGGTTTGCCTGTAAGTAGAAATATCCATAAGTGAGATATTATTATCAACCTAGGTAATATATAAATAAATGTGGCCCAGGACATGATTGCAAAGAAGATATGTACACAGACCAAAGGAGGGTAGAAGCCGTGTGGTGTGCAATGAGGGCCAGACGCTCAGCTCCATGTCTCCTCTCCTGCACATAATCTGGAGAATGAAGGGGACGCACTACAGAAGAATCAAACCCATATGTGTCTCCTTTAGCCTTATCACTTTCCCATTGTATCATTTAGGAATTCAGCCCCAGACTCCATGAAAGAGGAAGGATTTAAACCCATTTTTGATGAAGGCATCCTCTGCCCTTCAGAAAGACTATCCCTACTCTTCCCTGAAAGGGAGACCATAATGCTCCTGGCGGTGGGGGGATGCTCTCCCCAAGTGGTCCAGAACTGAGCTCTAAAACTGATCCCGGATGTGGCCAGCCAGTTCCCAGGCTTGGACTGCTCAGAGCAGAGCTGAGTCCTGCCAGGAAAAGCAGGGCAGAAGGCATGTTGGTTGTGGGGGAAAGAGAGTGAGAGAGCATCTGCTCTTCTTTCTTTACTCAGTCCCCTTATAACCAACTTTCTCCTTCATTGACAGATAGAAAAAAAAGCTAAATATAATACAGAAGAGAGGCCTTGTTGCAATGAGCAAGAAAACTTCAGCTGGGAACATTAAAATCACACAGACAAAAAAACCGCACAGAACACACGACACCCCCATTGGCAGCCCCCAGCACTGGACCAGCCAACGCTCTGCCTCTTGAGAGCCAAAGATACATCTGCAGAAACACACACTCTGCAGCAGCCACAGTAGAGTCTGATGCTGGTGAAGAAGGCAGAGGTAAATGTATGTCTCCCCATCACTCTACCCACGGGTCTCAAGGACTTTCCCAGCACCAAGCCAAGGAGCAGGCTGTCAGCCTGTGTCCATCCAGGTAGGAGGGCAGTGTGATGACCAATGTCCCCAACATCAAACCTGGGACCCTCCTGCGATGGGCCACCTGCACAGTAGGAAGTTACCTTAAGGCTGGCTTCCAAATACAGAGTGGGTCTATGTGAACAAGGACCCTGCCACTCTATTCTCGAGTTTAGAAAGTGGTGTTATCATGAAGAAACACTCTCTTGGGCCCTCTTACTAGATTTGGGGAGGGGACAGATGCATACGACTGAACAAATACGGAACTTAAAGGCCAGAAGACTAGCTCATGACTAACTCTCTCCAGCAATCCGTAGAGAGACACAACCTATTATTAATAACACTCCTACACTTGCTTGAGAGCACGGCCAGCACACAGGCTGCAGAATCAAATGTTTGGCATGTAGCTAGGATACGTTCCCCCCGGCATCATATGCAGCCACATGAGCACTTTTCAGAAACCACCCAGTTCTATATCTCAAACAACCAAGGTTGAATCCTCAGGGAGAGGCTGATTCAACCTGTGGTCATTTGTGTTTGATGACTTGCGCTGATTTTGAAAGGAGGTCTGACAGTCCTCACACGGAACAGGTTGGGGTGAGCCTGATAATGGTTAGCAGAAAAAGTCCCACAGTCCTGTGGGGACCTTCCAGAAACAGCTTGCTCCACTGTTTCCCCAGACTTTAGCTCAATCCACTTCTTGGGCTTAGGCGAGAACAAGGGAAGGAAATAGAAGGGGTTCATATTTCATCTTCCAGCCCCTGAGCTACAAAGGCCCTCAGTCACATGTCTTCTTCCTGGAGTTCACCAAGTGTAGCAGTCCCAGATGGGCATGAATCACCCCTCTGTTGTCCCTGGCTAGGCCCTGCTGTGGTGTGCAGTGAAGGTTCACATTGTCACCCTTGCTGTGCAGACAACCCCTGCACAGGGTGCTCCTGTCCTGGTGGGACACTCAGTTTCAATGGTTTCAAGTCAAGTCACAAAAGCGGAATGCATCCTCTTCCCCAAGAAAGAAGAGTGTGAGTTTAAGAGGGAGTCTGATTCTCTATGGGGGCCTTGTCTCTCTGCACTGGAAGAGACTTGTAAATGTCTTCTGACAGATCACAACCAAAACTTTTCTCAGGGATTCCTTCTTTGACCACAATAGCCCCAAACATCCTTGCTATTCATCTGAGGATCCCCTGGGTTTCTGTCCCCAAGCACTAAGACACTCCTGGGAGGGATTTTGTCAGGGGAAAGATAGTGATTACGTGATTTGGTTTTGGAATGCCCTCAGCTCTTCACTAAGTACCCCCTCACAGAATCTTAAAGACCAAAACCATACAAAGGATACACAGCCAGCTTGTGGCTAACCCAGCTATTGTTCTCCCTGTGGCTGGGCAGGCAGTAGAAAGGGCAGGAGAGTTGCGGCGGGCAGGGGGGTGCGGGGAGGGGCTTGAGATGGAAAAGAGTTCATCTTGAACCACCCTTCTCCTCTTGGCCAAACAATGTCAGACAGGGCCAAGATTGAGGAGCTAAGCTCCTTCCACAGGAAGGTGAGTGTCTATGATCCCAACTCATATCTGTTGATCACCTCCAGTGACCCCCATTGAGTTAAGCACTATGACAGGAGCACAAGGTATGGTCCTCAGAGGGATGGCATCCACCAGCAACCCAGCACAGGTGAGGCAGGATGGTGAGTGCAGGATGGTGGGGGTGAGTGCACAGACTCCAGATCTAGTTGGCTTTGGTTTAAATCCCGATTCCAGGACTTAGCCAGAATTTAAGACAGGTTTTTTAGGTTGCCACTTTCTCATTTGTAAAATACAGGTGGCAATGGGGGTCAACCTTATAAGAACTACTGTGCAAACTCAACAAGCCAATGTACATAAGGCACAAACTTATCCAGATGTCAGCTATTCATGGGATAAAAAAAAATATATCAAAGATAAAGCCAAAAAAGGATACTATGACAGACATGAAACAGTCTACAAATCCAGATGAGTTAGAGGGGACATTTCTCCCATGTTCTTTAAATCAATTTAAGCACAATTCAAGCCCCTGTAAATATAAAAGTCACTGTTGGACTCCCTCCCTTTCAGGGCTGAACCTTCCGCAGCTCAAGGACACCAGGATGGCTTCTTCATGTAGCACGTGACTGCCCTGATGCTCTGGTTTCTGCTAAAGTGCCTCATGACTCGGCCCATGTGATTCCCTCTGGGCCAGAAGCTGTGCCACCTCCTTGCCTCTCTGGGGGATGAGGAACCTTTGCCAAGGTTGGAGACCAGGTGATCAACACACCATGCAGCCACCTCTGAGGTCTTCCTGCTGACCAAGGGCCTGCTCAGATTTACCAGCCTCTCCCATCTCCCCTTTTGGGAGTCTCTCTTTTCTCTTCCTGCTTGTTCACAAAGGTGCCCCCACAATCTTGCTCCCTTCTCTCCATCCAGTACACTTCATGTGATTACTTGACAAAAGGCAGGCAGATTTCATTCTACACAGTTTCTACTTTCCTCCCAGAGGTAATGATTCCGAAGGGCCTGTCAGCCAAGTGTTTAAAAGGGGAAATGGGAACATGCAACAAGCAAAACACAAATTAATACTCCAAGGTAACATTCTGCTGCAATAACATAACAGGAAATAAATATTCAATTGTGTCATGCTGACAACAGAGTCATCAGGACCTATACTTTTAAACATGATTGTGTTCTATGTCATCGCACCTCCTCCTGTGAGCTTGGGACAGGGTAATGCAGCGGCCTGGTCGCCTCAGCAGATAATGTGGGTCAGGGTGGCTTCCCACAGGGGATGACTCCTTAGCTGACCTCTAACATAAAGAAGGGGAGAAATCCAGGAAAAGGACAAGAGAGAGGACATGTGAGACAGAAGCTAGAGTAAGGGCAAAGGCATGAAGGTCATAGTCATGGAAGGAGGGACAGAGAGAAACAAGAGCAGCTGAGTATTTCTGGAACCCAAAGTACCAGGCAAAGGCGTCCCCACAGACAGGGGTAGGTCATCAAAAGATAGTGTAGCCCACGCTAAGCATCTCAACCATTAACATTTGGCCTGCCTTCTGAGACAAGGAATGAGGACCCCAAGTGCTGTGGCAGGACCATGCAAAGCCTCCGGGTAAAGAAACACATGTAATTAATTTAAAGCATTGCATTTATGATAAGACAAATGTAGATTTGTTAGTAAGAAGAAGGTAAAATTCGATGAGTAAATTGTAAAGAACTGGTAATAAAGAAGTAGCCCAGTTAGATTTGTGTTTCTAATAAATCACGCTCTCGGCTGTGTAGAGTTTGACTTTGAGGAAGATAAATGGAGGAGGCAGATCAGACAGGTCGTTCTGATTCTTCAGGTGGTCTGCAATGAGGGCACTGCATTAAAACAGAAATAACAGGCATAAAGAGGAGATAGTGATCACGAGTATTTAGGAACGAGAATCAGGAGGATATAATACTGGATTGGACATGGGTCTGAAAGAATGGGAAAAGTCTAGAATGGCTCCCAAGTTTCTGCCTCAGCCCTGGGTTTACCACTTACTGAGGCACACAGGTCTAGGTGGGCAACACCTTAGTTTACTTTGAATTTGAGGTTCTTGAACCATGTCTGTGTGGAGGGCCCAGAAGGCATTTGCATGTACAGGTCTGAAAAATGAGAACTATAAATTAATATTTTGGTATCATTAGCATATGGGCAGCATTTAAAACTTTGAGAGTGTGTGTGTGATGCCCCCAGGAGACTTCTATATATGCTTGGCACAAAAGATTGTTTCACTCTGTCTTCATGTATGTGGTTATATGTATATAATATTTTACAAACAGAATTAATTGCTGTGCTGTTTAACCTTCCCCCTCCCACACTCACTGAAAACAAAATTAGCAAGACAACCCCTGACATCACGGTGGAACTCATAGTGGGAAGACACAAAGGTTGTCGTCTGGCCCATGAAACCAATGCACATCACTCCTTTGGTACTTGGCTATAGCCCCAGGACACTAAGTACCATCTGTCAGCTTCTTGCTACACTCACACATCCAATCCTATGCTCAGCATAGAACGTGGCCGGTAGTAGGCACTCAGGGGAAATTACAGGTGAATGAGGCAAGTCATCCTGCCTCCACATTTAACTGTCACATGTATACATCTATTTCCTTTGAAGTCCAGATTCATGCATAGCTGATAAAGGAGAGATCTTTGTATAATAGAAAAGAGTGCTCAGATGAGGCTCCTGGGTGGCTCAGTCAGTTAAGAGGCTGCCTTTGGCTCACGACATGATCTCAGGGTCCTGGGATCAAGCCCTACAACAGTCTCCTTGCTCAGCAGGGAGCCTGCTTCTCCCCTGCCTGCCACTCACCCTGCCTGTGCTTGCTCTCTCTGTCTGTGCCAAATAAATAAATTTTTTTAAAATCTTAAAAAAAAAAAAAGAAAGAAAAGAAAAAAACTGCTCATTGTACAAATAATAATGTGATTGCTTGGAAATGTGACCCATTTTTTTGGCAAGATATGACAGAAATTAGTTTTGTATCTAAAAATGACAATATATAATGATAGAATAAAAGAATCTTCTACTAGGAGACTATAATTACCATACTCTTAACAAATGTAAGAGTCATGCTTGAATGAGTTAGATGAAATTTCCCTGCTGTGACTAAAATGCATTTCCTTATACAAATACATGATTTCACAAAGATGTCATGTTATATAACTTTAAAACCTATCAAAATAACTTATTCAAAAATATTTCATCTTAAGACTTTAAAAATATCCATGTTAACTATGTTGTGAATAATAAACTGCATAAATAATTTCATTTTTAAAAGTATTATTTCCATTTTTCATTTAAAATAAACATATTAAAAACAGCAGATGCCTGAAATCATTTTATATATTGTTGGATGTTAAGTTAGAGAACGATGCAACTAACCTGGGTTCAAAATTGTTTCAATTTGACATTTTAGACTCTTACATACATATAAAAGGAGGCTAATCACATGTTTATTGATAGGATCATAAAAATTATCAGTTCTCAAGGCTAATGTTATAGTAACTAATTTAGTTTAAAATACTTGCACACAAAACAGAGCAATATGTTTGTATGGGAACCTTAACTAACCTGGACTCCTCATGGGGTGAGTAGCTAGCATTTAAAAGACCCTAATCAGACATTCTCTGAGAAGCCTACTGCAAGCAGCTTTCAATATGGCTTTTCTAATCTCCACTAGAAGATAGAATTCACATAAACATGCTAGATAATATTTTCACTCGTGAAATAACAGGTGTTCTGGACAGTGGTCAGATGGAAATTGTATGCAGGCACCTTAGCCTCATGAAAAAGGGTAAAAATTTGTCATGTTCCCTCTCAACGTGAGACACTAGATCTGGTCCAGTCTTCGCCACTTGATGAAGGACTTTTTTTGCCTATTCAAATACTGTTTTATCTGCCTTGATGTGAATATTTATGCAAAGTGTTTGGCCTGAGTGCCTAGAAGGACAAAGACATCATCAAGCCAATTACATGACTGCTTGCTAAAAAATATTGGATTATAGTAGATTATAGTAAATTCATTTACTTCTAACTGTTGGAAGTGACCTGTAATCACCAAAAGAAACTGACATTGTCATTGGCTAAATTGGCTAACATGAGTTTTCAAAACTATAGTAGAGAGACCAGTAGGGATAGCCAGAAAAAGACTGACTCTGTCCCTGTTCCAAATATCTTGAGGCTGAATAATTTCTGAAGTCTGACTATCTTCACAAAAAGTGAAATCTGAAATGAATGGTATAGATAGAATAACTGATGTAGTCTACACCTTCCATTACAGAGGTGAGAACTTCAACCCACAGATAAAAGACCAGAATCTCACAGGTAGTAAGTGGACCCACACTGCCTCAACGCAAGGGCAAGCCAATCAGCAAAGAAGCCTCAGCCTCATTCTGTCCCAAGGGTTGGATATTTCCTACATTTCCTACTCCCTGGGTGCCTGGAGGGTAGAGGAAACAATGCCCCATGGGCTGCCATTAGTTACTGTATTTCCTGCTGTGGGATTGAGGTTTGAAAGGATGAAACCACTATACAAAATATAGAAAGACAGGCTGTTGAGATTAGGTTAATAGCTGAAATTTCATGGTCAGGAATTTAGCCTTTCGAATTTAGCATGACTTTCTCATGTACAAAGATACTAAATTTACTCAGCAAACATGACTTAAGCACCAATTGTATGCACATGTACTTTACTAAACACCAGGGACACAGAAATAAAAGAGACATAATCCCTGCCTCAAATTGTCACCTGTGCTGTGGAAATGGTGGGATCTCAGTAGGAATTTCATTGGACTTAATTTAGCTCATGTTTTCTTGGATGCCCAGAAGGACCTGGGTCAATTTCTGAGCACAGGGAAAGAGTTAAAGGTAAATGTCAAAAGGGAACAAGAAGGAGAAAGATACTAAAAGAGGTTCCTTCTGGTGGCAGCCTTTCCGGCATCACCACATTATCCTGGGATCAGCCCTAATCACATGTGAGGTAACTGAAGTTATTAGCCAGGTGAGGGATGTAAACCTATTGGTAAAATGCAGATTCATCCATGGCAGCTTGGCTCTTGTCTTGAAAACAATAGAAACATAATGCTTTTCTATGCGTTCATGTTCTTTAATATGTTTACCCCAAATCCTTGCAATGAAGAGAGGCTTCTTCCTTTCCATTTCCATTGACCAGATGAACTCAGAATCGTCTGGGGTTTGCATCACACAATGTCTCCAATGAAACAGAGGTAGATGAAAGTAAAATACATCCTGTACCTCCTGCCAAGTTAGAAAACAGGCCCAGATTGAGGCCAGATGTATAAATCAGGCCAAATCATATTTTACCCTTCCAGGGCGCCATTCCTCTGAGAACTTAGAAACAGGAGCAGGTAGATGTTGACTGCTAAAAAACATTTTCCCTGAGATATAAGCAAGGATTTTAGACTCAAGGAGAAAACCTGGATTTTCTAGTGCTGGGCATTAGATTTGCCCTTGGCAAAGCATTTAGGATGGCTTGGAAAAAGTCGAAAGACTTGTTAGGCATCAAAACCTCAGAACAATGCTTTAATGATTTAAGTGTAAATGAATCTTTGACACATCTGGATTAAATTTCCCTTACAAGGCACATGCTAAAACACTGAAGAAAAATGTTTCTGACAAGCCACATGTTCAGTTCACCAAATGAGTGCAAACTATGTGACAGATCATCTGTGAGGCCCAACTGTGTGCCATCCCACAGGACATGTGCTGCCCACAGGTGGACTCATCTCAGGCTCTCACCCAATAAGTGGTTGTCTATATGGAAAAGAATGAAACCTGGACCCTTATCTTACTCCATACATGAATACACAAAAACCAACTCAAATGGATTAAAAATTTAAACATAAGACCTAAAACTAAATACTATATATAGAAAGCTTAAAGACTCCACCAAGAAACCAGTAGAACTGATAAATGAATTCAGCAAGGTGACAGAATACAAAATCAATATTTAGAAATCTGTTGCATTTCTATACACTAATAATGAAGCAAAAGAAATAGAAATTAAGAAAACAATCCCATTTATAATTGCACCAAATAAATAAATTAATTAAATAAAATGCCTAGGAATAAATGTAACCAAAGAGATGAAAGAAATGTACTCTAAAAACTATAAAACAATGATGAAGGAAATTGAAGATGTCACAAAGAGATGGAAAGACATCCCATGCACATGGATTAGAAGAACAAATATTGTTAAAATGTCTATACCATCCAAAGTAACCTATACATTCAGTGCAATCCCTATCAAAATACCAATAGTATTTTTCACAGAACTAGAACAAACAATTCTTAAAATTTGTATGGAATGAATTGCAGAAGACCCCTGAGAGCCAAAGCCATATAAAAAAGAAAGAGGGGGGGGAAAAAGCTAGATGCATCACAATTCCAGACTTCAAGTTACATTACAAAGCTGTAGTAATCAAAGCAGTGTGGTACTGGCACAAAAACAGACACATAGATCAATACAACAGAATAGAAAGCCCAGAAATAAACCCACAATTACATGGTCAATTAATATTCAACAAAAGAGGCAAGAATAGGGCACCTGGGTGGCTCAGTGGGTTAAAGCCTCTGCCTTCAGCTCAGGTCATGATCTCAGGGTCCTGGGATCGAGGCCCGCATCTGTCTCCATGCTAGCAGGGAGCCTGCTTCCTCCTCTTTCTTTGCCTGCCTCTCAGCCTACTTGTGATGTTTCTCTCTCTGTCAAATAAATAAAAACAAAAATTAAAAAAAAAAGGCAAGAATATGCAGTGGGAAAAAGACAGTCTCTTCAACAAATGGTGTTGGGAAAACTGGACAGCTATATACAAAAAAAAGAAAGAAAGAAAGAAAAGAAAAGAAACTGGATCACTTTCTTACACCATACACAAAAATAAACTCAAAATGGATTAAAAACCTAAATATGAGACCTGAAACCATAAAAATCCTAGAAAAGAGCACAAGCATTAATTTCTCTGATGTCAACCATACTATCTTTCTAGCTATGTCTCTTGAAGAAAGGGAGACAAAAGCAAAAATCAACTGTTGGGACTACAAAATAGATTCTGTACAGCAAAGGAAATAACCAACAAAACTAAAAGACAATCTACTACTAAAAGAATGAAGAAGATATTTGTGAATAACATAACCAATAAAGGTTTAGTACCTGAAACGTATTTTTAAAAAACTGATACAACTTAAGACCAAAGAAACAAATAATCCAATTAAAAAAATGGGCAGAAGACATGAACAGACAGTTCTCCAAAGAAGACATCCAGATGGCCAACAGACACATGAAAAGATGCTCAACATCACTCATCATCAGGGAAATACAAATCAAAACTACAATGAGATATCACGTCACAGCTGTCAGAACGGCTAAAATCAACAACACAAGAAACAAAAGTGTTGGTGAGAATATGGAGAAATAGGAATGCCCTTGTGCACTGCTGGTGAGAATGCAAACTGTGGAATGCAGCCACTGTGGAAGACAATATGGAGATTACTCAAAAAATTAAAAAATAGAACTACCCTATAATCCAGTAATCAGACTACTGGGTATTTACCCAAAGAATACAAAAACACTAATTCGAAAGGATACATGCACTCCTATGTTTATTGTAGCAATATGTACAATAGCCAAATTATGGAAGCAACCTCAGTGTCTACTGATAGATAACTGGATAAAGAAGACGTGGTGTACACACACACACACACACACACACACACACACACACAGGAATATTATTCAGCCATAAAAAGGATGAAATCTTGCCATTCACAACAACATGGATGGATCTAAGCAAAATAAATCAGTCAGAGAAAGACAAATATCATATAACTTCAGAATTTAAGGAAAAAAAAAGAACAAAGGAAAAAAAAGAAATAAGCCAAAAAACAGATTCTGAACTATAGAGAACAAACTAATGGTTGCCAGAGGGGAGGTGGGAGCAGGGATGGGGAAAACAGGTGAAGGGGATTACAAGTACACTTATCTTAAAGAGTACTGAGTCATATATGGAATTTCTGAATCACTACAGTGTACACCTGAAACAAATAGAACACTGCATATTAATTATAATGGAATTAAAATTAAGAAAATTGTTTAAAATCTAAACATAAGACTTAAAACCATAAAACTCCTAGAAAAAAAGCACAAGGAAAAAGCTGTTCAACATCAGTCTTGGTGATGATTTTTTGGATTTGAGGTGAAAAACAAAAGCAACGAAAGCAAAAATAAACAAATGGAATTACATCAAACTAAAAAGCTTCTGCACAGAAAACAAAACAAAACAAAACAAAAAACAACATTCAACAAAATGAAAAGGCAACCTATGCAGTGGAAGAAAATATTTGCAAACCACATATCTGATAAGAGGTTAGTATCCAAAATATATAAAGAACTCATACAATTCAACAGCAAAAACAGACAAAAAACAATAACAACAAATAACCAGATTAAAAAGTGGGCAAAAAATTGAAATAGATATTTTTCCAAAGATATACAAATGACCAATGACCAAAGATATTCCAAAGATACATCCAAAAATATACAAATGACCAATATGTACATGATATGTGCTCAACATCACCAGTCATCAAGTAAATGTAAATCAAAACCATAATAAAATATCGTTTCACACCCATTAGGATGATTATTAACAAAAGTCAAACTATAACAAGTTCTGGTAAAGATGTGAGGAAAAGGGAACCCTTTTACACTGTTAATGGGAATGTACACTGGTCTAGTCTTCATGGAAACCAGTACTGAGGTTCCTCAAAAAATTAAAAATAGAACTACCATATAATCCAGCAATTCCACTTCTGGGTATATATCCAAATGAAATCAAATCACTATCTCAAAGATATCTGCACTCCCATGACATGGGAATTATTTACAGTAGACAAGATATGGAAACAACCTAAGTGTCTATCAACAGATGAATGGATCAAGAAAATGGAATACACATACACAAACATGCACACACACACACATGCACACATGCACGCACATGCACGCACACACACACAGAACATGGAATATTAAACTTAAAAGAAGAAAGAAATGCAACAACATGACTAAACTGGAGGCATTATGCTAAGTAAAATAAGCCACAGAAAGAAAGACAAATACTGCTTGGCACCACTTAAAAGTGGAATCTAAAAAAGTTGAACAGAACTTTTTACAGAAGCAGAGAGAATGATGGTTATCCCAGGCTGAGGGGTGAAGAAATGGGAAGATGTTGGTCAAAGAGTACAAAGGTGCAGTTATAAGATGGGTAAGTCTGGAGACCTAATGTATAGCATGATGACTATCGTTAATAGTAATGTATTATATTCTTGAAATTTGCTAAGAGAATAGATCTTAAGTATTTTTACCATATACACACACACACACACACACACACACACACACATGCACACACACACATACTTGTAATCACTTCACAATGTATGTATATCAAATTAACATGTTGTACTTTAAATACATACTTTTTCTTTGTCAATGATATCTGAATAAAGTTGAAATGAACAGGAAGGAAAGAACAACACACACACACACACACACACACACACACACACACACACACACAACTATGGGCTATGAGCCACAGACTTATGAATCCTCATTTTGGTTCATTGGATCCTAGCATGGTCTCCTTGGCAAGAGAAAATTCAACATTTTGAAAACTGTGCCGTCTACGTTCAGGCTGGGACAAAAGCTAAGACTGCCTTACCGAAAAAATACAGATACAGCCTAAGGACAGCCACATAAGTTTAAAATCTATAACTTTGTGACATCCTAATTTATGCATACAAAAGTCTGCCAGAAATATCTGAGTCCAAAAGACCAAGAGAGAACAAAATTATTCTGGGAAAAAATAATTAAGTTTTAGGTTTGTATGAATCCACAATAATCCACAGTAGATAAAGACAGTCAACTTTAGAAGAGAGAAACCAAGGTTTCTTTCGAAAGTAGCAATAAGGCTGACAGATTCCAAACCTGGCTGAGTGACTAAATCCATTAATCTAAGTCTGAATCTGAGTGAGGCAGGGAAATGTGGTGCCATGAGGTTTACAGACTATCAAGGAGAGAGAACAGCTGCGGAATTGTTTCGTTGTTCTCAAGATTTAATGTCCACTGCACTTTTCAAACCACCTATAAAAGCTGTGAGAATAAGAAAATGCAATAAGAAAAAAAAGTCAGCAATCATTATATATTAAATGGGTTTACTGTCTCACCTTTGGATTCAGCTTTTTATTTTTTACATCTTCTAGAAAAGATAATTGTAACTATTACTAATCCCTAACAGCCTGCCCTAAGAATCTCTATGCTAGTTTGTGTGCAAAAAAGGAAGGGAGAGTGGGAAGGAGGGAGGGGAAAAAAAGGAAGACAGAAGGGAGGTAGGGAGGAGGAGTAACATGCCAGATTTGGAGCATTTGAGCAATTATAAGTGATTGGACTGGGTATACGGGGCTTTATCATTAGACTGTGTACTTGAAAGTCAGAAGATGAAAAATGTAGGAAAAAGCTGAGTAAAGAAAGACATAAAAGGCAACTAAAGAATAGTTTATTATAGGATATAATCATTCTTATGGAATGAACTGGAAGGGGGTTTTAGATGGAAGCAAGGGTGAAGAAATCCCAACTAATTAATTTTGATACATATTTTTTTTTAATTTTACAGTTTCCCCACTAAATGTCAAAGAAATTTTAAACTGCCTACACTTTTCCCAAACTATTTTATTTCATGTTTCATCATTTGGTGAATTTAATCAGTTCCATAAAGGAAACAGAAATGATGGCCAAATGAAAATACAAACTTCAAGAGCTTGGGAATCATCATGGAGGAGCCCTGCTTCTTCCCAGTAAGGCTGCTCAGCTGTGGGCTCTGGAGAGAATGAGAATCTCTTCTGAACTTAAGTAACCTTAAGTCAAAAAATGAAAAGTGGCTAATAGGAGAGAAGCAGGTTGAAAAGGATGAGCTCTCACTAATTACTCAGCCAAAGTTTCTGTAGGAAGTAGCAATAAAGGTTTCATGTAGTTCACACTTTTCCCTAGAATAGGTTTTACCAAATTTTAGTAAAGACACATGGGAAGATTTCTTTCTGGGCATTAACTTAAATCTCATTTTCAATTCGTATTTTTAGACATAGAGTCCTATGGTTGGCAATACAGAAGTGTTTCTGGAGGGTGGCCATGTTGCTGATGATTTTTAATGGATGCCAAAGAAGAAAAAAACATTCCAACTTGGAAGGAATAATTTAGGCCAGAGAAGAAAGCACAAGGCAGTCTAAACACAAACCATCTATGTTAAACAAATGCAGCCATGCCGAAACAATAGTTTGTACTTCAGACCAAAAAATATTGTGATACTCTTGTGGGTTATAGAGAATCATATAAGAAATATTATAGAAATGATCCTTTCTGGTACTGGGAAAAATTAAACCATTTGTCTCAAACATTGTGCTGTGGCTAAAGACCCACTCCTAGACCCAAAGCCTTTTTTCCTTGCCAAACTAAAGTGGAAAGATACATGAGCAGGAGGTGGTGAGGACCAACCCTTGGACACTTAAGGATTAAGTAATGGCAATATCACACAAGGAAGTCCAAAGCCCTGGGGTCTAGTTCAAAATCTGCTATTATTTGCTAAGTATGAACCATTAGTAGGTACCCATCTGAGCCTCTATTTCTCATTAATAAAAATGGGATGATAATTCTTGCTCTTTCAATGTCCTTGGGAGGATCCAGTACCATATCATTTGCAAGGTGATAGTAAATTTGGGGACTAATAATAAGCCCTTATAAATTGGACCTCTTAAGAAGAAAACATATTTTTCTGGCTTAAAGAAAGCAAGATGGAGATTTAACTTTTCAACAAATTGTAGCACAACAAGTAGGAGAGGTACCATAGAGTATCAACTAATGTTTAAGAACCACAAGAAAGGGGGCACCTGAGTGGATCAATTTGTTAAGCATGTGCCTTTGGCTCAGGTCATGATGCTGGGGTCCTGGGATGGAGCCCCGCATCAGGCTCCCTGCTTCTCCCTCTCCCTCTGCTACTCCCCCTGCTCCTGCTCATACTCTCTCATGTTCTCTGTCTCTCTCAAATGAGTAAATAAAATATTTAAAAAATTTTTTTAATTTAAAATATATTTTAAGAAGAACCATAAGATAGGAAAAGTGAGTAAAGAAATTAAAGAAACTTTAATTTTTGGACAGAGTTAATGAAAGTCTCTTTGGTGCCCAAGGCACTGACAGGCGATTGATTCAGCATTTAGGCATGCTCACAGGCATTTCTGGTCTCATACAGCATCACTCGATGCCATGTCACAAATGATACAGGGAGTCTTACAAGACTCCAGTCAACCTGAATCTTTCTCAGACTCCACCCTCCTCAGTTTCAATTGGACAAAGCTCTCAAAAAAAAAGTTCAGCTTATCTGACTCCAACAGTGTGTTGAGTTCCTCATGTCAGAGCTCTAGAAGTAAGACACTATTCTTAGCTGGGCTTACTTGGGAAATATTTAGCAGTGGTTGTTAGCAATTCTAGGAATGACACTGAATTTGGATGGGATCAGGTTGGTGCCTCCACTAGAAGAATGTCTGTTCTGGTAAGGAATGGAGCATGAGGATTGTAACTTCAATTAGAATATTTTAAGCCATCTTGTGGGTAAACAGAAGTTCCAGCAAGCCAACTCATCAACATAATACACCCATGGCTCTGAGTGTTCTCATGAAAGGTGAGGGGCACTGCTAGTCAGCATTACCCTATCCATCATGATAACTGGTTAACTTCACATCTTCCATTGATAAAAGTCAGAAACTTTAGATGCAAGGAGAGTCATTGGACACCTTCTCAAAACACATCCCAGGGATCCCCATGAACAGCTTACCATAATTCTTGGCACCCAAAACTGGCATCAGTGCATGGCTATCCCAGTGTGTCGGAAATGACAGGTAGATAAACTCAACCAGGAAACCAGAATGAGAGACTGTAGAAGCAAAAAACAAACTTAGGGCTCAGCTGATATCTGAAGGCAGAGTAACATGTAGGCAAATTTTGCTTACTTGACAAGTTTACATAGAGTGGGCTCTGGACATGAAAAATAGAAAATTAAAGTCCATTTCTAGGCTTTCAAATGTTCACAGTACATATCCAACCTTTTGTATTACCTCTGTTCAAGAAGACTTTTCTATAAAAGTCCTTCATAAATGCACTTTCAATCACTGGGTCATTTAATCTAGATGAATATAGGAGTTAATATCTGTAACACACTTAGAAAAATCCCTGGCACACAGTATTCTCTATATAAATGTTTGTTAAATAAAAAATTTAAGAAGTTAGTACATCCATATTTAAACAAGTCGACAAAATTACAAACTCCTTGGAGCCTTTTAAAAAATTCCCCACAGTTCTATCAAAGTTCTGGAAACATACCACACATGTAATAAACACAACTTTATAACAAACTCTTTCAAATATTTATTGAATATCTGTCAGGTTATTCAAAGTGAATTGAACACTTTAAAAAATTCGCTGTTCAGTATCTAAGTTGTATGTGAACATGCAGTCAAACCAATCTGTAAAGAAGCCACTGCAGTTTTGTTTCTCTTGCAGATGCTCATTATGTATCCTGCACATCACCTGGCAGGCCTCAGTACTGCATCTCACTCATCTCAGAACCTGTGCAGCAGCACACCGTCAATGCAGAAAGGGCAGCCCTGACATGGTCCTTCATACACTCAGATGTGAAAGGATGAAGTGGTCAGAAGACAAGGTTCTTGACATAGCCCCATAAGAAGAAGTCACACGGTGTGTGATCTGAGGGGTCAGGGAGCCACTGCTCCTGAGATGGGGATGGGGAAAGCGCTATATGTGGGACCACATGCTAGGTTCCTTGATCCCTGACAGTGTTGCCTACTAGATGAACTAAAATAGTCCTCCACTTGAAGGAACTTTACTCTGAGTCTTAAATTCTATTATTCTTTTTCCTTCTCAGCATACTCGCCCTATTTAAAGTACCCCATTCCTCCTGGAAAAATCATACATATATGTACTATAATATATAGATTATATAATAGATTATATATAATGTATAGATATACTATAATAGATTGAGGCAGATAATGAGTTCCTTGTGCTCATATTTTCACATTTAATTCTTCTACTTACTTGTTTCTTTGAAACATTTCTTACTTTCCCCACTGGAATTGTTCCTTTCTGGAGCTTCTCTCTGTCCATCGGCTCTTCTCCGGAATCAAGGTTCAGGTTAAAAGAGGCATTTCCTGGGGCACCTGGGTGGCTCAGTTGGTTCAACATCCAACTCCTGATTTCGGCTCAGGTCGTGATCTCAGGGTCATGAGTCGAGTTCAGTGGGGAGTCTGCTTCTCTCTCCTTCTCCCTCTGCCCCTCCTCCTACTCGCAAGCACTCTTAAGCTCTCTCTTCTCTCTTTAAAATTAATAAATAAATCTTTAAAAAATGTAAAAATTTTAAAAAGAGTCATTTTCCCAGTACATGTAGTTTACCATTCATCAGTGTCCACATGAGCACCAGCTTTGTGTCCAGTTCATCATGTTATCCTGCCTTCCATCTTGGTCAGATGAACTCCATTTTCCAAACATTATCTCCCAAGTTTCAGACTTTGTCTCCCTGTGCTCACTGACACTGCAAGGCTCTCCTAATACACCTCTTTTCCCAGAGTCAGTTATGTTTTACTGACAACTTTCACCAAAATGTTTCCAAAGATGTTCAATAAGCCTGCACCTCACAACCTCTTTAATGCCTGAAACATCTCTCCACAGTGGGGCAGACACCAAAATAGTCTCAGTTCTAGATTCTCACAGTCTGTTTCCACTCATAGATCAGAAAACCCATACAGTTTAACACATCCATAACTCACTTCATAGGTAGGTGATAGCTCATCAAATCCTAAAAAGAATGTTGCACTAAAATCCACTCAAATAATCTATCATTAGTTTCTTTAGTCCTATAACAAATATCCTCTACCAAGGATGGTGCTACTCCGCATGTCCAAATGAGTTGCTCACTTAGAAACACAAGTATGTGCAAGATTATTATCCACTCCTTTAGTGGCAAGCCCAGGAAATTCCAGAGATGAGAGAGGGGTTACCACATGAATTCCCTTCAGAAAATGGACTTCCTTTATTTCACTGGCCTCAAGGAATCTCTTTTGCTCCTCATTCCTAGCAATAAAGAAATCTAGAGGAAACACATTTTTTAGGCAAGGGAAGAAATGCAAGACCTGCAAACAAAAGACCTCAGAATTATTTTTCTAGGGTTCATATTTCCCAAACTGGTACTGACTTTCCTTCAATCACTGAAAGGCGAGGAGATTTGAGCTTTGCATTTCCTTAATCTGAACATAACCATTACCTTCATAGTATGCCTCACACACAAATAGCTACCCTCATCCTTCAGGAAAAATAAACCCATTCCCACCAGCAGCAGCTACCTACATTTCCACTCATATTGCTGCCATGTTCCCTTTCCCAGCCCTCTGCTCTCCAGGTGCAAGAGTGTGAGTGAGAAATAGGAAGACTTTCACCACCTTGACTTCCACCAAGATTATAGATTACATATTATAAATGAATGGTTGTCAGATTCATGGATTGTCAAAATTCTCAAGGTAACTGAAGATTAGATGCTCAATAAATGTTACTTACTATTCCTCAGACTCTAAGCAAGGACTGTATCTAAATTTTCTCAATAGTGTGCCTTAATATTCATTTGTTGAATAAATAGACAAATATATGAGTAAATGAATGAATGAATGAATGAGAGATCACTATTCTAAATATCTATTTTAAGGGTGACAAATGCTACATAGCATATTTGCTTTCTGTCTTATAGCACTTGCAGGCTTAAATAATATAAAACTAATTAAAATGATTTGCCCAGTGTCTCACACTTCTAATACCAAATTTTTAGTGTTCCTAAACTCAAAAAAAAAAAAAATGCTGCAGTTGAGAAGTCAGCTCCAGCAACAAATTATTAAATATAATAATAGGGCCGTGCTAATCCATACAAACTTATAAGGACAGAGCCTGAAATCAAAAGTATGTGATATGTTAATAAAATATATGAATATTAATAAAATATGTACTATAATTGAAGATATTCACTATAATTTAGATGCTATTTTGCTACTCAGGCATTTGATAATCCCTGACTCCATTATCAGTATCACCTTAACATTAATAAGAGAATTCCAAGCTGATGACAATTTTGCTGGTTGATCAGTGCTCGCTGATGAACATTTTGCTAGTTGTTCAATATTGATAATTTGTTTCAAATTAGCTATAAAAGCAAGATGTCCTATGGAAAAAATACAGATTATGGGGGGATTAAAAACAGAAATAAGGTGTTTTTATATCAGCAAGTAAAACAGATATGTCTATTTCAAAACTGGAAGTTTAGGTTCAATATCCACTAAAGAGAAAAGTGAAGAATTTCAGCAATTATCCAGATATTTCAAAAGAGGAACTGTATTTTGCTTAGTCCACTAAATACCACATTCAAAACTAAGGGCTTGTTTTGTTTCACACGGTCTGGGAAATAGCCCCAGTTTTCTCCCGAAAAGCTGATAGTTACATGTAATGAGTAATCCTTAGTCTTAGTGTGATTCATTGGTCTCCTATGCATTGCATTTGTTACAAAATAGGTTGCATTTTATTATATTACTAAAACTTAAAAAAACATATAATGAATATATAGCTCTAGAGAAAAGAAGGAAGTAGCACTGTTTATTTACCCAAGTATTATCTAATAAATATCATTTCCTTGAGTCTAAACACAAACGAATCTAACTAGATGCAAAATGCCTTACTCTATTCTTTGTTAACTGCCCTGTAGACTTTAAGTCCACCACCCACATCATGGAGATAAGACCTGCTTCATCCTGCTCGAATCAAGTACCAGCTGACGAAAAGCAATGAATCATTAACTTAGTTTCCTCTGAGTAAGGAAGAAACAGATTGTGCGTGTTAATCCATCTATTTATTTATTTATTTATTTATTTATTTATTTATTTATTTTAAAGATTTTATTTATTTATTTGACACAGAGAGAGAGATTACAAGTAGGCAGAGAGGCAGGCAGAGAGACAGGGAGAGGAGGAAGCAGGCTCCCTGCTGAGCAGAGAGCCCGATGTGGGCCTCGATCCCAGAACGCTGAGATCATGACCTGAGCCGAAAGCAGAGGCTTTAACCTACTGAGCCACCCAGGTGCCCAATCCATCTATTTAAAAGGGAAACATTCTGGGCACCTGGGTGGCTCAGATGGTTAAGCGTCTGCCTTCGGCTCGGGTCATGATCTCAGGGTCCTGGGATCGAGTCCCGCGTCGGGCTCTCTGCTCAGCAGGGAGCCTGCTTCCCCCCACCGCCTCTCTCTCTGCCTGCCTCTCTGCCTACTTGTGATCTCTCTCTGTCAAATAAATAAATAAAACATTAAAAAAAAAAGAATACATTATAAATTAAGTGTTGAAATATTAAAAAAAATAATAATAAAAAATAAAAAATAAATAATTAAAAGGGAAACATTCTGAAAATTTTTAAAAGGAACCTTGGATCCCAAAACAAATAAATGCAGATTTGGGGGAATCATTTATAGGAAAAGCCTGGGTGTGTCTACATTTTCCTTACTGATGACTGCAAGCAATTAAATAATTTGACAAAATTTATTAGTAGGACAGAACTGGAAAAAAATTTATTTATTCTGACAAGTTTTCTGTTAGAGATATCAAGAAACAACTGATGTCTCTTGGAAAGGACTGAAGACAACACCCTCTTTGGCAATCAACTGTGTTTCCTTTGGTTTGATTTTCCCTGGTTTTCCATGGTAAACAGAATTTCCTTAAAGACACCTCTCTCTGATCTACCCAGTATTCTCCATGAGAATCAGAGCTCCCTATTTGGTGATGAGTCTGGTTTCCTACAGCAAATGAGGATGACACACTGAGACCTCTGAGGGCTGCTCCTCCAAGGCAATGGGCATCAAGTAGATGGACCATAGAAAGAGAAAACGTCTTCTATTATTGAAAGCAAATACAGAAAACTGGAAGGAAAGAGAAACCCTTGGTTCTGAGGTTGTAGAGGTTGGTTGTAAGACGATCTGCTGCCTTGTAAAGAACACATTACAGAGAACACAATCTTTTTGTCTCAATGGCCATCTCACAAGGCCTACACTGTAAGGTCCCAAAGAAGCTTGGAGGAGGAGAACACAGTGCAGAAAGACTAATTCAATTTCAACTGTGACATTCAAACAAAGAAATGTGGCTATTTGGGAGAACTCTCCTGACTACAAAGGAACCATCTGGGACTAATTATGATATCCAGCATTATTTGAAACCATCATTTCATTTTGTATTTTGAGATTCTCTAATGTAGTTAATTAAGGTTTCTCATACCCCTACCACAATCAAATATATATTTCATAATATCTCTCCAAAGCATTTGCAGAATTGTGTCAAGACTACCACTATGAGTGGCAGAGAGTTGCAAAATTCTCCAGGATTTTTTTAAAATTTTATTTATTTATTTGACAGAGAGAGAGACAGATCACAAGTAGGCAGAGAGGCAGGCAGAGAGAGAGGAGGAAGCAGGTTCCCTGATGAGCAGAGAGCCCGATGTGGGGCTCGATCTCAGGACCCTGAGATCACGACCTGAGTCGAAGGCAGAGGCTTAACCCACTGAGCCACCCAGGCGCCCCTTCTCTGGGATTTTTTAAAACTGTAAGTCATTTTCTAAATCTTCTTCAACAGATAACAATAATAGTTTCAGAACAAATTAATGGCTGATGTCACTGGAGCATCACATCTGGACACCACAAGTGCAATGCACTCTTGTCCCGACAAGAATGTGAGGTCTTTGCATTCAGGAACTACTACAGATTCAGAATAAGTGATGCCCTGCCCCTCTGGTCTACTGAAAACCCTTGTGGGAGCCAAGAGGCCATAGAGAACATGTATATCATCTCCTCTCCCAAAGGGTCAGAGACTGAACCAGATGAAATAAATCCTTTCTCTTGCAGGCTATTGGCTAGAAGTAGATGGTTCTATGGCGGCATTCTTCCCGTGCAGCTAAATATCAGATCTTCCATTTTTGAGAGAATAACTTTAAAAAGGCTTCAGAATTCTCTGAAATCTGTCTACTTTTTCCACTTATTAACTGAAAACCGAATTTGAAAAGGAGGCAACATGAATTTTGGTGGACAACCATCTCTTAAATCATAAAGACAGACAAGATGCCTCACCAAAGAAGCAGAAAGACTGTCCTCTTCTTTTACTACAGGGTGGTTTCCTTTTCCCACAAAAGAGCTGTAGTCAACATGTTGAGAAAATCTAATGACCATGAGATTTGTGAATAAGTCTTTTGATTCTACCTTTATTTCCTGCTGGCCATTTTTCTAACCCAGACTCTGGCTGAGCCAGCAGCAGAGAGAAGAACAACTTGACTACTTGTGGCTCTCTGGCAGGCTTAGTGAAGAACAACGTTCAATTTAATTTCTAAAATAAATTTTTCAAATATTATTTGGTACAAACTCAGTCTGTTCTCCATTACCACAGATACCAGGAATTAACTGTAATTTTGCTTCTATTTGATTCCCCGTAGGGACAAAACCACACTTTTAATGCCAACACATGCACATTCTAACATTACAGTAAACGTTTTTCTGACGCATTTGCAGATTCACAAAAAAAGAAAGATAAACTGAAACATTTGGCTAAGGCTTAGTTACTTCACTGAGAATCAATAATATTTCAGAAAATGGTGCAATGTAGAAATTACTAAATCTATTCTTTAAAAACCCTCAGGTTAGAGTTTGAATTACTAGAAAAAGAAAGAAATGCAAATTGTTTATTGTTTTCACATGTACAGTAAATTCAGAAAATTGTACTTCTTTAGAGAACCATATGGGAGAGAGAGACTTTCTTTTCATCAGGAGTGGTTTTGCTTGTTGTGCCAAGAGCTAAAAAGATGTTTTTAATAGCTAAAGCCAGTTTGTTATACAATCTGTCTGGATCTTGCTTACAAGAGAGATGAAAATCCCTTGGGTAGGAAATAGAGGGTGATGAGGGAGTTGCCTGAGATGATAGAAAAGTTGTGTGAAAAAACACAATCCAAGGGAAGAATCTTTAACTCCTGATTGATAGAAAAACCGGTTTGCATATTTCCCTGAGGAGCCTTGGGAGGTTGCTGAAGCTCCTTTTGTAAATATGACCATGTACTGTATGAGGAGGAATGGGGAAGTGACCTGGGTGCCGCAAATATGGTTCCCAAATACCCAAGGTGGGTGCAAGTGAAGGATTCACCCAACAACCACTTAAGAGAGCCTCAGAGAACATGACTGCTCTTTGAGCATGACTTTGGACAAAGGGAGGGCCAGAACCCTACCTCAGAGGCTAGGAAAAAAGCATTCTCAGGGATGAAAGTCATTCTAGGAGGATCACACAGAGATGTTTCACTAGACCTGTGTTTAAAACACACACACACACACACACACACACACACACATCAATGTTAACTAACTAGAATTTAAATGAAATCTGGAAACTAAAAACAACCACAACAAAATTAAATTACATTAAAATTAAGATTAAAAAATTTCAAAAACCAGTACCATACCATAATGAAGTTTTCATGGTCCATTCATGAAACAAGGAAATTAAGGAAAGTATACTGCATTTTTCATAAAGTTAAATAAATGTATTATAAAGGCTAATCTTTTTTTATAAGATTATATCCTTTCTATAGTTCTCAAGTTAAAATATGCTTTAATATACTATACTGAACCACAGGAAATTGCCAATATTTAACTATTTTTGACCTACAAAAACGGCAATTTCCTAGGTTTCAATCCAACATTAAACGATGATGATTGAACTGAATATGGGAGCTTGTAATGGCCTTATGTGGCAAAGTATAGACCTGGTAACCATATGTCAATACTCAGATTTGTTTTCAAAAAATGTCACGTCCATAAAATTCATGTAACTATAAATTGCCACTAGAGAGTGTCTCAACCAGCAGCCTTTTAGATTTTGACTGTTATAAAACAAAACAAATTCAGAACAACAACAACAAAAAAAAGACAGACCCAGATGCTGAATAGAACATTATAGCATTGGAAGCTAGCTTTATATGAAGGAGAGCCTGGAACTACTAAATCTTGGGATACCAAGAGCACCATAAATGCATATGAGGCAGGTCCTTGGGCTAAGAAAAGTGTTCCATCCCTGCCCTAGCCTATCAGGAAAGGAAACTGATCGTTCTCATTCATATTCCTCAACAGAAGGATGCAGAAGGGGTTCCTCCACTGGAAGGCAAAGGTAAAAATCTACCAGTGACTTACAGAAAAGGAATTCCAGAAACTCAGGGTGGGGACTCCTGCCAACAGTAGACATTAGGAAGAGCAATCGAAACCTCTGTTTCTTACAAAAGATGCTTGCCCAATGTCAACAAAAGGGTATTTTTATTGGCCCTGCCTATTACCACTCAAGCATACTTAAGTGGACCACAGAAGACCAACTGGATTCTCTCTGACTGGGAATTTGAATTCATGAGAAGTGAGCTAGAAGGTCATGGAGACTTGAAGCTGAGGCTGCTATTTTGGAATAGGCGTGCTGAAGCTACAGACATGCAGAGAACTGAGAAGAGAAAAAGTGAAGCAAGCAGGCAGAAGTGATACGAGATCTTACACCAAAGAGAAAGAGATGGAAAGACAACCAAGCAGAGAAGTTGTTCCTTTGGTTCCACATTATATGTCAGTTCCAGATTTAGTCACTCAAGAAGACCTAGCTAGGTCTTGGGATCCAGACTCTGGGGACTCCCTGAGATACCCCTGAGACTAATTTTCTTTTACTTAAGCCAGGGCGGGGAGCTTCTGAGTCTTGAAAAAAAAGATTCCTGCTGAATTGTAAGTGATTTAGTGGGAGAAGAAATTGGATTATAAGCAGATTGGGCTGAGAATAACAGCAGCCTGACTATATATTCCATCTTTTATATCTCTTCTCTTCCACATGTGCTTCATATTCTGCTTTTTCTCTCCTTTTATGTAGCAAATATGATAATTCAGATGTGGATATAACTCCTAACTTGAAAATGCTTCTAACCTTGATGACAAATAAGTAAGCTCTGGCTGATAACAAACCACTCCAAGAATCAATGACTGAAACCACCATTTTTTTAGCTCAAAATTCTGCAGGTGGGCAATTAGGCTAACTTCAATTGGCAATTGGCAATTCTTCAGGTCTCAGCTGGGCTCACTTAGACATCCATGGTCAGCTGCTGGGTCAGCCGGAGGTTTGCTAGTCTAGAATGGCCTCAGCTCAAATGGCTCATCTCTCTTCCAGGCGGTCTCTCATCCTCTAGCAGGCTCTGCCCCATTATTGTTTACTTGGCAGCTGAAGAGGATTCCAGAAGAACAAGCGGATGCTTAGGTTCAGAAGCAGCCCTGCATCACTTCTCTTGCATTCTATTGATCAAGACAAATCATCAGGCCAGGCCAGATTCAAATGCTGGGGAAATACATTCCACTTTTTAAGGGAAGTGATATCACAAGGGATATAGATGGAGAGGGGAATACTGGCGGTCCCTCTGCAATCAACCAACCATAGGCAGCCTCCCCAGCCCCAGGGTATGGCCTGTGCACAAAATAGATGTTGAGCAGCAGCTTAGTCCTCTCTGCTCTAAGACTGGAGGAGAAGAGCTAACTTCCATTTCCCTACTGGCTCCTTTCTGTCCTATACAGAGTCATAGGACACAGAGAACTAAATCCAGGGCATAGATTCACAAGGCAGACCTGTGGACTGCCTGTGGAGTTTGCAAGATTGGAGGCTAGAAGCTGGAAAAACAGACACAGCTGGTTTTAATAGGTTAAGAGAAGACTTCATCCAAAGAACAGCATTGCAAACACTGTCAGGGTAAGAGTTGGTGCATTTTGACCCGACAATTTAAAATTATCTCTTTTAGCTATAAACTTCTAGTTATAAGATACATAAGCTCTGGGGATCTCATGTACATATTTATTAAAACTAATAATACTGTGTTATATACTTGAAAGTTCCTAAGTGATTGCATTTTTTTTTCTCACCACACAAAGAATGGTAATGATGTGACATGATGGAGGTGTCAGCTAATACTATGGTGGTAAACATTTTGTAGTATGAAAGAGTATCAAATTAACACATTGTATACTTTAAACTCAAGAAATGATGGGGCACCTTGGTGGCTCTGTCAGTTACGCATCTGCCTTCAGCTCAGATCATGATCCCAGGGTCCTGGGATGGAGTCCCACATGGGGCTCCTTACTCAGCAGGGAACCTACTTCTCCCTCTGCCTGCCCCGCCCCCTGTTTGTGTTCTCTCTGTCTTTGACAAATAAATAAATAAAAATCTGAAAAAAAAAAAACCTCCCAAAATGGTATGTGTCAACTACATCTCCATTAAAACTGGAGTAAAAAAACCAAAGTACAAAACAAAATATCTCTTCTGTGTGCTATTTTAATTAAAATCCCTTGGCTAGAAAGGTGGAAGTGCATCTTCCGTAAGTACCTCTCCCACTACTGTAGACTTGCCGTCCCTATAGAGTCACTAACACAAATGACTTACCTTGGCTATGCAGTCCCGAGATCAGCAATGCTGCTTTGAGTAATATAGAGGATGGAGCAGCAGAAAATGGGTCACTCTCACATCTAAAGACCTTCAGAGTAAAACAAACTAGATAAGAGAACTTAGTTATTTCAGTGGGTGAAATCATATCACTAATCATATCACTAATACAAGTTTGTATTTGAATGACATAAGGACATTTGAGGATTTTATGATTTGCCAAACCCACGAACAGGAAGCATTCATTGACGGACATCAGGGATAAGCAATAAGGAGTCAGAAAATGCCCACATAGACTGGCATTTACCCGATGGAATTTGAGAGGCTACAAAATTCCTAGGATTAGCCTGCCACAATACTGAAATTTCTACCAGTAATTTTTTATGTGGCTAAGACAGTCTGCAAAAAACTCTGTGAAAATATAAATGTATTTCAAATATACTTGAAAATGTAAGTCACTGCTTCATTAACAGCTTATCATTTTTCCACTAGAGTTAAAATCCTAAGGGAAAAAAAAGAAAATTAAAAAGGAAGCTTGCTGGGTGCCTGGGTGGCTCAGTGGGTTAAAGCCGCTGCCTTCGGCTCAGGTCATGATCTCAGGGTCCTGGGATCGAGGCCCGCATCGGGCTCTCTGCTCAGCAGGGAGCCTGCTTCCTCCTCTCTCCTCTCTCTCTGCCTGCCTCTCTGCCTACTTGTAATCTCTCTCTCTGTGTCAAATGAATAAATAAAATCTTTAAAAAAAAAAAAAAAGGAAGCTTGCTGAAAAAAAATTGACAGAACAGAGAAGCCACTTAGTGGCTCTCAAGTAGCCAGGGGTTTACATAAGGTCACAGGGCACAGATGAAGGGGTAGAAGGAAAGTCTTGCAATGTGGACCCACTTGCATCCTTTGTAAGTTTATCTGGAGCCAGTCTTATGGAGAATGATGGAGACCAGGGAGGGGAGGAGGAATGCACGGGGAGGGAGAGGACTCGGCTCAGACACTTCATTTCCTCTTGGGTCACATCAGTTTCCTATTGCCATTGTGACATACTGCCACTAACTCAGTGGCTTTGAACAACACAGATTTGTCATCTTATAGTTCTGGACCTCAACAGTCCTAAAATTAAGGTGTCAGCAGGGCTGCATTTCTTCTGGAGGCTCTAGGGGAGAATTTGTTTCCTTGCATTTTCCAACTACTAGAGGCCACCTACATTCTTGGTTCGATGGCTCCTTCCTTGTATTACTCTGACCTCTACTTCTGTTGTCACATCCATTTCCTCCTCCTCTCTCCCTTTTTCTCTTAAAAGAACTTTTATGGGGGCACCTGGGTGGCTCAGTTGGTTAAGTATGTAGAGCTCCACACTCAGTGGGAAGTCTGCTTCTCTCCTCCCTCTCCCTCTGGCCCTCCCCTCCCTTGCACTCTAATAAATAATCTTTAAAAAAAAATAAAAGAACTTTTACATTTACATTGAGTTCACCTGGGTAAAAACAGGATAATCTCCCCATCTCAAAACCCTTAATCATATCTGCAAAGCCCCTTTTGCCATGAAAGCTAATGTAGGAGTTAGCATTTGGACAACCCTGGGTGAGAGGCACTATTCTTCTTACCACAGGGTCCATATCGAACATTCACACACCGAAAGTTTAGGGATTATATTTAGCTCTAGAGGAAGGATATTGTAAAAGCTGCGATGTTGTGAGGTTGTGCATAAAGAGTCAGCTCAAAGCATCAGTGGTGGATAGGGATGTTGTATGCAGCCTGTGGCAGGACCCTAGTAGTGAGTTACCAAAAAGGACCCTTAGAATTTTGCAATAGAGCCATGCCAGCCTATGAAGACAACCACACTCCTTTTCAGAAACAGCTTTGGTTTTTTTGACTTTTTACTTGACCTTAGTAGAGACAGAACAGCTGACGATGGGCCACCAAGTTACCATGTGACCTGAGGTGCCCATCATGAAGTAGATATTGTCTGACTCACCGAGCACATGAAGTTAGGTGTGCACAGTAGCAGCATCCCAGCCTCAAATAACAGTTGTATGTAGAAAGCAGGCTCAAGCAAGTCTTGGAGGCACAAGGCAGTTGCATGAGGAAGTAGCCTAGATGTCCATGCCTCCCACTCCTACTGACTGCCTTCTCTCTCTCAGCCTATACCTATGCCTAATGGGCAGTCCTTGGTGAACAGTTCCTAAGGAAGAAAAAACTCAGGCTTGGTTTACAGATGGTTCTACTTAATAAATGCAAGGTACAACCTGAAATTGGGCAGCTATAATACCACAGCCCCATGCCAGGTTGGCCTGGATGGACAGTGGTAAAGGGAAACCCTCCCTGTGGACCAATGTACCTAGCTGTTGAATGTACCTGGCTGAACTATGTTTCACAGAATTAATTTTGCTGTATGCTTCTGGTTAAGGTAAGCCATATTAGAAAGACCTATTTGCATGAGATTTAGAAGATGGAAGTGAAGCAGCAGCCATATCGTTTTTTAACCTTCACATGATGGATTCAAGGTACATTTGTAGCTCAAGCAAATTATCATTTATCTGCTGGCTCACCTTGTTGGCAGAGGGCAGCACCCAGGCCGGCAGATGCTCTACCTTCTCCTGGATCTTTCTTCAACATCTTCAATCCGAGTCATTCCTTAGGCTCTGGGACATTTTAAACAAAGGGCACTACTTTATCAAAGTTGGAGGCAGTGAACACTGACACAGGTCCTGGTTCATTCTTACAGTCCCAGCTCTTCTTGGATTTCTAGCTTGTCCTTGCTCTGCACTACCTTACATCGATTTTCCCTTCCCAACTGCGTACTGTGCTAAACTTCAAGTTTTAGTATCAAAGATGAAGACAACAACCAGTGTCCACCATTGTGTATAAGATCAAAGCTCTGTAAAAATACACACACACACACACACACACTTATATAGCTTCTCTTCCAGGGCCGTGGAAGAGTTCCTGGGTATTATATTCTAATAAGTGTATGTTTTCATAAAATCTGTAAAAATAAGCTATTTTTCAAATGCAGTCAACTAGTCAACTTTCCCCCTATGCCCATTACTGCTTGTCTTAGTTTGGATTTCCTGAGAAGCAGATCCTGAGACAAGGATTTAAACACAAGTAGTTTATTTTTGGAGGTAATGCCAACATCATTAGGAAACATTAGGGGAGCAGGGAAAACAAGAAAGAGAGGGAGTTAATAAAGTGAACATTATCAAGCAAGATACTGCAAAGGCAAAAGAACTAAGTCCTGCTGGGAAGCTCTAGGAAATAGTGTGCAGCACACTCTAGAAATATTCTACTCGAGGGACAAATGAGCTGGGGTATTTATTCACAACTCCAGAGAGTCGCTGCATGAGGGTTGCTCCTGGAAGGTATTAAATCTTCAGCACTTCCAGGTTGCCATGAACACAAGGAGAGCAGAGTTCAGTAACTGGCAATCGACAGAAGGGTCAGGATGCAGTAAGGAGGAAAGAAATATGGGTAGGACACTGAGAGTATCTGCTATATATACAAATTTCCAGTCCAGATCTCTTTACTCTGACCTAGATTCATAAACAGAACTGTCTACTTGGACCTCCATTATAGGATCTGCCTACAGGCATCTCCCATCTCAAACACCTACCCTCTCATATTTCTCCCTGATTGCAGAAATTGGTATCACTGTCCACCTAGCACCCCAAATAAGATACCTAACAGACATTTGTGACTTGCTAGCTGGTTCCCAAACCTTACTGAACCAATCTCCTAAATACCTCTTCTTGCTCTTTCCTCTCACCCCATTGTCTAAGTTTATGTCCTATTATTTTTCAAATGAACTATTCCAATAATCTCCTAAATGGAATATCTGTCCCGATTCCACTCACACTTACCTGCCATGTAATCCCCTTGCTTAAAAATCCTCCAAAATCTTCTCAGGAACATCTCTACTACCTCAGGTCAAGATTCTAAGTCTTAGTTGAGCACAATGACCTCTTCCCTTGATTATTACCAGGTTAATTGTTCACTCCTTTAAATATATTATATGTTACTGCCCATAGACATGTATTCATAGTCCTCCTCACATGGTAAAGTCCAGTCTTTGCATATGTGTTTCCTTCTGCCATATCTGTTCTTCTCCATATCACCTGCTCAGTCAACTCCTACTCATATCAAACAATATTTTCATTGCCATATTGTTCCAGACCTCTCAGGAAGCCAGACATCTCTTAGGCTATGCTCCTAAAGCACAAACAATTATAGGGCAATAATCACATACCTGTTGCGTTAATAATAAAGGTTAGCCATGGGAACAGTGTTTAAGTTCTTCACCTAAAGAGCAGAACATACCAGAAGTGATACAAAAAAGAAAGATACCTAATGGATAAACATAAAATCATTCATGATAATGCTCAACATTAAATATGAAGACCAAAGTCCCTTTTTTAGGAGGTCTCCCCTTAAGGTCTCTTGTTGAGTTATCAACAGACTCAATTTTGGGAATCCACCATGATGGCTCAAATAAGGTCTTTTTTATGAGGGCTAGATTTTATTAAGATTATTGTTATTCAGATGAATGCGAGTTCTTTAGTGGACTGAACCGAAACATCTGTCATAGATCACTTTACCATTAACAAACACGATCTAATCTGATTAACATTCCTGCCCTACAGCCCCTTAACACTGTTATGCTATCTGACCTCTGCCACTCCAAGATCCTGGGATTCCCATTGAGATTAAGGAATCAAGGATAGCTTACCCTGCCTTCATCCATAGCCTACAGAGGAAAGCCATTAGAACACTTTTCAAAAATGCTGATACTATGTTCCCAATGTATTTTTCAGCTCAGTGCTATGAAAACAGAAGTGTCCTCTGAGCCTTCAGAGAGGAAAATAGTTTTGGGGATGGAGAGCAGGATATGCATGATAAATCCATTCCTATATCCCAATTCTCTAAATTGTTAAACTTATTTTCTCCCTCTATATTATACCAATGAATTTCTGGTCTATTTCATTTAGTGCATGTCACTATTGAGGCCATTTCTTAATCAACTGAGTACATGGTTAGAAATACTGCCAGCTGCTCAAACCAGAATATTTAACCCAAAATCTGGGAAGAGAACCTATTAAAAAAAAATCAGCCCAATCTAAAATTATACACTTCCCTCTCTGAGCTAGCACCTCCAGAATCCATTACTCCACACATCCCTCCATCTTTTGTTGCATAAATTAGCAAAACCTTCCAATTTTTATTCTCCCATATTTGACTTTGCAATCGGTTCCCTGTAATATGCTAGAATGTGATTCCAATTGTCTAGAGACATTGAGGAAAATCGGCACCCCCAGGAAGTAACTATCTTTGTTGAGGTCAGAACAGCTTCATTTCACAGGGTTGCTTCTGCTAGCAAGAAAAACTTGGTGGAGTTTATGGGTTCAATATCCTTAAAGTTGTCTAAATTATTCCCAAAGTTACCACTCTTATTTCAAGTTTCTTCTATTTTGTAATCAGTGTTCTCATATCCAATAAGTGATCTGGCAAGGCTGTGAATTTCACCTACCACACATTTTACCAATTTGCAGGATCAGACCTGTGTGTCTGATTTGCAACTATGTCAGTACCTTGATAAGAGGTATGAGATCCTTGTAGGTCAGTCACAGAAACTCCCTGGATTTTTTTTTTTTTTTTTGGACCATGACTTGAGCTGTGAATTTTAAATCTTAAGCTATTACTTTCTTTCAGTAAGCCCTCCAGCACAGTTAGAAAGAGCCAGCTTACTTACAGGGGATCACCCTATAGGGGAATCACGATACCTCTACAGTCTTCCCATATTAGGGTGACTACATATCCCAGTTTGTCTGGCATCATCCTGCTTTTGTCTGTTATCAAGGAATTGTTAATGACATTTTCACTTTCAAAAGTGTCCCAGTTGGACCATAAGTTATGTTTATCCTTCAAGTACCTATAGCCTACCACAACAACCACTTATACCATCAGTGGACACTCAGAACAACAACAATGAAAATTTCATTATGGAATGTTGTGAGCTATGTGTTTCCCACTCTCTAGTGCTAAGAGTCCTCCTTGGTTTTAGGCTAAACAGGGCCAAAAAAATCAATATTAGATTCCCATATTCTTTAGTGTATGTTCCCTATAACCATCTTTGGTACAAATAAGTACATGAATCAAGATTCTTAGTTGCAGAATACAGAACCTACTCCACATATTAAAACAACAACAACAATAAATTCACTATAGAGTATTAGGAGGTTACGGAATTCTGAGAGGGCTGGAACCAAACCTATATTCACAGCCAAGAGTAATGCAACCGAAAGAAATGTTCAACATAAGACTGTTTTATCAGAGACCCCAACTGTCATTCACACTTGGCATCAAAGATGGTAGTAGACTGTAAACTCATTACCACAGCTGCCCAAAAGATTCAATTTCTCTGTGCATGATCCTCTACCTCACATTGTTCCCATCTGCTTTCTAAGTTTTGTACAGGTCATGTGTGGAACCCTAGTTAGGAAAATACAAGGTACTTTTTACACGTAAGTTCTCTTTTACACATAAGGCATATTAGAGAAGCTTTGGTGAAAATTCAGGGGAAGCTCATCTTTAGTATCTGTCAAGAACTGGAAAAGATTATGGAGAAATCCACATATAAGAAAAGCAGTGGTGGCAGCAGAATTTCCATTAAAGAAGAGTTGAAGGGACATGATGGCACTGGAAGGGGGATTAGAAAATTTGCCGTGAAGCTGTCTGCACAGCAAGCAAACTGTTCTTAGCTCACTTGCTTATTTCAAGTGGTACCTAGAAGAGTTAATGGAGGTCTAATCCAACAAATGAGACAACACATGGCAACAAATGGCACCACAACCAGATGGAAAAGTAAGAAACTGCAAGACTGTTACCCCTCTTTCACAAATTGAACTGGGGTACCTCTGAACAGCAAAGTAAATGACAAGAAAACCCTTGAACAGAGTGTTCTACCATATTGACAAGAGTCTTTCCTAAACAGTTCTGGGAAGGAGAAGACTACTTTTTAAAACAAAATTGGGATGTAATTCTAAAAATGCAAACCTACAAAATACTTTAAATTCTGAACTTCCAGATAATCTTGGAATTATTATTTCTATATTATCACATCTGAACTGGAACAAGCAAGGAGGACCAAGTGTGTTTTCCCCTCTCTAAATGGCATCATTGGTTTTTTTTTCTGTCTTCCTAACTTGAAATATTCCTTTGCTTTCAAAGTAGTTTTAGGGCAACAATCATATTTATCTCTGTGGGGTTCCTGCAACAACTTTTTCATTGCCTCAAGTCTCTCTAAGTAGGCCAGTGGATGCTCCAAAATGTATTTTTTGCATGTATTTTTTTAATCAAGCCATGAGGTGAACACTTCGTATCACAAGTCAAAGAGGAAGGACAGAAATAACTCCTTTCAGAGCCCACTGTGGACTTTGTGAGGAAGAGGGGCCTGTGCTGTTACACATAAATTTTGCAGATCTGTGGGCTTCTCAGTTCATAGCACTCAACTCCCTGGCTCCTCAGCAGCTCCTTCTCTTCTGCGGCATCTCGAGCTTTCAGCTGGGGGAAGTGGGCCGGAGAGGTGAGGAAATCATAGTGCCGCTCCAGATAGCGCAGGTAGATGAGCATGTGCAGAGTGTAGGCCAACACCAGCAGCAGGATCAGGGACATGGCCAGGCCGATCAGAATGGCTGGCGAGAAGGAGGCGGCACAGTCTCGGGGCCTGGCAAACTGCCTCCCCTTGATGGTGAAGCCTTGGATCTGTCAGGACAAAGAGCTCAAGTGACACATTCTTTCTCTCCTAAGATCTATCTCTCACCTGGGCTGAGGGTTCTGGAATCCTAATTAATTAAATTTAAGACACTGGGGCCTTACTTACTAATTTGAGCACATGATCTAACAAATGTGAGTGTGCTTATAGGGACAATGAAACAATTTTCAATCAAGACTGACCCAGATACTCTGAGATGTATGGTTATCATACTTCAGAGGCTCATGAAATTCAAGTGTCTGAAGTAAAACCTCTTTTAAGCTGATCCTTAGAAATATTCTAGTTCATCTAAAAATAACTTTGTTGTGTCTCTAAAATTCAAAGTACACTCAAAATTTTATAAATGTTAGTATAAATTTCATAAAAAATAATTCTCACTTCCTCTGCCTTTGATTCTATTGACAGGAAGTGGACAAGAAGAGTCTCTTAAGAGAAGATCATAGTCCCTAATGAGACAAAATACAGATAATAAAGGCTAACACTTACCAAAGATTTTTTGTATACTAGATACTGCCTTAACTCATTTAAAAACCACAAGAGCCTATGAATATGTTATTATTTTATGGGTGAGGAAATTGAGGCACAGAAAAGTTAAGTAACTTGCCCAGAGTCTCATAGCAGTAAGTACAGTGAAGATGTTATCTTATTTTATTTTTTTATTTTTATTTTACTTTATTTTATATCACTTATTTAAGTGCTGAAGTTATAATTCAAACCCAGGCAATCTGGCTTCAGAGTCACTTCTCAGTTTACAACTCTGCAAGTCGGGACACTACCTCCCCCTCTTTATCAGGTGTACCATACAGACTTGTACTGCTTTTGGAAGAGCTGTATACCAGCCCCTATTTGCATCCTGCCCAGATAATGGAAAGAACAGCTTTCACATATGTGCGAACAACGTGGCTCAAATACCTGGAACTAGAAGAGGTTCAAATGGACAACTGGCTCTGTATCTAAATACTGCCACAATGAAAGAAACTGAGCTACAGGGTAGCTGCTCTAATTAAGAGTAATCATTTGTAGAAGGCAGCTCCCACATTTAGTTGGCTTTTAGAACAGAATCCTACACAACATCACCTCAGTCACCTAGTTGGATTTAAAGGGGTACATCAGAAAACTGAATTATCCATGAGTGCTTTAAGTGAGAACTCATTTTTATGACTTGAGTGGGTGCTTTGCCATTTTTTCATGCTAAAATGCCTGTAGCCATAGACTTTAGAGGCCTGGACCACCCAATTGTCTATGCACTAGACTGAATCCAAAACAGCTCCAAAAGGAGACTCCTGGCCTGGCTTCTGGGATCCTTGACCCACCTGTCTATGAAGAGGCAAAGTGGCCTTCTCTTCAGACTAGTTCCTGAAGAGTTAAGCTGTTGACAAAATGACAAAAGATGGCCTCATCTGATGCTGCAACTCCAGCCAAAGAGAATGTCCTCACATTGACTGTTATTTAATTCTTAAGACTTGGTTGAGAACAGTATCTATGGAGAATGCCTAAAGGATATCTTGTCCATCGATTTTCTGGACTACTGGTTGTAAACACACTGTACCTAGCCCACAGACGAGTTTGGTTAGGCCCAGAGTTCTGAACATCCTGAGAATTTCCTATTAAAATCCAGACTTCTAGCTTCCATTGAAAAATCGAATATCCAGCAACACAGCCTACATTCTTAAGAAGCAAAAATTAAATTAATTAGAGTTGAATAAACATACTCTTTGTGATGCTGGCTACATTTTACCACTCCCCAGATGGCCCACCAAAGGCATCTCAGTTTGTCATGCATGTGACATCATGCTACACCTTATTCTTAGAATAAATCAGATAGGCAAAGCCACCTATGTGGAATGCAGCCTTTTGTATACACACCTGAATCACTATCACCACCACCTCGTGCGTGGACTGAGCTTGCATTCCACCATCTGCTTATAGCAAAGGCATTTTAACAAGGGCTACCTGTGACATCCACTGCTGTGTTTGCTGTAAGGCTGCTGTCACAGATACTGGCACAACCGTACCAGCGATAGATGTGGTCCCCATAAGCACGCCTCCAACAGTCTTTTGAACTCCAAGAACATAGAACTGAGTGATTCTTTCTTATACTGGATGTTCCAAAGTTTCAGGGCCAAATCACTGTGCCATTTCCAGCCAGATCAGACAGCTGGTCTTGCAGTTTTGTGTACCAACCTTGCTGGTGGCTCTATTTGATCTTTTCTTCCTTTGTTTTTCTTAAGCCACATGTCTTTGCCCATTTTTTTTTTGCTTTATATTTTCAATTGTAAAATATACATAACAAAAAATTGCCATCTTAACCATTTTTAGGTGTACAGTTCGGTGGCATGAAGTACATTCACGTTATTGTGCAACCGTCAACATCATCCATCTCCAGAACTTTTCATCTTGCAAACAGTAACTCCATTAAATACTAATTCCTCCTGCTCTACTTCTCCCAGCCCCGAGAACACCATTCTATTTCTTGTCTCCAAATCTGACTACTGTAGATACTTCATATAAGTGAATTCATACAAATATTTGACCTTTTGTGTCTGCTTTATTTCACTTAGCATAGTATCAAAGTTCATTTATGCTGCTGCCTATATCTGAATTGCCTCGCTTTTTAAGGCTGAGTAATATTCCACTGCACTAGCCTTTTTCACCGATCCATCAATGAACATTTGGGTTGTTTTCATCTTTTGGTTATTGTCAATAATGTTGCTATGAACATGGGTATACAAATATCTATTCAAGTCTCCACTTCCATTTCTTTTAGGTATATGCCAGAATCATGTGTTAAGGCTATGTTTAATTTTTTGAGGACCTACCACCATACCATTTTTCATAGTGGCTACAGCATTTTAAATTCCCTTCAGCAATGTATGAGGATTCTAATTTCTCCACATCCTTGCCAACATTTGTTATTTTCTGTTTTGGGTTTGCTTGCTTGTTTGTTTGTTTTTAATAACCATCCTAACAGGTGTGAAGTGGTTTGTGCATTTTTCAAAGTCAGTTTTCTTCCAGTGTTTCTCTAAGTCACCCTAAATCATTTCTGAATGAGGTATAAATCAGTCAATTTCTCTTAATCAGGCAAGATTATGTGTGAATTATTCCTTGTTTTATTACTTTGTGACTACTTCTCTTTTTAAAGCACAAATGAGAAATATATATGATAAACACTTTTTAAATATTGATAAATACAGATATATTATATATATTATAAAGTGCCTCTGAAGTCAGACAGTACATAATTCAAATTCTGCTTCTACCATTTACCAGTTATATCACTTTGAAAAATTATGTAATCATCAGAGCTTCAGTCATCCCATTTTTCAAACAGGGATAACAATACCAATCTTGCAACATTATGATAACTTTTAAAGAAAAATTTATGTAAAATAACCACAAGAGTGCTGACACAGTCCTGGCTGTTGCTACATAATAAGGCCAAGACTTCTTTACGTCCATAAAAGAAAAACCAGAAATCAAGAGGGTGAAGTAGTTTACCCAGGGATCTGACAAGCAATTTCAAAACAAGTCTTTCTTTCAAACTCCAAAATGCAAGCTCCTTCCCTACCCCAAACTGCACACCTCTCCAAGCTGGGGGGAAGAGGAAGTAAATCCATTTATATTTGGAAAAGATTGGAAAGTGCCCATAAGAGGGACATGCAAAACCATGCCTATTTCAGTGAGTTGGAAGAATGAGTGAAGTTTTCTTCACAGGTAAACAGGACAGAGGAAGTTGACAGATGTCTCTCTGCTTGAGAATTCTGGTGGTGAAAAGAAACATCTAATGCCCCCATGCCTTTCCCCAAATACTTTCAAGAGGATCTCTGGGATATTTTTACTCCTTGGCTGACAGTTCCATTCCTGTGCTAACTGCCAAAGCTGTCACTCAAGCTACAGATGTACTGCTTATCTGTACTGATAGGATCACTGCTCCACTCCCTGAAGGAAATAAAATAATTATCTAACAGTTCCTCTCCCCAAATGGGCCTCTTACTCCAGGACGTGTCAGTCACTGGGCTTCATGCCACAGCTTCACTCCAGTTTAGATTGCTGGCATTCCTCATTGATAATTATTAGTGACTGCATAAATGTGAATGTAAAAGCGAGTCCAGGACAGGGGGCGGTGGGTAGGGTGGGGGTAGTGCCCAGGGAGAGGAAATATTCTATCCTGTTCCATTTCATGACTTAGAAGATAAAGAAAAAAATGCCAATATTATTCTAAAGGTATCCATTCCTCTCTTTTCCCTAAACATCTATATTTCAGATGTTTTCCAACACTGAGTTTCTTTGGCACCAAATATACAGGTGCGCTGAGCATATGTCTTAGTTGATTACCTGGAAATCAACAAACGTGACCTCCCACAAGCTTGACGTATCATCCGTGTAGCTGGGCAACAAGAGGGCATCGTAACGCTGCAGGCTGCTGACACGCTGGCAGTGGTAGGAATAACTTGACGGAGCATATATGCCAGTTGCATTAAAAGTTGCTTGGACTGAATTATTGAAAATAATCTCGACTCGCTGCAGACTAAACCAGCTCTGGAGGTACAACTTGTTGTAATTGCTAAGGGTGAATCTGAAAATGATTACAAACAGTATCACTCCTAAAGCACTTTGGTATTTGCTGACACAGGAAATCATCTATGAGCAGTGCAATGGCACCCTCTTTTGTCAGGTAGTAGAACTGGCTCAGAATTTATGTCTCCTGCTGAACCAGTCTAATAGGTACGAATGAAAGCAAATGACAGGGCAGACCCCAAAAGTGAACAGTACAATTCCTTCAAAAAGAAAAACACAAAAAGCTTGTTTTATTTTCATTTTTAAAATCAAAACTTGATTTTATTATTGCAAAAAAAGTTGAAAAAAAACTAAACTCTAAACTAATATAGAACTAGCTAAATAAATAATGGTCAAAAATAATCCAAAGAGGGCGCCTGGGTGGCTCAGTGGGTTAAAGCCCCTACCTTTGGCTCAGGTCATGATCCCAGGGTCCTGGGATCAAGGCCCGCATCGGGCTCTCTGCTCAGCAGGGAGCCTGCTTTCTCCTCTCTCTGTCTGCCTCTCTGCCTACTTGTGATCTCTCTCTCTCTGTCAAATAAATTAAAAAAAAAATTAAAACTCATATTAAAAAAAAAATAACCCAAAGAAGGCTTTCACTTTATCAAGCACCCTTCTATATTCTTTACATGTATTTTCTTAACATGAGATAGATACTATTATTATCCTCATTTCACAGGGGAGGAATCAAGACACAGAGGGGTTAAATAAATGGCTTGTGCAAGTTTACTTGGAGATTAAGTATTGGAGCTGGGCTCTGAATCCAATTTGAGACTAGAGCCTTTACTCTTAGCCATTTTAGAATGGAACATTCTCCACCAATAATAAAGTTATAATATGCCATGATCAATTTTTCACTAAAAAAATGTGTGACTGCATAGAAAAAAAATTCTGAAAGGACAGAGATCAAATGTTAATAATGATTACAAATGGTGGTTAAATTATGAATTATTTCCAATAAGTTCTTTTTAAAGAGAAATATTTTCTGATTGCTTTGTTTTGTTTTCTGGTCATGTACTTGGCTCCAAGAGAGGCAGACCCTGAGACAATGAAGTGAAGAGAAGTATTTGGGAAGGTAGTCCCAAATTTATTTATGAATTCGAAATATGTCAAATGGAGAAAAGAAAATGACAGAGAAATGGAAGATACCCCAAAAGGACACATAATTAAGCAAGTTTCCACTGTGGGCAAGTGGGTTTGACGCTCATGGGGTACACTGGGGATGAGAGTAGTTCACATGCCTGTTATCCAACCTGAGGGTGAGGAAGCTGGGATATTTATACACTTCTTCCAGTCATTGGTTCAGAGTTGCTGGGGCAGGGATGGGAGGCAGTGTACTTTGGCTAAAGAAACCTTTTAGGCAAAGAAAGGCTGACGGTTCAAAGTTGAGCTTGTAGACTACAGTGCTTTCAAATGGAAAAGCCCAGAGTGATATAGATGGGGTACTGACAAGTGTCTGCCGTATTCCATTATCATCAGAAAAAAAAAAATAATAATAAAGCTATTTTCCTTTTGAGTTAAAAAAGTGCTATTTGAGTAAAAACTACTCATTTCTATATCAAACAGATATGTATATTCTTGTTTGTATATATGTTTGCTCACCTTATGGGATTCTATTTTCCTTATAAAGTTTATCTAAAAGATGATGACATGTATTTTCTAAATTATGACCAGTGAAACACTAGCGGTTACATGATATATAGGCAAATATTCTGAGGAAAGAGCTTTCCAAAGTAAACATAGGAAATAAGAGGTTCATCAAAGTCACCAAGTGCTGCAATCTTCCTTAAAAGCATGTCTTCACAGTAACTTTAATATACAAATTTATACTGTGAATCTCTAAGAGGAAGAGATGGTGTGCAGTTTTTCTCAAACACATCTTTCCTGGGGAATCTTATAAATATTTTTACATAGCAGAAGTGTTCCATAGAATACAGCTTAGGAAAGACTGTCCTAGCACATCCTGCTGGTTTTTTCAAGTAATGTTAGAGATAGCTGTTTATCTCCACTAAAAGGTTGGTCCTATAGGAACGGAAACATTTTATTTTTATAAGGAAAAAAAAATGTAAGGCCTTGAAATTGTCCCCCACTCCTGGAGCAGTTCCTAACTACTTGAATAAACCACTGTTGGCAGATGCATTCTTCCAGACATAAACACAGCAAAATGTAGGCCTGGATTGTCTGCTGGGAAATTCAGCTAACAGAGACTTTTTTTTTTGCTATTATGAAGTGATAAGTGTGATTCATTGTAAGGCACGATATAGAAAAAAACTTCAAACCAGAGATTCAGCTTTGGAGCTTTATATATTCTTTGCTCAGAGGAAAAGAGTACCACATTTTCAGGTTCATGTGATTTCGAAGTCCTAACTGAAGAAGGATAAATCTATACAGATGCTTTGGTAGAAACCAAAGGATTCATTACTATAGGGTCCCACCATAATATCACTGACTCTGTGTAGTTAGTTATATGTGGTATTTCACATGTCACTGCTTGACACATAGCGGGCCCTTGATTCTACATGTTGAATGAATAAATTATATGGAGCCAATGTGAAGTGCTGAACCTATGACTCTTCAAAGTAGTATCCATACCTACCTTGTATCAAGACCTTTGGGAATTTCAGCCTCACCAAACTTCAGGGACAAACTAAGAAAAGAGAAACAACACAGTTCATCAAAACAGAAATAACCTTTACTTCACAGTACACTAAAAAATTACCTCAAAATATAACTAAAATAATAAAACTTATAGAATAAACATATAGCAATCTTGCAATTTTGGACCAGCCAATGGTTTCTGGAGAAAAATATAGAACCATAAGAGGTTCTTAATCATAGGAAACAAACTGAGGGGTGCTAGAGGGGACGGGGGTGAAGGGCTGGGGTAATCTGGGTGATGGATGTTAAGGAGGACACGTGATGTACTGTGCACTGGGTATTTACAAGACTGATGAATCACTGACCTCTACCTCTGAAATCAATAATACATTATATGCTATTTTTTAAAAAACCTAAAAAATATAGAAGTATGAACTATAAAGGAAAAATTGATATACTGGACTTTATTAAATTCAAAATTTTTACTCTTCAAAGACAGTGTTAAGAAAACAAAAAAGGCAAGCCAAAGAACAAGAGAAAATATTTTCACAATACATATACACAAAGAACTAGTATCCAGAATATAACTAATAACACTAATAACTCAATAATAAGATAACTTAAAAATAGTGAAAAGACAAGCACTCCACAAAGGAAGATATACATATAGCTAATAAATACATGAAAAAATGCTCAGCATCCTTAGTTATCAGTAAAATATAAAATAAAACCACAATAAGATAAAAGCATCATGGTACAGTAATCAAAATAATTAAAACTTTTTTAAGAACCTATTCTTGGGGTGCTTGGGTGGCTGAGCTGGTTGAGCATCCGACTCTTGGTTTCCACTCAGGTGGTAATCTTGGGGTCGTGAGATCAAGCCCCGTATCAGGCTCCGCAATGGGAACAGGGCCTGCTTGGGATTCTCTCTCTCCCTCTGTCCTCCCCCTGCATTTTGCTCTCAAAATTTTACTCTTAAGCAATTAATATCCATATTTATTCACTCTTTTCTGAAAGTTAACATAAGATTTCCCGGATGTGAGACAGAGTATTACTAATTCATAGCAATAACCACCTTAGTTCCCCTTCTAACCCAATTCTTCTGCCTGGGCAACATGATGAGAGCCAGATGTCATCCTGTACATACTGTGATTTGTAATACAAGTGAGGAACACCAAAATTGTGAATCTGGGAGTTTATTTAAGAGAGAGACAGTGGTCCCCCTTAAGCCCCTGAGAGAGGGAAACATTTGCTTAGTGTCAAAAATTTTCCTTGGCATGTGAAAAGAGAAGAGTACTAGGTACCTACCTCACAATGTAAGCTGATGAGTTTTATCAGCCTCTGGATGGGAATAAATAGCTCACCATAAAGGTGAGTGTAAATAATTATCTCTAAGAGGAAGGCAAGTAGCCTCTATGGGTTTCCAAGCACTGGAATGTTTCCATGGTCCTGATGTTCATTATTTCTTGATAGGTAACACATTCATCTAAGGTAATAAATCTCTTACTATCTCTAAGGCTTATTTTTGAACCCAGGTCCCAGTCAAATTTGTTCAGAAATTGCTAGCCATGCAGAAACATAAAAACATTTTCCTTACAGTCATTGACCATACCAAGTGTCAGTAAGGATGTAAAGCCACATGCATGGCTCAGCCAGGAGTCTGCTTCTCCCTTTGACCCTCCCCTCTCTCATGCTCGCTCGCTCTCAAATAAATAAATAAATAAAATCTAAAAAAAAAAAAAAGAAGTGGATGGATAAATAAGTTGTGGTCTATCCATATAATGGAGTACTTACTACTCACCAGTTTAAAAAAAAAATCACCTTGATACGTGTAACAATGTAGAAGAATAAAAATATCATAGTAAGTGAAAGAAGTCAGACTAAAAAAGAGTATACACCATACAACTATATTTATTTACTTATTTATTAAAGACTTTATTTACACATTTTAGAGAGAGTGTGTGAGAGCAGGGAGGGGCAGAGGGAGAAGGTGAAAAAATCTGAAGCAGACTCTGCACTGAGCGCAAGCAGGGCTCAGTCCCACAACCACAAGATCATGACCTGAGCCAAAACCAAGAGTCAGACATTTAACCAACTGAGCCACCCAGGTGCCCCTATATGATTATATTTATATAAAATTCTAGAAAATGCAAACTTACCTATAACTATAGAGAGAAGATCAGTGGTTACCTGGAGGGCTGGGAGTGGCAGGAGGGAAAGATTACAAAGGGGCACAAGAAAACTTTTGAGGGTGATGAAAATGTTTGCTGTTTTGATCACAGTAATGGTTTTGTGGGTATGCAAATATATGTCAAAACTGATCAAACTGTGCAGTTTAGTGTATTTTATTTATATTTCAATAAGGTTGAAAAATAAGAATGAGAAAAAGCTAAAGAACCGAAATGAGAAAATGTGAAAATTTTAAATAAAGGAAGGATATGAAGCCATGTGACATTATAATGGCTAGAAATTATAACACCTCAACATACATTATACAACCAAAAAATCAAAAATGGATAACCATAAACGTCCAATTACAAGCTTGAAAAAAATATCACACAACTGTAATCTCATTAGTTTGGTCCTACTTATCAAGAAATAGAAATGTCAGTGATTAAACTGAAACTTATCGTCAAAGGGGTAAAGGAGAAGGGGTATTTACAAAATAAACCAGATAAAGTTACTAAGAGAATTATCTTTATTTCCTAACACTGTAAGCTTAGACACCTCAGCAGCATTCATTTATGAACACTTTATAAGCTAATTTATTCAGTAAAGCAAGTCTCCAAAAGGGCCTTTCTCTAAGAATATTCTGATAGTCTATTACAAAGTACTTAAAATACCTTAAAGAAATAAAATTTCTTTCTTGAATAGTATTTTACAAATTTGACTGGTCACTTACTTTAACAGAAATTTCTCTACTTCTTCCAAAGAATCAGAATAGCTTAGCTATCCATAAAATGGCTGTGCAGCTGATGTACTAAACCTCAAAGCAAGGCCATACTGAGTCTACCTAACTGGTGTCCCCTTTTCCTGATGGAGCAGCTCCATGGCCTCTAAGCTTCTGACATTCCAAGAGTTTTCTCCAACAGTCCTGATTTCAGTGAAAGCTGTTAACATGCTCTGCTGCAGAGTAAAGAACATGCCTGATTTCAACAAAGCAAATTCAACAACCATGCAGTGAGACTCTCCTAAGTGCCAGGCACTGCACCATAAGCTGGGAACACAAAAGAGAAATACAGGGGCGGCACCGGTGGCTCAGTCGTTAAGTGTCTGTCTTCAGCTCAGGTCATGATCCCAGGGTCCTGGGATCGAGCCCTGCATCACCCCGCATTGGGCTCCCTGCTCGGCAGGAAGCCTGCTTCTCCTCTCCCACTCCCCTTGCTGGTGTTCCCTCTCTCACTGTGTTTCTCTCTGTCAAATAAATACATTAAAAAAAAAATCTTAAAAACAAACAAACAAAAAAAACAACAAAAGAGAAATACAACCTAGCAAGTCACTCAAAAAAGACCTGCTTATACTCTTCCAAGTGCCCTAACCTCCCACGTTTAAAACAGACTCTGAATTCTTCAGACTATAATTGCCTAAGTTCAAAATACCCCCAGATGCTCGGATTATGCTCTATTTGTAGGGCTTTCACTATTTAGAAAGATTTCTGTAGCAAATCTGTCTGCCAACAATTTGCCTTTCCCTGAACATTTTGTTTCCAAGCACTGAAACAAGGTCACCTTTTTTCAATCTGTGCTTTTGACCTTAAATGGTTATGTCTTTACTTGGGTTTATTCTTTAGCAACTCCCTTCCTGGTTCTTGAGAATACAAGATTTCCTTGCCAGCAGAAAACAAAGGCATCTCACTAGTGCACGTGATTCACAGGAATGAGGGATGGTCTCAGTATCTGGCCCTGCATGCCTCATGTACTGGGAAGCCTTCCATTCATCCCCATGTGCAGGCTGTCCAGGATGTCCCCACGCTCGCCTGGACAGGACTCCAGGAGGGAGATGCTGCTCACTCAGGACGCATCCTAGTAGAATATGTAGGTGCTGACCAAGAAGAAAATCAGGTCCCACCCAATCATTCCTTTATGCATTATGAAAACCAGATTCCCGAGGTCTCTCCACCAGGTAACTAGGCATAGGCACTATTTTACTCCAGTTATCATTAGTATGTTAGGAAGATAATACTACTACTTTGAGTAGCACTTGAAGAGTTCTCAAAGTTCTTGTGCATACATTTCCCCATTTGATTTTCACAATGCAATGAGACGGCCAAGAAAGAGGAGGTAAAACATCATTGTTAAAGACATTTTAGGCGCCAGCTCTACTACCAAATAAGCTGTATGATTTTATCAAATTCCTTTTTTTTAATAAAGATTTTATTTATTTATTTATTTATTTGACAGAGATCACAAGTAGGCAAGAGAGGCAGGCAGAGGGAGAGGGAGAAGCAGGCTCCCTGCCGAGCAGAGAGCCCTGATGTGGGCCTTGATCCCAGGACCCTGAGATCATGACCTGAGCTGAAGGCAGAGGCTTAACCCACTGAGCCACCCAGGCACCCATCTTATCAAATTTCTTAACCTCTAAAAGCCTTGATTTTGGATGGTAACAGTCTGTGACTCAATAGTATTGTGAGGAATAACAGATACTGTGTCTGGCCCAAGGCAAGTGCTTCAGGCCTGTTACAATTAATAGATGCCATCACCTCCATTCATAGGCGATGATCCTATGGTGGCTCCTATTTGTAAAGTCACAAAGCTCACTGGCAGAACTGGGACGTGAAGCCAAGTTTTCATTCTTTCTGTCTCGGGCTTCCCAGTGATCATTAAGATTTCTAAAGCCCAGCAAAAAAAGTGTGGTCCTCTGATCTTCACCACAAATATCCTGGGAAAGAATAAATGGAATCAAGGCAGGCCAGTCAGCCACAGACAGGCAAGATGATCCCCAGGCAACCAAACTCTCTCCAGGCAGCTGACCACAAATAAAGAGCCCTGTAGGGAATTAATTAAAGCCCAAGGAAAAAGTCTCGAGCTCTCACCAGCGCTGGAGTCTCTGGTAGTCTGTGTTGCCACAGAATAAACAAATCTGGGAGGACTCTGGATGCTTATACTTAAAATTCCCTAATTCCCTAATAAGAGATTCTGAAGCGCAAGATACTAAAACATCTAATACTAATAGAATCCATTTTTACCCATCATCAATAATTTTTAAGTGAAAATTAAAGTTCAGGAGTAAACAATTATTTCAAGCTAAAGTATATAAAATGAACACACACACACACACACACACACACACACACAGTATACAAAGCATTCTGCCCATCTAAACCAGGCCAGGACAAATGCAGACAATCTTCCAAAAGCTTTCATTATACCAGCAAATATTGAAAGCAAGATTTATAGAAAGCAAGTGGGATATGCCAGACTTACTCCTCCTCAACCAAAACAAATATAAGCAAAAACCTTTCGCTTGAGTGACTAGAAACCAGAGAAAGATACTGGAAATTGATTTCCTGTTCAAAAGGGATATTTGTTTAATCTGCTTATCTCAAATCAAAAGAAATTATTAAGATCATTTTGAATAAATGTCCTAAAGAGTTCTCTGAAATATGGCCATTCAAAGGTACCCTTGCACATTTGCAAACTGGCAACACTCCACAACTTCCAAACACTCCCTAGAAGCAGAAATCTGCTCTGGCTAGAGTCAACCTTCTCTTTTTTTCACCCACTAGAAGATGTATGACTCTGCTCCATGATACATGAGTTCTTCCAGCTAGGACAAAAGTAGTTGGACACCTCATGTTTGGAGCTGATACCAAGCCTGGAATCCAGTTCATTTTCCAGAATGAATTTGGAAAACCTTCACTTTCACAACCCTGATTTTCCTCAAGGTATTGTAACAAGAGAATTGCTGGGGGAGAAATTTTTTTTTAATTAATGTCTGACTTTTTTCTTTCATTTTAGACATTAAACATTTCATCAGAGATATGTTTCAAGTTCACTACAAAGGAACCTACTTTCATTCTCTGAAATGTCAGAAAACTTGACCTCCCAGTTAGCAGACTACAATCACCCTAAGGGTCTCCTTCAGCAAAGCAGTCAACTTACATGGCACTTTCCTCACTGCAATTTGAGTTGCTAATGTCCACTGTCACCTTCTGGCCAAAAGCTTCATCTGTAAGGTCCAGCCAGGTCTGATTCTTAAATTTTATTGTTATTCCTTTGGCCCAGAAAAGAATGCAGGGAATTCCATCCATGGAGACATTAACAGGGGTATGATGGCTGAATGCATTCCAAGGTTCTTTTTCTAAATGTCCATGTCTGCTCAGAGTGTAGTTGAGAGTCTAGTTAACCAAATAAACAAAATTTAAGAGACAGGCTTGTTTCCATGGCACAAAACGCTTCTTAGAGTAAAAGGACTTATTTACAACTGTTGAAACTTTTCTCTCTCTCACTCCAGAGTCCATGCTACTGTGTGACAAAGGAGATGATAGGTTGGCCCATCTTAATCATTTAAAAAGCCTAAACTGATAGGTATTCCTGAAAGGTATATGAACCTAGTTCCACAAAGCACCCAAATTGGAAAGGACTAAATTGTTAAAAAAAAAAAAAAAAAAAAGCCAACTTCACAAATAATCATATTAGCAATATAGACTTCAAAAAGTTACCAGGCTGGGAAAGAGAATAGGTGGGGCACAGATTTTTAGGGCCACGAAAGTATTATTCTATAAATACCATAATGGTAGGTAGATATCATTATACATTTATTAAATCCCATTAAATATACAACACAAAGAGTGAATCCGAACGTAAACTATGGATTTTACTTAATAATAATGTATCAATATTGGTTCCTTGACTTTAAAAAATATACCACAATAACATAAGATGTTAAACAAAGGGGAAACTGGAGGGGGAGGGATTATGGGAGCATATGGGAACCTTCTATTTTGCTCAATTTTTTCTGTAAACTCTTTTAAAACTACTCAAAAAAAAAAAAGTCTAGTAATTAAAAACAAAAATTCACCATGCAGTAATGGCAGTAATCTATCTCTTCAGAAAATTGGAACTCAAATAAGGCAAGATTTTAAAATAAAGAAATTAACATGTTAAGCAAACAAACATAATAAGAGGTTTCTAGATATCAAGCCTAATTCTCCAGACCACTAATATCTAAGCAAACATTCTGTAACAATGGGGTATGTTCTAGATCTGCACTGTCCCGTGCACTAGCCACTGACTTTCTGTAGCTACTATGGTACTGGAAATGGGGCCAGTGCCACTGAGATTAATTCTTAATTTCACTTAACATTACTTCATTTGAATTTAAATTTAAATAGCCCCATGTGGCTAGTGGCTACTGCCTTGGACAGTGCAGCTCCAGATCATGTAATATACAAAAACTAGCAGGGTCTTCTAACATCATTCTTCATCTTATGAAACCTGAGGCAGCCTGAGACAATGCACTTCAGTACTTGACTCTAGAAGTCACAAATATCTGAAAGAAGATCCACTTATCTAGATCAACTATTCCATACCAATTACTCCAATATAAGTACAGATAAAAGAAAAATTAAAGAGGTAGTAGCAATCCAAGCTTACCAGTAACCAAAGATAAACTGTTACTATAGTGATCCTTTCTGGACAGCAACAAAAGTGAAACTGAATATTGTAATGAAAATATACAAGAGTAAGTAAAGCTTTAGTTTTTTTTTTATTTACTAGAAGACTACCATAATACATCCCCCCAAAAGCTTAAGCAAGAATGTTACTTATTAACAAAATTATTATTTATATTTTCACAGTTGCTCTGACCCGATTGAAATGTGTTTAAAAAAAAAACTTTTTTTAAAAAGATACAACCTAGTTTCCTAATATATTCATACCTGTGTGATTGGTATTGTTGTGAAATTCTGGATTGGATTCATATCTCCATTACTGTGCTGATCTGTCAAATAAATAATATGAATACAAAGGCTAAATGTCACTGATTTATTAATGTACCTGAATGATACTAAAATGCTAAGTACTGTAAAATATACCAGGCTTGGGCTTCTTCTAGCTCATAATTTAGAATACACCAGTTTAAGAGATTCTTATATGAGATACTCATGCTCCAATCACCAGGATTCAGTGAAGCCTACCACAAACACCACCCCTCTCCTTAACCCTTCAAGGAATCACACAGGCAAATACAGTTCTTACCGTTTATAACCACTTCTTTATTTGAAGATGTTCGAGAGATGAAACTAAAAAAAACAAAAATAAAAAAGATGCTAAATGAAGATCTATATTTCAGATTTCATAGGAAGTTTTAAGGAGGATATTTCAGTTTATTACATCTCAAGAAGAGACAGAAACTTACCTGTCAAAACTGTCCCATTTCTTTCTAGTGAATTTCTGCTTTAAAAAAGTAATACATGTTCTTCAAAGAAAATAAGAAAAAGTCAGAATTTTTTTTAGATTTGTAAATATCAACCCTAATTCTTATCCATTGAATACTATTATTGAGGGCCAGGTAGTGTGCTAAACACTGAGGTCTAACCAAAATAAATAGTAACCAAATAATCAAATAATGAAACATAATAAAATCTTTTACAGTGAAATTTTATATTCATTGTACTGTTACTATGTTAAAGCAAAAATATTCAATCCTTTTTATTACCAAAAAAAAAAGACACTCAATTACCAAAAAGCTATTTCTGAAAATTTTGGGGATATAAATTGTAATACATAGCCTTCCAGTGTTTTACTCTACACACACACGAACACAGAGATGTATATACACAACGCACATAAATTTACTTTTTATAAAATTCAAAAATAGATATGTGCAAACATCCTGTTTTTAAGCCTGCAAAATTTTTTTCCACTTAAAAATATATCGCAAATATTTCCCCATGTAATTATTTATTTTTCTGACATAATTTTTTTTTAATTCATTTGAGACAGAGATAGACACTGAGACAGAGAGCATGAGCAGGGGAGAGAGGCAGAGGGAGAAGGAGAAGCAGACTCCTGGCTGAGCCAGGAGCCCATTGTGGGGCTAGACCCCAGGACCCAGAGATTATGACCAGAGCTTAACCATTTAAGCCACCCAGGCATCCCCTGACATAATTTTTTTTAAACTTTTTATTTTAATTCCCATTACTTAACATACTGTTTTGTATTAGTTTTAGATGTACAATATAGTGATTCAACAATTCCATTACATCACCTGGTGCTCAACATGATTTTCTGACATAATTTTGAACTCCATGTTGGTATTACATCATACAAATGTATCAATTTATTCAACCAAATTTTTTTTAAGATTTTATTTATTTATTTCACAGAGGGAGAGAGATCACAAGGAGGCAGAGAGGCAGGCAGAGAGAGAGAGAGGGGGAAGCAGGCTCCCCGCTGAGCAGGGAGCCCAATGCGGGCCTCGATCCCAGGACCCTGAGATCATGACCTGAGCTGAAAGCAGAGGCTTTAACCCACTGAGCCACCCAGGCGCCCTCAACCAAATTCTTTTTAAGGATTAGATTGTTTCCAATTAATAAACAATACTACATTGAACCTTCTCTTTTTTAAAATGACTATTTATTTGACAGAGCGAGATACAGTGAGAGAGGGAACAGGAGGAGGGGCAGAGGGAAAGGGAGAAGCAGGCTCCCCGCTGAGCAGGGAGCCCAATGTGGGGCTGGATCCCAGGACCCTGGGATCATGATGTGAGCCCAAGGCAGACGCTTAACGACTGAGCCACCCAGGTGCCCCTACATTGAACCTTATTGAGGATTGTTTGTTCATACCCCCAAGAAGTTCCTTAAGATAAATTCCTAGACATGAAATTGCTAACTTAGAAGATCTATACATCTTTTTATCATGGAATATTGTAAACACATACAAATATATACAGAAAAACATAAGCCCTCTTCCCACCGCCATGTACTTGTACCCACCATCCAGCTTTAGTAATTATCAAGTTATAAGCAATCTTGTTTCACCTATAAGCTCACCCACATCCCCTCTCTGGGGAAGGAAACTGTTTTGAAGGAAATATCAGAAATTATATGATTTAAGTATATATTTCTAAAAGACAAGGACTTTTTATAATAGTAGCCCAATTACATCTAGAAAATATTAATAATTTCTTTAACATTAACTATCATGTCAGGGCTTAAATCTCTAATTGTGTCATAAATGTCATAATAATTTTATTGCCTATTTAAAATTTTTCCTTGTAGTATGTAAGAATGCAGATCAAACTCTATATTTAAGAAATTGCTATCCAAGACCTGTAAGTATAATTATTATATTAACTCAATATATTTACAATTAGAGAAATATATATCTCTATATTACATATCACGGTCCATATGTAAAACATAATTTTAGCTCAAGAGTTTCTAAATCTGTAACATAAAGTACTTTAAAATGAATTATATGGAACCAATTACACAATGAATGTACCACTCGTATTGGTAATACAATATTATCTAATGAAAATTTCTGATGACCAGTTGGTGAGCATGATGTCTACTCATTGTTATTAATAAATTTCTGCATGCATACAAACTTATTCTCACTTTCTCAGCTTTACTGAGATATAATTTAAGTACAATAAACTACACCCACTCAATGTGTATAATCTGATGAGTCTTGGCATATGCATACATCCATGACATACCACCATAATAAAGATACAGAATATTTACATACCACAAAAGTTTCCCCATGTACTTTTTTTAAAATTTAATTTCATTTCATTTTTAATTTGACACACAGAGAGAGATCAGATCACGAGTAGGCAGAAAGGCAGGCAGAGAGAGAGGAGGAAGCAGGCTCCCCACTGAGCAGGGAGCCCGATGTGGGCCTCGATCCCAGGACCCTGAGACCATGACCTGAGCTGAAGGCAGAGGCTTTAACCCACTGAGCCACCCAGGTGCCCATTCCCCATGCACTCTTGCAGTAGAGAGATGTTCCTTCCACCTTCAGCCACAGGAAAACTAAAGAATTCCTTTCTGCCACTTTAGATTAGTTTGCATTTTCTAGAATTATAAATAGAATCACATACACTCTTCAGTGTTTGGCTTCTTTCAGTCTAAACATAATGATTGGAATTCAGTGAGTTGTTATATATATAAATATCTCATTCTCATTCTTTTTTATTACTGAGAAATATTTCATTGTATGGATATACCACATTTTGTTTGTCTAAGCATCCACTGATGGAAATTTATGATGTTTCTAGTTTGGGGCTACTACAAATAAAGATACAAACCCATTTATGTTCAAGGCTTCTGTGGAATATTTTTTTGTTTCTCTTGAATAGATACTGAGAAGAAGAATGGCTCAGTCATATATCAAAAGTTTAACTTTTAACAAAACTCCCAATTTCATTATATGAGCTTTTCTGTGGCTCCACATTCTTATAATATTTGTACTGTAAGTCTGTTTAATTTTAGCCATTCTCATAGGTATGGGTTGCTATCACCTTGTAGTTTTCTTTTCCATTTCCCTGATGACTAACAAGAGTGAGCATCTTTTCTCATGCCTATTGACCATTCATGTATTTTCTTATGTAAACTATGTGTTTAAATCTTTTATCAAAATTTTAAATTAAGTTAACTGTCCTCTTTTTATTGAGTTGAGTTTTCTGCACAGATACAAGTTCTGTGTCAGATATATGCACTGAAAACATTTTTTTCACTCTGTCTTGCTTTTTCATTTTCTTAATGGTGACTTTCAGAATGGAAACATTTTAATTTTCATAAAGTCTAATGTATTTGTTTTTCTTTTATTGTCTAGGTTTCTGGGTCTAAACCATTTTCTTAACATAACATCACAAAATTTTCTCCTTTGTTTTATCTAGAAGTTTTAAAGTTTTAGCTTTTAAATTTAGCTCTATTATCCATTTTAAGTTGTACTTGTGAGATGAGGTACTTGTAACATTTTACAACCTGGGATAAAGAAAATGTCCTATTAGTTTCCAGAAATTAAAAAACAAAACAAAACAAAAAACCCCAAAAAACAAGAATCATGCAAGGATTCAGAAAATGTATCTCTCACACCCTTTCACAGAAGCTAAAGGAGGATGTGCTCCAGCAAAGTGAGAGGAAACCAAGAAAGAGGAAAGCACAGGCACTAATCAACAGAGGCTCTAACTTAGAAGAGCGAGGAAGAGAAACTTCAGGATGCCTATTGCACATCAGACCTAGAAAGCATCGATCCAGATTGTGGAGAGAGGACAAAAGAGCTCCAAAGAGGACACCTAGAGGGAGGGCTCTAGGTAAAAGGGTTTGAGATGCTACACTACATGTTAGATGAGGGGACTTGTGAAAAGAATTAAGAATACATATATTCTTAAATATTGCAAATGAAAAAGGGTAATCTTTAACTCAAGAGAAAAGGAAAGAGTTGTACAAAGAAAAAAAGAAACAATTATAGTATGCTAACTGGCTTGTCAGCTAATAATATACACATAGTCACACTGATGCCAGCACAGATTTAACTGAAAGTAGTAATGTAACTATGTATTAGAGGGGTGGAGGGGGGATGAAGAAAAGGGAGGTGAGGGCAGTGTTAGGGACAAAAACTTTGTCAGCAAGAATAGGAAGTTGTTACACAATGTTTAAAAGGTATAAATTGAGGGGCGCCTGGGTGGCTCAGTCAGTTAAGCATCTGCCTTCAGCTCAGGTCGTGGTCCCAGGGTCGTGGGATTGAGCCCCACATCGTGCTCCCCACTCGTGCTCTCTCTCACTCATCCTCTCTCTCAAATAAATAAAAAATCTTAAAAAAAAAAGATAAAATGTGTAAATTGAGAAATTCCCTACACATATTTAAATAATGTGGCAGTGTTGTGGATTGTAGGATTGTTCTTAACTCCCTGGAAATAATCTGAGACATATATATCCTTGCCCTTGGCCATTCGCTTTGCAGCACCTTCCTGTAGGTAGAGAATATTTCCTGCCCCACAATAAGTCTCGGCTATGTGTCTTGGTCGAGTCAACGGAACATGAGTGGAAGCAACAGTGTACTATCTCTGCAGAAACATTCCAAGGTGCTACATGTGTCTGCCACCTCCTTGTCCTCTTCTCTCTGCCAAGATAACAGTGTGCCCAAATAGGTGCTGCTCTTTCAGTCTAGGTCTTGGAATGATAAGACATGGGAAACAGCTGGAGCAGGCCTGCAACAGCCCAGTGAACAGCTATCAACAGGTAACATGAGTGAGAAATAAATGTTTGAGATCATAAGATTCTGGAAAGCTGGAGCTGTTTATTACTAGAGAAGCTGACTAAATGGGAGACATTTTTTTTAAATAATTTATGATGTGTTTTGGTAACACTTGATTTTTTTAAAACCATGTATATGCATTACTTTGACGGATTTTTCTAATTTATACTTTTTTAAAAGATGCCTTATGGGGCACCTGGGTGGCTCAGCAGGTTAAGTGTCTATCTTCGGCTCAGGTCATGATCTTCTCCAGGTCCTGGGATAAAGCCCCGCATTAGGTTCCTTGCTCAGTGGGGAGCCGGCTTCTCTCCCTCTGCCTGCCTGCTGCTCCCCGTGCTTGTGCTCTGACAAATAAATGAAAAAAATCTTTTACACACACACACACACACACAATTTTCGCATCACTACAAAATCTCTGTACTCAAGTAAGAATTGTAAAGAATTAACTGGTTAAAGTTATCTATGTGAATAAACTGAGAAACACTGGTTAAAAAATTTTTTAAATAAAAAATAAGGAAACAAAACCTATATTGCCTCTAAAATATTCCGATCCTTGTCCATTAAAAGGGATCTCTGCAATACCTCTGAAAAGTAATCAAGATCCTGAAGCTTATAGTGGCTGGTGCCATATTTTTTAAATATGAGGTAGTCCATCATAAGCCTGCAAAGCAATACCTTCATGAAGGTGAAGGTGAAACAGCTCTGTCATAGCTCTGTGCAGGATGAAGACCACATTCCCACCATTGACCTCTGAGGCCCTGAAAGACCTGCTAACTGTGTTCACCTCACCTGAGCTCTTCCCCTGTCTGTTCTAGCTACAACAGCAGTCTTTACTTCAGTTCCTTGAAGGCTTCATGTTCCCTTCTTCTCTCATAAGAGTCTTAGCACTTGCTTTTCCCTCCACCTGGAATATCCTCTATTCACCACTCTATCCTCCCCTTCTCCCTACCTCCTAGGTACTTCCTCCCTTTGTTACAGATCACAGCTTAAAAGTCACTTCCTTAAGAACACTATTCCTACCATCTCAGACCAGTTCAGATCCGCCTATTAGATGTGCTCATAGCCTCCCACACTTTTCTTTCACAGCATGATGCACATCGGACTAATGAGTACCTCCTCTGCTAGACTTAAAGATTCATGAAGGCAGGGACTAGATCTGTTTTGCTCACCACTGTAGACCTAATACCTAGCACAGTATCTAGCTATTTAAAAGTATCAAGTATTAAAAACGTATGTGCTACATGCATGAATGAATGAATAGATTAATGAATGAACAAAGTCTGAAAGGGAAGTAGAAAATAAGAGATCACAAAGGATGCTGTGTGAGAGGCAAAATATTTCCTTTTTTAAAGGAATTGTTTAAACCCAGTTTGAGGAAGAAATATGTAAAAAAGAGAGGTGACCCCTACTCTCTCTAAGCTTAGAAAACAAGTATTAATTTAAAATGCAGTCATCCTTCCTAGAGACTTAAGAACCTTGAATTGACACATAATACTGAAAGATTTTAAATTTCAGATCCATGATTTCAAAGACATTCACAAAACAGCAACTGTTGTTTCTTTCATAATAAATTAATATGCTACATTATTAGATTCAAATGATCATCAATGGATGTGATTTCTAGGGTCCCTTCTGAAGCAGAGATTATTTAAATCCTTTAATCTTGCTTCAAAAACAGAATTGGGATTTTTATAGTATTTGGTGTACATTTTACCAGTGTAATACACAAATTAGTCATCTCTGTAAAAACGAAGTAAGGAAAGCTTACTAAGCTTTAAAAACCTAAGGAGTATAGGTCTCTTACTATTTGAAAATGAACTTGAAGGAAAGCACTAACTGATTTAGAAAAAATGGGGAAAACAAATAGAATATGCCTGTACTTATAGTTTTTATCAGCTGGTGACTTAAAGATTCTTTAACATGAGTTTTGGCAGACCATCCTACTTGGCACTATCCTTTGTGTTCACACTAAGTTCCCTGATATTTGTTGCGATGGCACATAATGAGCAATTAGGAGATAGAACATAAGTTAACTGTTATTCAGATTCTGAATATTCTCCCTTATAGATAAATCTGTATAGTCTCCTTCACACGGTATGAAAAGAGCCAAAAAACAAAGGATACAGAAATAGAAGTTTTGCTTGTTAGTTTTAAACAGTATGTACTCCAAACAACTACCATCTCCTACCAGTTAAAATGATTCAACACCTTTTCTTTGAAGAACAGGTTACATGTTTCTGAGGTTTTTAAATTTTTTCTTGCTCTCTTCTTGCATAACAACGGCAGGAGAAAACCATCAAATGACTATTTATTTGTAAGTAAAAAAGAAACCTGAACACTGGTTTGAGTCATTTTCTCAGATATATACTTTGATACATAATATAAATGTTTCTTGTGCATTTTGAATAACTCTTCCCTCTTATAATAAATACTGTCTTTTCATCTCTTATTTATAAACTCTACTTCAGTGATTTTATTAGCTACTGAATGATCTAATCTAATATATCCAATTTGAATTATAAACAAATATAGCTATGCAACATATAAAGAAATTACAGAACCATCTAATTTCACACTTGCATTGAAGTTCACACATGTGTTGAATTAAAAAACGTGCAATTACTCACCTTACATTCTTCCTGGCAAGTATTTGATCCAAAGTTAATGAAAATCCTATACATAAAAAAATAAGTGAAAAACTAAAGAAGATTTTTCTTCCCATCAAGAAATGAATCAGTTTCTTCAAAGCAAGCACATCTGTTAATTCTTAAATGCAAACAGGGCAGAGGCCGTATTTTCCATGTCTTGTGACTGACAACATATTCAACCAATAAAAAGACCATATTTCCAGGATGTATTATGCATGGGAGAGGGTGGAGGGAGGGGCCTGATACTGCTTAATTTAGAGTATAGAGTGTAAGCAGTGGGTCTATTTAGGATGTTTGCTTATTCATGAAAGATTATTAGGGAGTAGATTTTCAATTAACCTCTTTTTAGAAACTAGCGTTGTTTTGATACTCTAACTCTTAATAAGAATCTCATACTGCTTTTCAGGAAGCTATTATATTCTCCTCAAAAATCTACAAAATATACATTATTACATGTATTTTTCAGGTGAATAAATGAGTAAAAATCTCTGAAACTTACCTAATTTTTCAGATGTGTCCTACTTCACAGCTTCCTATTAAATTCGTGACTCCATGTGTCAAGAAATCTGGAATATAATTGTAAAGAGCACTGACTTTGGAGTCAGACAGCCCTTAAGTGCACTCACGGCTCTAGTTTCCCCATCTGGAGAGTGGGGACAAAAGTATTTTACTCAAAGAACTGTTGCAAGATATATCGAGGCCCTAAACAGCCAAATCTATCTTGAGAAAGAACAAAGCTGGAAGTATCACACTTCCTGATTTAAAAATACATTGCAAACCTATAGTAATTTAAACATCATAGTACTGCCATTAAAAACTGACGTACAGGGCACCTGGTGGCACAGTAGGTTAAGCGTCTGCCTTCAGCTCAGGTCATGATCCCAGGGTCCTGGGATCAAGCCCTGCATCAGACTCCCTACTTAGAGGGAGCCTGCTTTGCCCTCTCCCTCTCCCTGCTGCTCCCCTGCTTATGTGTGTGTGCGCTTTCTCTCGCTCTCTCTCCATCAAATAAATAAATAAATAAAATCTTTTTAAAAATTGACATACAGATCAACAAAACACAATACAGGCACCTAGAAATAAATTCACACATACACAACTAACTGCTCTTCAGCAAGGGCACCAAGAACACACAATGGGAAAAGGACAGTCTCTTCAACAAATGGTGCTGGGAAAACTGGATATCCACAAGCAAAAAACGAAATTGGAGCCTTATTTCACACCAGACACAAAAATCAACTCAAAATAGATTAAAGACTTAAAACCTAGAAGAAAGCAAAGGGAAGGGCGCCTGGGTGGCTTAGTCAGTTAAGCATCTGCCTTCTGCTCATGTCATGTTCCCAGGGCCTTGGGATGGAGCCCCACAGTTGGGCTCCTTGCTCAGTGGGTAGCCTGCTTCTCTTTCTTCTTCTGCAGCTCTCCCTGCTTGTGCACTCACACTCGCTAGCACTCACTCGCTCTCTCTGTCAAATAAATAAGTAAAATGTTTAAAAAGAAAAAAAGAAGAAGAAAGCAAAAGGAGAAGTTTCATGACACTGTTCTTGGCAATGATTTCATGGATATGACACCAAAGCAAGACAATAAAAGCAAAAAATAGATAAGTGAAACTACATCAGACTAAAAAGCTTCTGTAGAGCAAAGGAAAAAACCAATAGTAAAAGGCAACCCACAGAATAAGAGAAAGTATTTGCAAAACATACATCTAACGAATCATTAATTTCCAAAATATATCTTACAACTCAGTAGCAGATAGAACACCAATTACTCAAGTTAAAAATGGGCTAGAGATCTGAAAAGACATTTCTCCAAAGATGACATACAAATGACCAACATATATATAAAAGGGTGCTCAATGTCACTCACCACCAGGGAAATGTGAATCAAAACCACAAAGAGGTATCACCTAACACCTGTCAGGATGGCTATTATTAAAAAAAAAAAGAAGAAGAAGAAAAAGAGGAAGACAAAGAAGAGGAGGAGGAGGAGGAAAGAAAGAAAGAAAGAAAGAAAGAAAGAAAGGAAGGAAGAAAGGAAGGGAGAAGGGAGGGAGGGAGGGAGAAAGAGAAAAAAAGACAAGTGTTGGCAAAGATGTGAAGAAATTGGAATCCTTGTACACTGTTGGCGGGAATACAAAATAACACAGTTGCTGGAAAACAAAATGGAGATGTCTCAAATTATTAAAAATAGAACTACCATATGATCCAGCAATTGCACGTATGGGTTTTTACCCAAAATACTTGGAATCAGGATTTCAAAGAAATATTAGTGCACTACAGCACTGATATTCATAATAGCCAAGATGTAAAAACAACCTAACTATCTGCAGATGGATGAATGGATAAAAAATATCTGGTATATACACACATAGGAATATTATTCAGCCTTTGGAAAAAAAAGGAAATTCTGCAATATGTGACAACATGGATGAACCCTGAGAACATTATTATAATTGAAATAAGCCAGTCACAAATACCACATGATTCCACTTACATGAGGTATCTAGAATAGGCATAGCATAGAATCAAAGAGTGAAATGGTGGTTACCAGGGGTTGGGGGGCAGGGAAGGGAGGAGAAAATAGGAAGTTACCAATCAATGAGCATAAAGTTTCAATTTAGGCAAGACTAGTAAATTCTAGAGAGCAGATGTACGAGGCTGTACCTATGGTTAACCATGCGGTATCATACACTTAAAAATTTGTTAAGAGGGTGGATCTCATGTTAAGTGTTCTTAACACAATAAAATAAAATTTTATAAGTACCGCGCGCTAACCGATTGCGCCACTGGAGCTCCTAAAATAAAATTTTAAATAAATAAATATAATAGAGGAAAGCCTTTTCTTACTTCAATGCCTAGCTAAATAAAGACTATCTATTGTTATTCCCTCCTTGCCAGCCTCCACTCCCACTCCCCTGACACCTAAAATGTATGCAAAAACACAAACCAACAACAAAATCCCAAAGTTGTTTTACATTTAAAAAATACAATTAAAATGCCACAATAAAGAAAATTCTCCAAAACGAAAGCGTCAGCATTTTTGGCACTTAAGAACCTTGATCTTTTTAATGGCAAAGTACTGGTAGCTGAAAGGAACTATTTGTAAGTGACATTTCAGAGACAATGGATTATAGGAAGTCTGGGGACTTGACCCTCAGGACATACTCCCCTTCCTTACAATCCATTTTGCACACGTACCATCTCCTAACATAGTTCTAGGGAGACCTACAGAAAATGAGAAGAGGAGATGAGGGCGCCTGGGTGGCCCAGTGGGTTAAAGCCTCTGCTTTCAGCTCAGGTCATGATCTCAGGGTCCTGGGATCGAGGCCCGCATCGGACTCTCTGCTCAGGCATCGGACTCTCTGCTCAGCGGGGAGCCTGCTTCCCCCTCTCTCTGCCTGCCCCTCTGCCTCCTTGTGATCTCTCTCCCTCTGTGAAATAAATAAATAAAATCTTAAAAAAAAAAAAGAATAAGAGGAGATGAAAGCACAATGACTAGGAATGGCGGGGGAGAGAGCAGGGGGTGGAGATGGAGATGGAGAAATAAGGAAAAAAGATGCTAAGAAATATTGTAAAATAGAAAAGGTCACCACTTTCAACGTGGCCTTCCCATGCCCATCTTATTCCTACTTCCCATATTTCCTTTTCTTCTCTGTTCTTTCATTTTACCCAACTTCCACTCTCCACGTCTTTTACCTTTCTGCCTTTTTCCTGATCATGTGGAATTTCAGGTAGCAAGACAGGTCTGGAAAGGAGAAGTTTAGTCTTGGGCAGGTTTGTCAAGTAAAATACAAGATACCCAGTAACATCAAAATTTCAAAAAAGCAATAATTTTATGGGTTATGGACCCTGGGGAGGGTTTGTGTTTTGGTGAATGCTGTGAAAGGTGTAAGCCTGATGATTCACAGACCTGTACCCCTGGGGCAAATAATAATAATTTTTAAAAATTTTTTTTAAAAAAGCAATAATTTTAATAATATGTTCCATGCAATATTTAGACATACTATACTAAAAAAAATCATGTGTTGCTTTTCCAAAATTAAATTTAACTGGACATCTTATATTTTTATTTGCTAAATCTGGCAATCCCAGTCTTAGAGCTTTCTACTACTCAAATTTTAACATGCATACAAATCACAGGGGATTTTGTTAAAATGCAAATTCTGATCTAGTAGGTCTGGGTGGGGCAAGAGCTTCTTTGTTTCTCACAAGCTTCCACATGCTGCTGCTACTGGCCTGCCAACTGTCCTGTGAGTAGTAAGGATTTAGAACCACAGTGTTCAACAGAAAGATAATGAGAGATACGTGTGTAATTTAAAATTCTCTAGTAGCCACCACACTGAAAGAAGTACAAATCAACAGGTGAAATTAGTTTTAATATTTTTTCTTTAACCTAAAATACTTAAATATAATTTTAAGCATAATTTTTAATGAGATATTTTACCTTCTTTTTCTGCTCTAAGACTGAAATCTGGTATATAATTTACACTTACACACATCTCAATTCGAACTAACCAAAATTTCAAGTGGTCAGTAACCACCCATGGCTAGGGGCCATTGTACCAGACAGTGGAAATATAAAACATTTCCTCCAACTGCCAGAGCAATACCTCAGTCTCCCACGGCGGCAGCAGCAGCAGTGTCTGACCTATTGCTCCTCAAATTTCTGGTCAAGGGAAGGTAAGAAGCCAAGCCCATGAAGACACTGTACTGTGATAATAATGATACTGTTAACACTCAGAAACCACAGTGGCAGCTCCTCAGGGCTTATCATGTAACAATCCTTCCAGGGACATATGCTTCAGTTATATTTTCAGGCATACAAATGCATACAACATTTCTAATTTTAAATCATTTTCATTTTAATATATTTATGACTTGATAATCCTAAAATTTCAACATAGCAATCTTTCTGTTGTGGACATTTTCTTCCACTTGGTTAAGAATATTTAAGGTAAAATAATTAGTAGCTAGTAGGTTTCACACATGTATTTTAAAATAGAAGTCACACTTAAGACGTGGTTGTCAGAGAATAGCTCATCTTGTGACTTTAAGAGGAGAAACGTGTGACAAAAATGTTAATGTGATAACTTGCAGGCTGCAAAGCGCTAGGATATCACCTGCCTGGCATTATACCTCCCTGCTCAGATGGCTGAAGGGTCCCTGTCCAGAACTGTGACGGGTCTGACAATTTACATAACTGAAAAGCTAACAAGGTAGTTGCCAGTTGCACGGATGCTGGCAGAAGAAACAAGACTTCAGGGTCAGAGACAAAGAACTTTATTCCTCACCAAGAAAGCAAGCAGCATGAGCATTAGTATATTGTGTCAATTTCCCTTGCTCATAGAGCAATCCTGCTGGGCCCACATGGATGGTTGTACACACGGTGGGTTTCATTTCAGGGGAAACCCTGAATTTCCAAGGCTATAAGTAAACCTACCCTTTGTAAGAGGAAGACACTATTTCTACCTTTCAAGGCCATTCACTATACATACATTCTAAAGATATTCCAAAACAAAAAAGTTAGTAATTCACGCATAAGATAGGCAGAACATTCAGAGGGGTGTGGAAAATATCCCAACAGTTTTCTTGAGAGAACAGGAGACTGTCCATCCGTGCTGCCTTCTTTTCAACTGAAAATACCTTGTGTTTGCTTCATTTTCTGATTTACCATACATTACTGTTACCTGAAAATTTGAATATCACAGAATTATCCTCCCAATATCACATGTGACCATATAGAATTATATTATCGTAAGGAAAAAAATGGCTCTAACTTAATTATAATATTTGCCTGAAGGAACAACTAGCATTTGCCAGTCCACAGTCTCTAATTATCCAAATGCTCTCAGACCAAAAATCATAGTAGTAAAATGTTCATATCAATCACAATGGTCTTTGTGCACTGATTCAAAATTCAAATCCATCCACCTCCTTCAAAGTCCTGCATGATCTGGCCTTTGCTGGTCTCTCTTTCTTCATTTTATGCCAACCTTTCTCCATACCATGTTCCAGCACACTGGCTTGGATTTTGCTCCATATGCTAACTTTTTTGCACCTCAATAACTGTACATATTGTTCTGTCTGTAGAGATCACCTCATACCCTCCTAACCCTCCTTGCATTCTGTTCACCCTCATCATAACATATATCACCTTTGTATGAGACATTTATTTTCTTGTTATCTATTTACAGTGTGTTTCTTCACTGAAAGGCCTGCTCCAAGACAGCAGGGACCACATCTAACTAACGGTACACTGAGAGCCTTAGGTACTGCTGGTCCTAGATGATGCTCAATAAGATGTACAGGATAGTGAATAAGCCTATCAAAAATGTCATATAATTAATTCTCACTTCATACCACATGGTTGTGACTCCCAGGGCCTGAATATTTAGGACTAGAAAATCAACTAATTCAAGTATTTCATCAAATTCCATAGCTTGAAAATGTAAATACACAAAATCTAAGTTATGCCAGTTCATTAGCAAAATATCAGACTATGTACTTCTTGCCCCTTGTAGAGAAGATGTGATTCTGTGATGGTTAATATGTCAGCTTGACTGGGACACAAGGTGCCCAGGTATTTGGTTACACATTATTCTGGCTGTGCCTCTGACAGTGTTCCTAAATGAGATTAATATTTATATCAGTAGACTGAGTAAAGCAGATCGCCTTCCCCAATATGAGTGGGCCTCATCCAATCCACTGAAGGTCTGAATAGAATAAAAAAGTGGAGTAAGGGAGACTTCACTTTCTCTACCTGTCATGGAGCAGGGAAGTCTTCTCCTGCTTTCAGACTCACTAAGACAGGAAATATACATTGACTCTCCTGGGTCTCCAGCTTGCTGACAACAGATACTGGAATTTCTCAGCCTCCACAACTGCATTAGCAATTTCTATTATAAATCATATATATGATTAATATAGGATTGATTAGCATTAATTTCATATATGCATACATGGAAATACATATATATATTTGGTTTTCTCTAGAGAATCCAGACTAATACAGATGCTTTAATAAGTTCATAGCCTAGGGCGCCTGGGTGGCTCAGTGGGTTAAAGCCTCTGCCTTCGGCTCAGGTCATGGTCTCAGGGTCCTGGGATTGAGGCCTGCATTGGGCTCTCTGCCCCGCAGGGAGCCTGCTTCCTCCTCTTTCTGCTTGCCTCTCTGCCTACTTGTAATCTCTCTCTCTGTGTCAAATAAATAAATAAAATCTTTAAAAAAAAAAGTTCAGAGCCTAATTGCTGCCATTTTTTCTACTAATTTTCATCAAATCAACTTCTGAGTTGACTAGAATCAGGTTAGTAAATGAAATACTTATAAGGGCTTTTGATTGTTAATGTTAATTTTTCTTACTTTTGATTCCCCTTTGACTTCTTGGAACACAAATAATATACCAAATTAGTGGCATATATTTATATTTTTGGTTCTCAAGCTACACTGAGAGTCCTACTCTTTCATAAATTTGTCCATTAGACAAATATTCATTGCTGTATGCTAAATGCCAGGAATAGAAGATGAAAAAGACTCAGTCCTCACCCCCATGAGGCTCCTAGCCCAGTGGTATACAGAAATGTGAGCACATAACTGCTACGGTAAACACCTTAGAGATGTTTCACATAGCAATCCAGGGACCTCCACTGATTCTGGCCACACCTCCACTCCAAGCAATGTCTGGGAGTAGAGGGAGGCAGTTACATAATACAGAGATGAGACATAACTAACTCTTTTGAAGGGTATGAAGTGGCTTTCCAATTCCTGATTCTACTCTCTCATGAGGTCAGTATGTATCTCTTGCTGCTGAAGTCTGTAACTTATCCTAGTGTCCTTCCAGTAACTTGCCTTTTGTTCTTAACACAGCCTGAAATGGGTTTCTGTCAGTTATAGTGCAAAAGAAACTTTATTAGAAGGGTTTGCTAAGTACCAAATTTAGTGTGATAATTACAGGCATGGACTAAGAAGGGAGGTTTAAGTATTAGGGAGAACCTAACAGACCTGCGTCCTAAGGAAGAAAATCTTCAACACTCTCAAAAATGCTCACTAGGAACATTCAGGTCCCACATTCCCCACCTTAACAGAGACTGAGTTTTAATTCACTATAGTAAAATTCATATTGAGAATATGTGCTATTTTGATGTTGCCCTACAGTTCAGGCTGTCATTTATAATAAATGTAAAATAGATTCTTTGGACAAAAATTAGCACACTTAGTTTCAAAGAGAGCATTGTGTATAACTACCGGCTATAAATCCAAGATATTGTCTGCTAAATAGTTAACACTGTTTGGAAATTTTAACTTAAAACCTGTCTGAGTAGATTTTAACACCATTGGAAATTTCAACTTAAAAAAATCTATCCGAGTAAATTTTAAATACTCATTGGTAAATGAACATTCCATACTATGAAAAATGATACTCATAGTGGGGTCCTGGTTTTAAGATGGTTATGTTCTAAGATCCTCAGTTCATTTCCTTCCACAGACATGCGGAGTCTACCACTACATATGGAACAAGTTCCTATTAAAAAACCTAAAGGCTGGCTGAGTGATGATTACACAACAAGCAAATCAGAAGAAAGAACCAAATCAAAGTGTATAGGAGAGGCTGGGACACCACCCCATGTGTGGCAACCCACAACTAGGGGGAACTCAAACCCAGAGCTTCTTCCTGAGCAGTGAAGAGTTTGAATTCCGCATTGGACACCTTAACCTTTACGACATGTACTTGAGAGATGAGCTCCCAAAACATTCAATTTTGAAGACCGACGGGGTTCATGTTCAAAACCCACAAGACAATAGCGATCTTAGAAATGCCCCTTGAAGGGCTCTTTCACTCAGATGAATTCACCCCAGGGCCCAGCTCAGAGGCAGCTGATCATATCCAGACTTACAGTGAAGGAAGCTCACCAGCTTATAGTAAAACCTTGACCTAAGGGGCAGGCATCTAATTTACATCTATGTATGTTTCTGTATATTTATTGTTGGAAGGTATTTAACTATGATGAATAAATGGATAAAGAAATTATGGTATATTTATATGGAATATTATATATAATGGAATATTATTCTGCCATAAAGAAGAATGAAATCTTTCCATTTGCAGCAACAGGGATGGATCTCAAGGGCATTAAGTGAAGTAAAATAAGTTAGAGAAAGACAAATGCCATATAATATTTCTTACATGTGGAATGTAAAAGACAAAACAAAACAAGCAAGCTCATAGATACAGAGAACAGACTGGTGGTTACCAGGGGCACAGGAGAGTGGAAGACGGAAAAAATGGGTAAACTGGGTTTTTCTGTTTTTGTTTTTTTTAGTTTAAATAAACTGAATAAACATTCCTTTAAAAATGAAAAATGACCGTATCTATGAAATGGTTACAGATTCAATCATTTGGGTTATCTTAATAATCAGTAATGACTGCTAGAACCAATAGTGCCAAATCAGTGGAAATATTACTCCTCTCCTTTTTGAACCTATATAAACCCTGAACACCTCATTTCTTTTCTTTCTCTCTTCCTCTAGTTCCTCACTCCTTTTTCTCTCTTATTCTTTTTTCTTTTAATTTAAGGGGGGAAAATCCTGTTTTACCTTACTGAAACTCCTTTAAGCAATAATGTTTTAGTGATATAAAAAATGCACATTTACTTTTTCTTTTTTTTTAAAGATTTCATTTATTTGACAGAGAGAGAGAGATTACGAATAGGCAGAGAGGCAGGCAGAGAGGAGGAAGCAGGCTCCCTGCTGAGCAGAGAGCCCATTGGATTCAGGGCTGGATCCCAGGACCCTGAGATCATGACCTGAGCCAAACGCAGAGGATTTAACCCACTGAGCCACCCAGGCGCCCCTGCACATTTACTTTTATAGGAGTTGTTATATTTACATTACAATAACTTACATAATCTCACATTTAAATAATCTAGAAATAGTCCTACTGAAATTTCATTTTACCATGTAATGCAAAAGCTGAAAGACTGACCCCTGGCTACTCCCCATCACTGAAGATCAGCTAGTTCTCACTGAAATAGAGAGCACAGATCTGGCCCATATACCAGATTCTTTAAACCTCTCCCGGGAATGAGATTTTAAACCTAATATTCCATCGAGTGAAAGAAATTATCTTTCTTTTCCTGGTGAGAAAAATTATCATTTCTTATCATTTCTTACAACTCAAAGGTCCCTGACGAAATAAAAGCCTATTTTCTTTTGTTTGGTTCTCAGCCAAGTTAGAGAATACCTGGAGAATAACTTTCAACATGCATATTAAAATGATAACTCCTTTCCAGGCATCAAAGAACAGTGTTGTCAATTCCCCCTAGATCCTATACAGAGGTTTAATTATAACAAGATTTTAAAGACCAGGCCTGAATATTGTTAAGTTTATATGGTAATGCACACAAATTTCTTTAGTTCCACCTTGGAATAGATATGAGAAGAAATATTCACCCTACCAAAAGTAGCTAGAATGAGAGGATAAGAAATCTCATTCATTTTGGATAAGGGAAAAATTGTGTTTAATAATTTAATCAGGTAAAATGAAGCACTCAACATTCATCACTAGTAGTTTTACAGAGCATGTAATCATCGGTCTTATTTTTACTGCTGCTTCTTTCTCACTTAAAGCTGTTATTTCAACTTGTCACATTTCCATAGCAACTAATACCTCAATTTTTATAGTTAAAACACTTGGAGTCATTTCTAACTATTCTAAATGCTCCAATATAAATTGTCAACATTGTTAAAAACCCTTGGCTGCTCTCGCCAAAAAGCTAACTCCTCTCTCATACGGTACAAAGAATCAGCATCATCTGTGACCTAAATCTCATCGACTGATCTAATTTATGAAGACCAATCTTTTTTCTTAGTTAGGGTGTTGGGGGTACTCTGAGATAAGTCAAATAATATCTCTCTGCGCCACCTGATTGCTAACCAACTGAGAAATAAAACAAGGGGTAAGACAAGTGGCAACCCAACCACCACCCTCATTACTGTGAAAGGCCAAGAAGGCAAACAAAGCTTAGTGTAGGAACAAAATGGATTGTAACCAAACCCCCTCCCACAGAAGATGGACATGACTGCTGTCATGGCAGCAGTGGGCTCTCAAGAAGGAAGAAAGGCCTACCGCAGAAGAAACGGGAAAGGTATACTCCATGGGGAGGCTGGGTCTCAAAAAAGGAAAAAAAGCTGAACATAATACCTAGACTATTTTTCCTAATTTACCACAGATGTCATCCTTAGCTGGCAAAGAATGGGTAAAATGGCAGAGAAATAAGGAGTTACACTAATCTAACTCCTGCTCAGAAGGAAATACTAGAAAAGGGAAACACTTGTTCTCCTTCTTATCCCTACTTCCCCAACATTTCAAGAACTACCAAACACAATTCTTTCATAACAAAGTGTCCATCAGTTTTCATGTACCTCTAAAAACCTATAGCTATCATGTTACAACTTATAATAAGAATACGGTAATCTTAAGAATGTATCCTTTACTTTTTCTGATACTTTGCTGGCTAGAAAATTATTTTCATTAATTTTGTGCCTTATTAACATTCATTAAGATTTTTTCTAAATTCTTTAAAAATAAAGATTTTGCTTTTGTAACTAATTTGGAAACAAACAAACATGTTCTGGTTAAGTAAGTTACCTGCTTTAAGTTTCAATTTCCTCTCTGTAAAATGGGGCTGATAATAGCGCCTACCACACAGGTGTTGTTTCGAGGACTAAAAAAAAATTGGGCATGTGAAGTCCTATGCCTGGCACCTAAACAGCTCTCAAAACCTATTACAGACGGCAGTGCTGGTGATGTCAATGATGTTGCTCTTTCCATCATGATCTACATCCAAATTATATTGGAAATTTTATGACATCTCTTCATCTCCAATGACGGGTTCTATTGTATCAGTCCCCTCCTTGGATAAACCAAGTCCTCTCTTGCCCCTACATAGTGCCCTTCCATAGCAGGCACAGTGATATTTTTAAAATGTAGATTAGATCAGGGTACCTGGGTGGCTGGTTCAGTCAAACATGTGACTCTTCATTTTGGCTCAAGTCATGAACTCAAGGTCGTGAGATCAAGCCTTGCATTGGGCTTCTAGGTTCAGCAGGAAGTATGCTTCTCTCCCACTTTCTCCCTGTCCCTTTGCCCCTCCCCCTTGCTCTCTGCTGCCCACTCGTACGCACGTGCTACCTCTCTAAAATAAATAAATCTGTTTTTAAAAACATAGATCAGATCTTATCACTCTCTTACTTGAAGACTTCCAATGGCTGGCTTCTCATCATAGAATAAAATGCAAACTCCTTATCCTGGCCTACAAGTTGGACTTGAGCTGGCCCTGTCCAAGTCTCTAACTTCACCTTCCTCTATTTTCATGCAGACTTGCTATGCTTCAGCCTTGGCAGCCTTCTTTTTTCCCCCTCTAATTTCTAAACCTGATTCTTATTTAGAGCCCTTTTAAGAAATTTAGGCCAAAGGTCAAAGAAAATTCCTTCTCTTTTCAAGCTTCAAATTAAGTAGTAAATGCTTTACCAGGAAATAAAAAAACTCAAAGCTCCAAAAACAAAAATGAAATCCTTTTTTTTCCCTTTTCTTAGCCATAGTAATCAAAATCCTTCATTCATAACACACTCTGACCATTGCCTTATGCCTTGTTTGTTTTTATAATAATATAGTAATTAAACTCACTACCTAAAATAAACCATAACCCAACATCCAACTATAGATCCCCACTCTCCGCTCCCACCTCTCATCACTATTATCATCTTGAATACAGGACACAGAAGACCCGAATTGCACTATCAACCACTAAGGGCTAATTAACACTCATACAACATAAAACATTCTTCCCGATATCAGCAGAAAATATTTTCTTTTAGAGTGTACATGGAACATTCACCATGTATGACTATATTTTGGGCTATAAGGCAAATCTCAACAAAAATTTTTTAAAGTAAAAGAAAATGTCTGTTCTTAGATCATAATGGAATTAAACTAGAAATGAACAACACAGATATTTGGAAAATCCCCAAATATTTGGAAATTAAGAAACACAATTTTAAATAATCCATTACTCAAAGGGGAAGTTAGTAAATGTTCTGAATTAAATGCAAATTAGAACATAACAGGGGCACCTGGGTAGCTCAGCTGGTTAAGCATTTGACTTGGGCTGAGGTCATGATCTCTGGGTCCTGGGATCAGACACGTGGTGGGCTCCCTGCTCAGCAGGGAGTCTCCTTGTCCTTCTCCTTCCGCCCCTCCTCCTGCTCGGGCTCCTCTCTCTCTTTCAAATGAATAAAATCTACAAAAAAACAAAAAATAAAAACTAGAATATAGCATACCAAAACTCATGGCATGCAGCTCAAGCAGCGCTTAGATATTTACACCATTAAATATCGAGAAAAGAACAAAAGTCTCAAATCAATGACCTAAGCTTTCATTTTGAAAACCTGGAAAAAGAAGAGCAAATTTAAATCCAAAGCAAGCAGGGAAGAAAGTAAATAATACACAAAAAACCAGAAATCAATAAAACTGAAAAAAGAGAAATAGAGAAAAACAGTTAAAGAAAAAGCTGGTTCTTTGAACAGATCAACAAGATTAATAAATTTCTAGCTGACCAAGAAAAAGAGAGGGAAGACACAACTTACCAGTATCAGGTATGGAAGATGAGACATCACTCTGAATCCACAGATATTAAAAGGATTATAAAGGAATATTACAAATAACTTTATAGCCATACATTTGACAACTTAGACAAAATGGACACTTACCTTGAAAGGTACATGTTACCAAAACTCACTCAGAATAAATTACCTGAATAGTATTACATTTCCTAATGAAACTGAATTCAAAGTTAAAAACCTCCCAACAACATAAACATTCATATATTCTCGCATAACAGAAAGTCCGAACAGCTTTATGAAGCAATTATTAAAGCTCAGAAGAGGGGCACCTGGGTGGTTCAGTCCGTTAAGTATCCAACTCTTGATTTTGGCTCAGGTCATGATGTTACGGTTGTGAGATCAAGTCCCGTGTCGGGCTTCGCACTGAGAGGGGAGCCTGCTTAAGAGTCTCTCTCCCTATCCCTCTGCCTTTCTCTAAAATAAATAATCTTTAAAAAATACCTCCCAAAAAAACACTACAGTAGCACAGTTATTCTGAATTCTGTCCCTAAGCAATACAGCTGAGTCCCTCCTTGTCCCTTACTGTAGGTAATTCAGTAATTCACTTCTCCTTATCTCATTCAGAAATATCTTCCTTTCCCGAGTTCATGAAGACATTCATCTTTGCTTTCTGTCAAGAAATTAAAATTTTTGTTGTTGACATGTAGGTCCTCCATCTTTCTGGAGTTGATTTTGTTTCTAGCCTGACATGGTGACCCAATCTCCTCTGAGTAACCAGCTTTTGCACAGCTCCATCAGTTCTCCCTTTACACACGGATCTGACATCTAACTCTGTTTTTTAATAACATTCTACATTCATGAGTCTCTTGCTGGCCTCTCTATTCTATTCATTGGTCAATTTACCTACTTCTGTACAAAAACTATCTTACTTAGCTTTATAGAAATTTCTCCTGTCTGGCAGGGCCAGGTCTTCAGAAGAAGACTTATCCTGACTATTCCCAATCTTTAACCCTCCAGCTTCAATCTCAGGGTTCACTACAATCCTTTCCTTGCAATCACTCTCAACTTCCTTGCCCTTCCTCCACCACATTCACCTGACTAGATTCCACCTCCAGCCCCGTTAAAACCAGCTCTCCACCTTACTAAGTCATTATATTGAAAGGATCTGAAGAATACCCAAAATCATGCTGACTGATGTAACTTTCTAACTACAGTGTCAAATGGGCCCTCAGAACTGTTCAACATTCCTGTAGTCTTGTCAAACTATCCCCCCGCACTTGTAGATGAAGAGGAAAAGCTCCTAAGTTGAAACCTATTCCCCAGTGATGTTATCAGGAGATGGGGCCTTTGGGGGATGATTAGGTCAGAAGGGTGCAGTCCTCATGAAAGGAATTAGGGCCCTTATAAAAAGACCCCAATATGTCAGTTATATCTTAATAAAACTGGGGGGGAAAAAAAAGAATAAACCAACAAATAAAATAGAACTCCCAAAGAACTGCTTTGGCCTTTCTGCTATTTTAGGTTACAGCAAAGAGAGCTGTCTGTGAGCCACGGAGTAAGCTCTCACCAGATACCAAATCCACCAGAACCTTGATTTTGGACCTCCCAATCTCCAGAACGGCAAGAAATAAATTTCTCTTATTTATATGCCACCCAGTCTACAGTATTTTGTTAGAGTAGCCTGACTGGACTGAGGCACTATCCCTAGTAAAGCAGGGATAATAAAAATATTCAGTTTTTAGTGTTATAGGACTTAAATGAGTTAATAAATGTAAGGTACCCAAACAGCATGTGGCATATAGTAAGTATTAAATAATACTACTTAAATAGTGTTATTCTCGATTATTTCACACCTTATCCTCTCTCTTCCAGTGTCTTTTCCCTAAAAGTGTCCTTTTTTCCATCTGTGCTGATGACCTTGCTGAATTCATTAAGGGAAGAGCAATCAAAAGAGAAGTTCCATATCTCCCCATCAACAAATCTTCCAAATCACTTTCAGATGTACCCCATACTCTGCCTTCTCTATTACTACAGATGAACTGTCATTATTCCTAAGATCAATTCCTCCACTTGGGCACCTCTCTAGTCTCCTCAAGCACCCATTTATGCAATTAACCCCTTTCTCTAATGAACTATCCATTTTTTCTTCTCTACTGGAACAATCCCCTATTTAAAAAAATGCCATAAAATCAGCCATCTTAAACAAACTTATCCTGACTCCACACCCTGACTCCAGAAACTATTCCTCCTCCTGATAAAACCGCTTTTCTCTGCAGATTATAGATAAACTCCTTCCAGAAATATGCCTACAATTGCTGTCTACACTTCCTTCTTTCCCATATTCTCTTGGCTCCAATCCAACAAGGCGTTCATCTTTGCCACTGCATGGATCCCCATTTGACAAAATCTCCAATATCCTCCACATTGCCAAATGCAAGACAATTCTCAGTCCTCATCTTAACCCCTCTTCACACTTGCTCACTTCTTTTTCTCCACTTGGTGTTGATTAGAGTACAGCACTGGCTACTCTATAGTCTATTTAGCTTCACCTGCCTCTCTCTTCTGTATCACTAAGTTTTGCCCCGGGCTCAGGTCTCCATCCTTTCTCTCTTCTACATATAGTCAGCCCCTAAGTTATCTTACTTAGGGCTATGGCTTTCAAATACTGTCTATTCACTGATGACTCCTCTGAGCTCCATATGCATATACCCAACTACCTACTTCCCATCCCTACCTGGATGTCTAACAGAATCTCAAACTTACATACACATCCATAACAGAACTCTTAATTTCCCCTTCTAAATCTGTTCCTCTCCTGGTATATCCCACGCAATAAATAACACCACAAGTCACCCAGTTGCTCAGGTTGAAAACGGTAACTCCAATCTCACATTCTACAGTCCTCAGCAAATCCTACTGGCTCAACCATTTATCTTAGCCAACCACTTTTTTCCATCTGACAGTCTGTAACCTCCACAGAGATGCCCTTTAAAACCACCGTATTCCAGATTAGCCACCCCCATCCCCAAGTCACCGCCACCTAACCAATTTTATATTCTCTATAACCCTTATCAGTATTTAAAACTTTCCTGTTTATTTTTTAAATACACTTACATATTTTTTTTCTGCCTTCTTGCACCTAGAATATAAAAACAGACCTCTTCACTCGTCTTTACTACTGTATCCCCAGAGCCTTGAACGCCTGGCACGAAGAAAACATTAAAAAAAAAAAAGTTGTATAATGACCCAACATCCCAGAAATCTCTCAAATCTGTTTCACTCTACAGGAGAAACCTCAGCTTAAAAAGTTAAATGAATCGCCCAAGGTCACACAACCACCACCCGTAGGTGGAAGCTTTGGTTTTAAGGCTTGGTCTATCTCCAATTACTACACCATACTCCTCAGTAATACTTTCTTCAATTTACGTTTCGGCTTGTGAGGGAGATTTAAGGCTCAGAGGTATAACTTTCCAAACTACAAGAGAAGGGCACCACCCTACCACGTACACAAAAGCACGAGTCACCTCTCTTCACTCCGATTTAGCGCCTCTAAGCCCCGCCCCTGTGGGTTTGCCAAGAGCGCCTGCGCAATGATCGAGTCTCATGCAAAGAGTTCTGGGATTGGTAGTCCACATTCCTTCTGTATCTAGGAGTGACATAAAACGAAATAAACAACAGTGCAAGTTAGGCAACACTGAATTTCACACAAACTAAATAAGACGCATATTCTGGAAAGTGGTGAAAGCTTGTCGTTTTCAAACAAGGGGTGCCAGAATCGGACCAGGCGCTGCGCAGACAGCTGCACGGGTCCTTGGCTGGGCGGAGCTTGTTCGCAGTGGCTTGTGGCTCCTTCCTGCTCTGTTTCTCTCTTTTGCTCAGGCCCCTGGCGCCGGCAGGATGGGTGAGCTGTTCGGGGTCGGGCTGAGGGGACCGCAAGCCGAATTCGGGGGCTCGGGGACGGGCGGGCGGATAGGAACAGAGTGGTGAGGAGGACGGCCCCGGGAGGCGCGATGGGGAGGGCCAGGGAAGCACCCCTGTCGCAGGCACATGGCCCGGTGCGGAAGGGGCGCGTGCGGCGCAGAGGCCGCGGAGCTCGCCTTATCAGGGACGTTGGGTGGCAGGTGCTGCCCCGGAGCGTTTATGAGGGGGCTCATTCCTTCGGGAAAGTGCACCCAGTGCAGCGTGTGTGCCCACGTCTTTTTTGATTTGAGGGAAACTTGGAGGTTTGGGCCATGTGGTAAGGTGTGATAAGCCTATTGGCTTGTAGTCCACGTGAGGCTAGGATCTTAGGAGATGTAAAATATGACTGGGGTGTTAACGGAGGAACTTAGAGATTTTGATTTTTAGGCAAGTGTCGCGGTCTCCGTACTGCCAGGAAGCTCCGCAGCCACCGACGAGATCAGAAGTGGCATGATAAACAGTACAAAAAAGCCCATTTGGGCACAGCCCTGAAGGCCAACCCTTTTGGAGGTGCTTCCCATGCAAAAGGAATTGTGCTGGAAAAAGTGTAAGTGGAAATCCACCGTTTCTTCCTTCAAGGTTTATTTTATTATGGTAACTCAAATACATTTAAAGAAGTGGTGATGTAAATTCTAGGTCTTTCTGTAGCAGTGTTTGAAAGTTGGTAACATGAGGGTTTGGGGTTTAGGAAACTAAGGTTTTCAATCTCTTAATGTTAGCTTGTAATGAATTGGGGTTGCATTGAGGGCGGGAAAAGTGACAGTAATGAAATAAGGGACGTTATGAGCGCTTAAAATGTGTGGGAACTGTTCTAAGCAATTGGCACCATCAACTATTTAACCTTTGAAATCAATTGCATCGTTCTACTTGGGAAAACTAAAATAAAGAGATGTTTCTTGCCCAAGGTTACAAATTTTTAAGGCTCCAGTCAGTTTACTGGCAGGCAGAATTTGAATTCAAGCTTTCTAGCTCCATTTCTTTCTTTCTTTATATCTATCTATATTTTTTTTATTTTTGTTTGTTTGTTTATTTTGCCAATGGTAAAGGGGCCAGATGTTTTCCTTCTTGTGTCAGACTTAGGAAAAGCTTGGTTGATAACACATGAGTTTGCCAATTTAGGATTAGACTGAAAAGGTTGAAACAGTGTAATTTCTAATAAGTTGTTTATGCCTAACAAACTAAAAGGTATCCCTTCTCAGGAATGCGGCTCACTGTGTTGTGCCATTTCTGTTTTAGAGGGGTTGAGGCCAAGCAGCCAAATTCTGCCATCAGGAAGTGTGTCAGGGTCCAATTGATCAAGAATGGCAAAAAAATCACCGCCTTTGTACCCAATGATGGTTGTTTGAATTTTATTGAGGTAAGTGTCTCTTGTTTCTGTTCCTGAGATGGTTTTTCTTAGTTTTTTACACAACGAATGGATATTTTTAGTGATTGCCAATGACACCAGAAATAAACTGTTGATTTTATTCCAGGAAAATGATGAGGTTCTGGTTGCTGGATTTGGTCGCAAAGGTCATGCTGTTGGTGACATTCCTGGAGTTCGCTTTAAGGTTGTCAAAGTAGCCAATGTCTCTCTTTTGGCCTTATACAAAGGCAAGAAGGAAAGACCAAGATCATAAGTTTTGATGGTGAAAACGTGATAATAATAAATTTTCATAAGCCAAAAGTATGTTTTGTGTCTTATTTTCCTTACTGCAGAGATGTAATGTATGCCTTAACATTTTAGGAGACTGGGAATATCGTGAATTCAGAATTCTGTATAGTAAACAGGATTCATAGTTATTCTCTCCATGGAATAAAGAAAACAGCAAATGATCTGGAATAAATGCATGATATCCCTGTATAGAGGGCTTTAAAAACTGCACTTAAAGCAGGAAATATGTTGGGAAACCATGGTAATGTACATTCAGGGATCCATCTCCCTGGGGACCCAGTATGACAAATACCACCCTTAAGTTACTCCTTTTTTTCGGATTTGAGTAAATGTTCACAATCCATGTTGTAATTCTGTTTATGACAGCAAGAAAGGCACTGAGTGACTGAGTAGTATCCACCTGGCAAATTAAGACCCAGGAGAAAAACTTGTTTAAGAGCAAGGATGTTCAGCTATAGAAAGATGACCTAAATGCTCTTTGTCCTGACCTCATCAGTAACTGATAGATTCTGACCTTGAGGTTTATTTCAAAGCACAAAATATAAGTGATTAGTTAGAAACAGTGGAGAAGGGTTGTAGCTTGATAATTGATGGAAGATGGGTATTAGGTACATGGGGTTTGTTGTTCATAAATTATTTTTAATACTTTTTCCAGTAGTTAACATACAGTGTTAACATTAGTTTCAGGTGTACAACGTGGTTCAATAATTCCATACATCACATGTTGCTCAGGACAAGTGCACTCCTTAATTTCCATCACTTACTTTACCCTTCCCTGTCCACCTCCCCTCTGGTAGCCATCAGTTCTCTAAAGTTAAAAATCTTCCTTGGTATTGTCTGTAAATTGTTTCAAAATTTCCATAGGAGAAAAATGGTAAAATCTCATCTCTAAAATGAAACTTAGTAGCTTTCTTGAACCTGATTGGAGAAACTGCTATTGGCAGCATTAATAAATGTGAGTTACTTGCTCTTTGATCAAAGCCTAGTGTTAGATTATGTTCAGGATCTTGGAAAATGGAAATTTTTTGGCTTTCCATTTACTGTAAGGTCAAGACCATGATCTTTTCCACAGCACAGGAGATCTGTTTTGTCTGGTACCTGCTCCAGCAATACTGACCTCTCCCTTGCTCAAATTTGCATTCCCCATGCAGTTTCAGGAGGTATCTCATCCCACCTGCTTCTTCCATCTCAGACCTCACTGATCCCCAGACAAGTCACACTTGTGTTTATGCTTGCCACAAATGATGTGATTTGTCTTTCCACAAGAATGCAGAGTGGCCTTTTTTTAAATTGAAATACAGGAGTTAAACATACAACATTGTATATATGAATTTAAGAGGTATGTGTTAATTTGATACAGTTATATGTGGTAATACATGCACCGTTCTTGCTTTCTATTCCAGAGCTTACTAGTATGTAGTTGCACAGATATTGGTTAAGTCATTACCAAAGGCTGAGCAGATGCTTTTGGGTGGACATAACTGACCCAACCCAGTAGATCTCTGGGTCTCATACCACCCACAAGGCCTGAATCAGAAGAGGCCCCCAAGGGCCACAAGATTCCATCCCTGGGGATCAACACTGGGTCAGCTGCAATGTGGGGAGCTAGGAGGTGCTGCCTGGCCATGCAGGGAGGAGAAGACTTGAGCAGAGCTAAAGGACAGGGTGGGACCGACACCCATCCACCCCTCTAAAGTATGTCCTGTTTCCTGCCCTGTTGAAACCTCAGCCAAACCTGTAGAGAACACCACACCTGGGAATTAGGACATCCTGTGACAGTGGCTTGCACATGTCTGCTGGGTGTACCCTGGATGCTTGTCCTGTAGGTAAGTAACTGACGGAGTGACACAAATCTGAGAAACCTCTAACCCCAAAGTTTTTGAAACAAATCTGCCTCCTTATGGCTCATTCTGTCTCCTGTGTATTCCTCTCACCCATCCCCCACCACCTTGTGACAGATGCTGTCCCTTCTTGTATCCCGCATGAAGTGTGTGCCCAGCCCTGAGCTGTGCCTAACTGCACATGGAGGCTGTAGGGTCAGAGGAAAGAGACACTCAGGTGCAAAATTTAAGCAAAATCCCGGCTGATGTTTTTTTCCTATAGAAATAGAAAAGCTGGGGTGCCTGGGTGGCTCAATTGTTAAGTGTCTGCCTTTGGCTCAGGTCGTGATTCGGGTGTCCTAGAATGGAGCCCCATGTCCTCCGGCTCCCTGCTCAGCAGGGAATCTGTTTCTCCCTCTCCCTCTGCGCCTCCCTCCTGCTCAATGTGCTTGCTCTCTCTCGAATTAATAAAATCTTAAGAAAAGCTAATTCTAAAATTTATATGAAAAGGCAAAGGAATTAGAATAGTTTATATTGAAAATGAAGCATAAAGGGTGGAGGAATCACAAAACTTGGTTTTAAGACTTAATTTGTAGCCACAGTAATCAAGAGGGTATGGTATTGAAGGAGGGGCAGACACATCAATAAAGTAGAATCCATAAATAGACTTTTACAGGTAAGATCAACTGATTTTTGACAGATACAAAAGTAATTCAATGGAGGAAACACAGTTTTCACAATAAATAGTACCAGCTTTCATTTGCAAAAAAGAATGGACCTCAACCTAAATCTTACACCTACAGAAATTAATTCAAAATGGATCATAGTATCTGAATAAAATGTGAAGCTATAAAACGTGTAGAAGAAAATATCTTCATGACATACAGTTAGGTGAAGAGCTTTTAGACAATACATCAAAAGTACCTTCACACACACACAAAAAGATATATTGGACTTTTTAAAAATTTTATTCTGAAAGATCTTATTAAGATGAAAATACAAACTACAGGCTAGACAAAAATATTTGCAAGTCACATATTCAACAACAGACTTGTATCAAAAATATATAAAGAACTTCCTAATTTCAAAAGTAAGGAAACGGTCCTGCTCCAAAATCTATGACTTTCCTTTGTTTTCATTCTAGGAAGATGTCTCTTGGCAGGATTTGGTGGTCATAATGGTCATGCTGTGGATAACACTCCTGGAGTCTGTTTCAAGGTTGTCCAAGTAGCTAACATTTCTTTATTGGCTTTGCACAGTCAAGAAAAGAGGCCAAGATCATAAATTACCATATCACTATAAAATTTTCACTAACAGTGGCTTGTATAATCTTTATTTTAGCCTATAAAATCTGTTTAAATGGATCATTCAAGTATTAGCTCACATTTCTTATGACATTATAGTTGGGGATTGTCTTAGCAGGTTGTACTGAGCATTCTTAGTTTCTAGCACAATTCCTGGCCATATTATCTGGTAAACTGAAGTTATTATGTTTGTTAGTATGTGAGGAAGGTAAGTGGATTTTAAACTTTATTACCATGAAAATGTGACTATGGTGGTTCTAGACCAAAGCATTAAAACATTAAATTTTGTTAGCATAAATTGTCTCATAGGAAAAAGTCATTTTTTTTAATTTTAATTTTTTTTTTTAATTCTTTGCCCCAGGGGTACAGGTCTGTGAATCATCAGGCTTACATCAGAAAGTCACTTTTTAAGTGATACATTTGAAGGGACTCCTGAGCCACAGATAACTAACATTTCCAAATCTGCATATCCACATTCACCATCTCATTGAAGTTGTCACTCAAGCCTTTAATATGTGGTGTATATCTTCAAAAATGAGGGGCCCCCTCACACCCAGAACCTTGGATCTTTAGTCAGACATAATGAGCACCATCAAGATCCCTTCCTTTAACACATTGTGCTTCCCAGACAACCTGAAGCTTTAGAAATAGTAATTCAAGTGCCAAAGAGAGTTGCTCTCTCAGGAGGGAGAGGAGGAAATCATGACCCCAGATCACCCCTTCACAGCTTCCAAAGAAGTACTTACCAGTGAACTGCTTGATTATTTGTGGCAATAAGTTATTGACATGAATTCTGTTCTTTAATCTACTCACAAGGAGTCACTTTTGCTTTTTTTTTTTTTTTTAAGTCTAGCTTTCTAAAATCTCTTGCAGTAGTTCATTAGAAACAGAACAAGGGATCAAGTTACTACTCAGCTAGGCTAAAAGTGGAAGTAGGACATATTGAACATACCCAAATTTTCAAATAAATTTAGATGCTAATGAAAATATTAATATGCTTCCTTACCCCTATTACCACCAGCTAATGTTTCAATCTGTACAATAGTGGGCAAAGAAAGCCACATTTTCAATAATATTTCATTTCAGCTGAGAACAGTTGAGAGAAACAGTACTTGTTGAAACATGTTTTGTCCATTAATACCTGATTTGGAAACAGTAATATGAAATAGATTATTTTGTCATATCATTTTTTCCCCATCAGCTTTGTGAATTTATCCAGGCTTCTTACCAGTCTTTATACTTTTTTCTATATAGTTTGACAGCTTCAAGTGCTGTTTTGTGTACATTTGCAGGTAAGTGGGACCACTTTCCCCCTCTTTAGGTTTCCAGTAGGTTCCATTTTTTTTGCAACCCTTTTAATTCTATATGCAATAATTGATTTTGTCCCTTCACTATTTTATATATTTTTTAATGTTTATAATTAGGCAGGTTTTTTTTTTTTTTACTGTCGTTATACCACTACACTCTTCTTTTTCTTGCCCATGACATAAATGCATGCATGGGTGCCTGTGTGTGTGTGTGTGTGTGTGTGTAATAGAAGAAAGCCATTGTGAATGCAATTTATTGACCAAGATTCTTGATCTAGGATTTGTCTCATAGATTTTAAAGGGTCTAGGAACCTCCTGCAACTGTATGCAGAACTTCCTTTCCTTTTTTTTTTTTTTTTTTTTAAGAGAGAGAGTGCATGCATGTGCATGCATGGGGTGGATGGGGAGGGGCAGAGGGAGAGAGAGAGAGAATCTTATGCAGGCTCCACTGTGAGATCATGAGAGGAGTCAAAATCAAGAGTAAGATGCTTAACCAACTCAGCACCCAGGTGCCCCATGTATGCAGAATTTTCTGATATATATATCAGGGATGTTTGTGTGTACGCATACACACACCTACATATATCACACACACTTTTTTTTTTTTTTAAGATTTTGTTTGTTTATTTGACAGACAGAGAGCACAAGTAGGCAGAGCGGCAGGCAGAGGGAGAGGGAGAAGCAGGCTCTCCACTGCACAGGGACCCCCATGCGGGGCTCAATTCCAGGACCCTGGGATCATGACCTGACCCGAAGGCAGCTGCTTAACTGACTGAGCCACCCAGGTGCCCCTGTCACACACACATATTTCTGAAAATTGGTTCTGTACATTTTCAGACTTATAAAGGGGTTCCTTCACAAGAAACCAGCTATTGTTTAAATCTATACAACAGTGAGCAGATTTAGTCACATATTACATCACTGTCCATTTTAATCACAGTAGAGAACAGTCACAAGAAGTTGTCTATGGTTTGACATCATTTATGAAATGTCTCCCATCTGGTTAGACTGGATGGATCCAGGCTGCAGAACCTGCAAAATGTACAGTTCACATTCTGCTTTGATGGTACCAGCTGACCTAATTATGGAACAGTGGGCCATTTTTTTTTTGAGGTCTTAAAGCACACTATTTTTTTATTTAAATTCCATTAGCCAACATATAGTACATCATTAGTTTTGGATATAGTATTCAATAATTTATCAGCTGCATATAACATTCAGTGCTCATCACATCACATGCCCTCTCTAATGCCCATCACCCAATTACCCCATCCTCCACGTACCTCCCCTCCAGCAACCCTCAGTTTGTTTCCTAGAGTTAAGAGTGTCTCATGGTTCTTCTCCCTCTCTGATGACTTCCCATTCAGTTTTCCCTCTCTTCCCATATGATCCACTGTACTGTGTCTTATATTTCACATATGAGTGAAACCATATAATAACTGTCTTTCTCTGATTGACTTCTTTCACTTAGCATAATACCCTCCAATTCCATCGATGCTGATGTCAATGGTAAGTATTCATTCTTTCTGATGACTGAGTAATATTCCATTATATATATATATATATATATATATATACCACATCTTCTTTATCCATTCATCTGTAGATGGACATCTTGGCTGTTTTCACAGTTTGGCTATTGTGGACATTGCTGCTATGACCTTTGTGATGCAGGTGCCCCTTCAGATCACTACATTTGTATCTTTGGGGTAAATACCTAGTAGTGCAATTGCTAGGTCGTAGGGTAGCTCTATTTTTATCTTCTTGAGGAACCTCCATACTGTTTTCCAGAGTGGCTGCACCAGCTTATATTCCCACCAACAGTGTAGGAGGTTTCAACAGTGGGCCATTTTAGAGGAAAGTTCCCCAATAACACTGGCAAAGGCAAAATCTGAAAGAGGGTGCAAAGCTCCACCTCAGGAGAAGCACCGGAGGACAAAAACCCAAAGATGTTTTAACATCTAAGACTGAAGTAAAACTTGTCAGAATAGATCGAATGAAAAGTATTTAGTATCCACCTGTAAAAACAAATGACATAATGTCTGCAATTTTCTTTAAAATATTCATGCAAATATGAAGCTAAGGTTAAATGAAGCAAGTACAGCAAAAATCTTGGTAATTCCAGATTCTGATTCTGATGTATATGAGGGTTCATTATATTACTTACTTTTGAGTATGTATAACATTTTCCATAACTTTTTAAAATTACATAAATATCTGAATTGTTTAACTCTATGATTTCTGGTTGTAGTAGAACCAACATATGGATGGTCAGCTCTAATAGTAAAAAAACAGAGATTTGGGGCAATAAAATTGACAATAAAGAAGCTGTTAAACTAACTGTAGCAGCACTGAGAAATGCATAGATATTGGGAAGAAACAAAGCTGAGCATCCATGCAAATTTTACCAAGACATGAAGAGAAGACATGAAGACATGAAGAGAAAAATGATCAATTCCAGAATAAAATCAAAGGAAAATAAAACTACTTTCAAAGATTTTATGAAATGGTAAAATACAGACTACTGCTGTGAATATAAATCCCTATAGTCTTACTGGTGAACAATTTAGCGACATGAATCAGAAATCTAAAGATACTCCATATCCTTTGATCTGTTCATTCCCTTAGTAACAGTATAACCTAAAGAAACCAAATGTGAGCAACTGTTTCTGCACACATTTCTCACTGCCTTACATTCTGAAAGCTCTCTGCGAGAGGGGCTATGTCTACCTTACAGACCACTATCTCCCTAGCACAGGTCCTGACCACGTAGGAGGTTGAGTGCTCAATGAATGTACACTAATTAAACAGTGAAGAATTAGAAACACCCTAAAAGTCCAACAATAGGAGAACTAGTTGGGACATTTTGATATAGATTACTAGTCATTTTAAGTTGTTTTTTCAAAGAACCACATGACATGGGAAAATGCTGCCAATATAATGTTAAGGGGGAAAAATCATAATGTAAAACCATATACAGTATGATCCTAATTAAATTATGTTTAAACTAATATGGAGAAATACATCAAAAATTTAATTGCAGTTATCCATGGGTGATTTACACTTAGGCACATTTAAAATGTTCTCTCTCAAATGTTTCTGTGGCTTCCAAGTTATCTATGAGGACTAAAATCTTTTCTAAAAATACATTTTAGTTTCATAGTCTATGGCTAGATAAGTGTAGCATTACAAGAAGAGCCAACACCTTTGATTTCTTTCAATTCAAGTTCCCACTCTCCACTCTCTGAGGTAACCTCTCTTACAAATTTGGTGTGTTCTTCTAGATCACTTTTAATATTTTTACATACACATACTGTAGTAGGTACTATAGAAAATATGTAGTACTGGTATATTTTTTATATAAATAGTGTTAAGTTGCATGCATATTTATCATCTAGTTTCTGTTTTCTGTTTTAACTCAACAATCTATTTACAAGAACCGCCTATCTGGAGACTGAATAGAGACTGAATTCATTCCCCTTAACTGCCATACAGCATCACGTTTGATTTAGCCATTTCCCTATCAATAAGCAGGTAAGGGCCTGGCTATTTTCTCTGAATCTATTGAAGAAAGGGGTGGAGGAGACACATCCTACTCCACTGCTGTGTCAGGGAAAAGAAATCTTCTCAAGGGAAAGAGTGGGTCACAGTTCTCAAAAGAGTTTTGAAAGCAGGTCCAGTTCCCCGGGGCCTGCCGAAAGAAAGATCATGAGATCTCTCCCTGTGCTCAGTATTCAGCCACATATACAACATTCCACAAAGATTAACTGAGTATCACCATGTGCCAGGCATCATGCTAAACCCTGAAGATCTGGCATGCACGTGTAAATAACAATGCACCAAAGGCTGGAGATATGCTGACCTATGATTTGCAGGTTAACCTATGGGGGTATGGGAGTACCTGGGTGGCTCAGTGGGTTAAAGCCTCTGCCTTTGGCTCAGGTTATGATCCCAGGGTCCTGGGATTGAGCCCCACATCGGGCTCCTTGCTCAGCAGGGAGCCTGCTTCCTCCTCTCTCTCTGCCTGTTGCCTCTCTTCCTACTTGTGATCTCTCTTTCTCTGTGTTAAATAAATAAAATTCTTTGTTTTTAAAACAAAAAACAAAACAAACCTATTGGGGTATGCTTAGTTAAATTTTTGCCTCAGTTTAACAGTGATTTCTGGACATTTGAAAAGCTTCAAAGAAATCCAAGAAATGCAACCATAGGCTTTATGTATATTGCAGTGTATGAAAAAAAATAGTTTCCAGTTTGTTTTTAATAATTTACAAATGGGACTTGGTGATCTCTAAAATCACTTTCAGTTTTAAGTCTAGAATATAGCATACTTGCAACTGGGCTCTTTTACCACTAGGTGTTGCTATTAACAACACAAAAGTTAAAAGCAAGATCTTTAGGTTACAGTACTGCTTGAAAGAATACAGCATTTAAGTATAAAAATGTGAACGCACTTTTACAGACAAGCCCTATAAAAGGACCTGTGTGCATATTTAAGTATCTCAGTGCCATGGGCACAATAGTAGTTAAGTACTGTCTATATTCTTCTAGAACAACTCTCAGCAACTTACTGGCCAGCAGTATAAGGGGGGAATCAAAGGGTCTTAGAATTGGAAGGGAGCTTATTTGTCCATCAGTTTTCAAATGCCCGCTCCCTGGAGTTAGAAATCTATTTACATAACCACCTAGTATGCACGTGTGTAAATATGCACATACCCATATAAATATTTTATATAGATAGATAGATATAGATATATCGGTATATCTATATATATCAATATATCTATATATATCTATATATATCTCTGAAACTGAAGTTTCAGAAAGTAATAATATTCTTACTATGTGCTTCTTCTCCAAGTATTTGTCCCCATGACACATACTGGTCTCTTCCCTCTGCCCCCAGTTCCTGGTATAGAGCTCCTAAAAACCTTGTAATTTCCTAAATAAGGAGAGCATGAGGAGCATCTCTTCTTATATCTGGCGTTTGACTGGTTCCTGACACAGAGCTCCTAAATCCCTTGGAATTTCCTGGGTGATGGGAGTGTCTTTTGTTGTAAGCAGGTGACTCTTGGTGGGCTCTTGAATAGCTTCAGGATGGGGGCTGGTCACCAGAAAGATCTAGCTCTGATTAGAAGCTTCAGACTTTCAGCCCTGTCCCCATCCTCTGGGGAGAGTTAATGACCATTCATGCCTATGTGATGACACTTCCATAAAATCCCCAAAGTCCAAGGTTCAGAGAGCTTCCAGGCTGGTGAACACATGTATACGCCAGGAGGGTAGTGCATCCCAGCTCCATGGGGACAGAAGCTCCTGCACTTGGGACCCTCTGGATCTTACCCTATGTAGCTCTTCATCTGGGTATTCATCAGTGTTCTTTGTCATATCCTTTGTTACATAAGAAACTGTTAAACATAAGTGTTTCCCTAAATGCTATGAGCCATTCTAGCAAATTACTGAACCCACGGAGGGGGTCATGGTAACGCTGGATTATAACTGGTCAGTTAGAAATACAGGTGACAACCTGGGACTTGTGACTGGAGCCTTAAAGTGGGGCAGTCTTGTGGGATTTAAGTCTTAACTTACAGGATTTGATCCTAACTCCAGACTGATAGTGTCAGAACTGAATTGAATTGTAGGACCCCAGCTGGTACTCCAGAATTGTTTGTTGTGTGAAAAACCTACACATCTAGAGTCAGAAGTGTTGTGAGTGTAGTAGTGTGTGAGTAAAGAAGACACACAGGGAGTGTTTCCCAGACATTATTCTATTTCATATATATATATATATATATATATATATATATATCTCATACACTAATAACCGGATTTTACTTGCTTTAATACACTTCCTTCCATTTAATACATTAGGAAAGAGAGGTGCAGAGAGGTGGAGTGACTTGCCCCTGGTAACACAGCCAGGACTCAGGCTTTTGAGGACACTGGCAGGTTTTGTCTTGGAAGACCCTGGGCAAAAATTGAAAAATGTCCTTGGCATACTCCCAGCACTTTCCCACTCCTATCTTCTAAAGCCTGTGGGCCAGAACCTGCTGGTGAAAAAACTGACAAAGTGTATGTGTGATTAGTTATATGCATTAGTCATTTTTTAAATACAGGATCTTTCTAAAATGCAAATGTGATCACTTCACCTCCTCTACTTGAATTCTCAGTGGCTTTCTGGTTTTCAGAACAAATACAAATTCTCCGTGTGGCAATCGATCTACTTCAGACCTGGCCCCAGTTCTGCTAGCCAATCTCACTCTTGACCATTTCCCCATGCATTTTCAAGGACTTCCTGCATTCTTGACCTGGCTAAATCCTAAGCTTGTCATGACTCCACTCATATTCCTCTTCTACGAACCTTCCCACGCTTGCTTTGCACACCTTTGCCACAGCACACGTCCATCAGTCCCTGAATCTTCTTGTCTGTCTTTTCCAGTGGAAAGGGCATTCTTAGGAGCCAGGGTCATGTCTTTCTGCTTATCATCCCTGGCAGCTAGCCTAGGGCTCAGTATATAAGAGGAACTCAATAGGTATCTGCTGGAGTGAATATTTGCATATTCTTACTCTCACATTTTAATCATAAAACAATAAAAAAAAAACCCCAACACACTGGAATATCAGCTCTCTGAATTATGTAAGAGCTGGTTGTGACAATGCAGACTTCTACTTTCTCATATCTTGAGAGTATGAAGAATTATACCTATTCTCAGGAAAAATGGATGCAAAAACCCTGTTTTAATGTCTTTTTTCTCTTTATCTAATACATCTGTGTTAGGAGGATAGTTAGTTGTGTTTTTTTTAACTCCTAGTCTGTAAGCTAGTACCAAATGGTTAACATGGCCTCTCACCTAACCTCACCTTGAATCCCTGGACTGAGAGCCTTCCCCAGATCACTTACGAGGGGCAGGCAGCAACTATTCTCTGGAAAAAAAAAAAAAAAAAAAAAAAAAAAGTGGGTCAGAAAGTTACCTACCATCCATCATTAAGGTGGGGAAGAAATTAGAGTGAAAGGGAGACAATTAAATGCTAATATGACTAAGTATAGTAAGTAATGAAGAGGCAGGTTGACCAGTGGTGGCCGTGGTGGTCAGAGATGGCTTTGTAAGAGTGAATTTTATAGAATAGGTTGGGAATTGAGTAGAGAGATGGAGAAGGAAGCATTTCCGGTGGGAACCAGCATGAGCAACAGTCAGATAAGGATGTGGGGCCCATGTGTGTCAGGAGGAATCAGGCCTGAAATGAGCTAGGAGGGAGAAGGTATGCTGCCACTGGAAAGGAACAGGGGGCCAATTATCCCTCATCCCTCTTACTCCATGTGGCATTGTGCTGGTTGTGAAGCACATTCAGGTTGACTTACCATTTTGATCTCCTCCCTGCTCTTGTTAGGTAAGTGGGATGGATATTAATGGACTCTTTAAACATAGAAATGGTAAAAGACAAAAGAAGATTAGGAAAATTAGACCAAGTCTTACAGCTAGCAGCTAACCAAACTCATGGTCTAGATCTCCACACTTCTATTTCACAGACCCAAGAATTGTAGTTGCTCTCACAAATCACACAGCTGAGGACTGAAGAGGTGAAGTAAGTTTTCCAAGCCTACACAAAAGCACAGTTTAGGATATTGGCTGGAAGCAGCTTTACCCAGCCTTATTTCTGATTGAAGGGGTTCTGCATTATATTAACTGGAGAAGAAACCTGGAGGGAAAATCCTCATATTGCAGCGTAAGAACTGTTACTTTGAGAAAACAAAATATTTTCTAATGTTTTATAACTGTTGGGATAACAGTCTGTTATATAGCTGCATTCTTAAAAATGGAAATTTTTATCAACCAAAAATTAATTTTTTTTAAGTGAAGAATATTCTGAAGAGAAATAGAGCAGCCTGTGGAGAGGGATCTCTCTGGGGAGGGAGGTCCCTAGAACCCAGAAGAGCTTTTCAGAACTTTTTCTTGCTACTGATGAATTTTAAGGTCTTCATCAATCAGAGGGGGGAAAAAATTAACTTAAAAACACCACCACTAACACCAACAAAAAACCTACACAGTGTCCCTACAGTGATTGACTACTATCATCTCAGAATCTGTTAGCAAAGGATAACTATTATTTCCAGACAAGTACATCATCCAGACGACACATTATTATAATTTATTTAGTTTTTTCTACCCTAGAAATGAAATGGTCTGAGAAATGACTTGCTGAGAAATCTGTGTTTACATTAGGGAGAGTAGGGGGTGGGGGGTGGAAATCCCTGCAGAAGTTGAAAAGACGTTAAGTGGTAAATACCAAAATGCCCAGCAAGCATGTAAGCAGGCTCTCATCCCAGCATGAATATGTGCAGCTCAGCATTTTAAAATTTACTTTTAGCTTTTCTAGCAGTTTGAATTAACCCGTTCTCTACTTCAGCTCCCTGTGTGAGAGCTCAGCCCGGAACCTACAGACTAAAAGTGGAAGCAGAGTCTTCTGTGATTGGTCAGCAGATAATCCCCTCTCCCAGACTGCTTCCTCCGAGCAGGCTGCCTTGTGAACACACACCTCCTGGATATTCCTAACAACCAGGAGGGTCAGGGCAATGCCCAAATGTTAGGAAGTCCAGGTTGTTGGAGCTATACACAGAATTGGAAAAGGCCTGTTGGGAGACCAAAACAATACAAATAAATACTACATTAAAGGTACATCCAGACCAGAGGTTCTCCAAAAGCAGGTGTGTCAGAACCACCCCAGAGAGGCTGTTCCAGGAGGTGGACCCCAGCATTTGCAGTCATAAAAGATCCTCAGGGGACCCAAAAGTACATCTTGCATTGATAGACACTAATTTAGATTCTCTAAAGAGACAATTACATTTTTGTCTTAGTTTCAGCTCCCGGCAAGATAAGATGAAAAACAAAGCAAGCAACGCCAAACCAACAATTCTTCCAGATGAGGGATACAGCATATCAGTTACTGCAGACATTTGCTTCCAATGGAAAAATAAATCCAAGTCAAAATCTTGGTGAGTTGAACTATTGCACAGTATTTGTCCTGTTAAAACCAGGGTTGGCCAGGTACACTTTTGGTGTTCTTCATGCCACAATTTCTAGGTTCTTTGGTTCAACAGAAGAAAGTGAAGAACAAAAACAAAACAAAAGCTAAGAGAATAAAAGAAGGCTAACTGAACAGTAAAGACTTATTTCAAGAATAACAATTCTGAAATAAAATCATCCACTCCTGTAGTTGGGTGAATGTTATTATAGCAAAGTCCAGGGCTTCCTAAATGCTTGGGCACTGGTTGGTCGGAAACCTAAGCAAACAGTTCATATTTAGCCTATTAAAGATGAAAGAAGATTTAATGTTTGATGGGGCCAGTAGGGACCCCAAGTGCAGCAGAGACAACAGGATCTTTATAATAGCAAAACATTCAGCGCATGCTTTCCTTTTTACCTTGTCAAGTGACATTTCATTCACCCTGAGAGGCTGTTCTGGCATAACTCAGAGGTAGATTTAGCCCAACAACTGGTCCTACAACACTCAGCCATGACGTAATATAGTTGATACTCCTAGGAAACAAGTGAAAATACAGGCAATTCTAATCTTGGATGAGTGGCAGAAAATCACTACCAACAGAAGAGATGAGCTGACTTCAAAGGTGTGTGCCCACCACGTGGAATCCCAGTATTTCCAAATGTTAGCTCCATTGCTTCACAAGGACTTGAGATCCAAAGAGACTGAGGTAGTCAAAGGGAGAGTCAAGGCATTGAGGCTCCTGACTCCCCTTGATGATTCCAATTTGACACTTAAAATTTACAGCGTTTGCTAAAGTAGCAGAGTGTAGTAGTTAAGAACATGGCTCTGAGGCGAAAATTCCCCAGGTTCAAATCCCAGTTCTACAACTTAACAAGTTGTGCAAACTGGGCAGGTCATTTAACCTCTCTGTGCTTTAGCTTTCTCCTCTGTGAACTGGGTAAAATAATGGAACTTAGCTCATGGGGTGTTATAAAAATCCAATGTATTAACGTATCTAAAATACTTAGAACAGTGCCTAGCATACAGTAAAAATCAATAACTGTTAACCATTACTATTATTACAAAAATATTTCTTTTTTAGCTTAGCTTTTAGAGTCACAGAAAAAGATTTACACTTTTAAAATAAGAGTAAAAGCCAATGTATCTTGATGGTGTGTCTTACCTATTGATTTTTCGAGAATTCTTTAACACAGGAGTCATGAATTCATTCGTCTTGCAGGGATGAAGTACAAAGAAGGGTTGCCCAAGTATTGGATGCTCCTATAAGAATCAGAGTTGGTCCGGAATCACCAGTGTGAATTACTTTGAAAAAGTTAAAACACACAATCTGGTTTTTTAAAATAAAAGTTTGTTTTAAATTTCAAGTTACTAAATTAAGATACAGATAAATTTCAGTTTTGAAATATAATTCATAATCCAAACACAAGAAGAAACTGGAGAGAAGGAATTATGAATTGATAAAGCAGTACAATCAAGGACAGGAGGGCACACAGTTTTGTTTTACACAATACGAACTGTAGATCAATTTTATCAGTTCCCTCGAACTCCGTCACCTGGTGTTTCTCTTTGGCTTGGAATTATTCTCCAATTTTTTCTCAAGGATGTCTGTGAAGCCCAGAAGCCTGACCATTTGAACAACATATTTCATTCACCTGTTTGAAAGGGGACCAAAATCTTTCACAAGTTTTTCTGCAGAAACTTGGCCAACATGCTGATTGTTTCGAGCCTGACTGTGGTGCCAACAGACACATGTTCGATGAGTAGAATGGCAGGGGGACGAGGCAGGAGAATGGCCTGCATTATTTAAATTGCTGTACTTCTGTTTGTCTGTCTGTCTCTCTTCCTGAGTCCCTTCTGTTTATCTGTTTCTATCCTTCTGTCTTTCCCAAGCTTATAGGGCAGTTTCTGGAAGTCAAAAGCCCATTCGATGGAACTCTACTGCCTTTGTAAGAGAATGACTGGACAGAAGTACAGGTCAGATACGGCCAAGGTCGGGGAATGCACATCATTTGACAAACAATGGGGAGCCCCTAGGAGCTTTCCATGTAACGAGTGACCTCACACAAACTGTACCAATGCAAAAACAATCATTGACAATAAATTTATTGATTGTTTACATTGTAGATTTGCCATTATGCCAAAGACTGCAACGGCAAATACTGCTATGGTCTGAACGTTTGCATTTCCCCAAATTCATATGTTGAAATCCTAATGCCCAGGGTGATGGTCTTATAGGAGGTGGGGCCTTTGAGAGGTAAATGGTCAGGAGGGTAGAGCCCTCCAGAATGAGATTTAGGGCCTTCTAAAAGAGACCCCCCAAATGCTAGCTCACCCCTTTCTGCCACGTGAGGACACAACACAAAGTGTGCAACCTGAAAGAAGGCCCTCATGAGAACAGACTGGTACCCTGAGCTCAGACTTCAGAATTGTGAGAAATACATTTCTGTTGTCTATAAACTACCCAGTCTATGGTATTTTGTTATAGCTGCCCAAGCAATCTGAGACAAATACAGAGATCGCACAGGTGACCCGAAGAAGCGAGGTCAGCTGACTACACCAGCTGGTGACAGGGACTGAGAGGGCCTGGAGGATACTCGCAGCCAAGACTAGGCTTGCTACTCTGCTCCAGCCAACTGTGCCATGTGGGAATGCAGGTTCCATGTGCCAGGTCTTCCCATTTGTCAAAATAGCCTAGGAATCCAGATTTTTATGTAAAACCTCCTAAATTTAAATTTTGGCACTTAAAAAAAAAATAACATAGACTGGGCCAAATAAAACAAGCCTGTTGGCTGGATTTGGACTAGGGGCCTAACTTCTTGTCTTGGCTTCTTTTCCTCTTCTCAGCCACTCCAAGGAGGAGCTGAACTCAGAGCATCCCTGGAAAGAATTACGTGTGGTCGTTGCTGCTAACTCTAGCTTCGAACCCCAAAACATTCACATCCGTGTGCATGTGCACAAACCCACACACAGGGAATTGGAGGCACCTCCACTGTGTATTGGAGACACTGGGTGTGGAGGTTTGGGGGTGCATGAGGATTGAAGTATTGACTGGGTGTGGGTCGGTGTATGTCTCCCAAGTGCCACCTCCAGAGCCTGCCCTCCAGTAGCCTGACTCTTAAGCAGAACCTGGGCTCCCTCTTTCCTGCTCTTTCACTAACCCCTCCCTCCTATCCCTAAGCAGACCCTGCGGTCACAGCCCATAGTGTGATGCCTATAGCAAGTCCTTCTGTCCGGCTTGATTCTATCTCCCCTTCCCTGCCTTAAACTAGTATTTATTAATTCAACACATGTCTACTGATCATCTCTTACGCGTCTGCCAGGAACAGTTCTGGATATGGTAATAGAGATCACTGTATCTCAGAGATAAACAAAGTCCCAGATCCCATGAAACTTACATGCCAGTGCAAGAGACAGCCAATAAATACATAAAACAAATAAAGAAACAAGATAATCCAAATAATAATAAGTGGCATGAAAAAAATAAAAAGGGTCCCTCGATTTTGAGAGCACTGGGAACCCAAAAGCTCCTTCTTGTTGTTAAATAAATCCTTTAAATATGGTGTTAATCATGACCACTCTTCTAGCAATGTGTCAAAATCAACTGTAATCATTTCCGTGGTTAAACTGTATATGGCCAACACCCAATAGTTTCTCAAATGTAACAGCTTCTCTTAGTTGTGGCAAATTAACCAAACCATTAATTACTTTTCAAATACACATGGAAAATTAATTTTTAAAATACCCCAAATCCTTATTTCTAAATATATAAGTCTACGGAATACAGACCTTAGTTATTATGAATATAGTAATGATTCTATAATGTAGAAAAATTAAGTTTCCCTGATGTGATTAGAATTCATATATTCCCTCATTCATTCACTTAGCAAATATTAAGTCTTCTTGCCTGGTAATTTTATAATGACTTAACCCTAACTAAAGGCGAAAAGAGCCGTAGTTTTAAAATGTGGTTAATCTTAGAGATATCTTAATGCTGCGGAAGTGATAGAATTCAAAGTTAGGCTTATGACCTGAGCCAATACTCTGCTTTCAGTTACATTCAATCCACTACTTCTACAAGTCAAGCAATTTGTATTCAAATCAAGGTAGAGAATTTACAAATAATTCGAGCCATCTGAGCAGTGTAGACAATCAATCTGGATAATATTCTCAAAAGTCATTTTTCTACAATGGAGATTGTTTAAGACTCATGCTATCTGGAAAGATTATCTGTATTTTCTACTTTCTCCCTCAGACAGCCAGAATCAGAGATGAAAGCCGTCTTTCATTTTTAGTTTAGAAATTATGTGTAGGAGTTCAAAAAAAATCTAAAATCCTACACTTTATTTGTTTAACATACCATTTTCAGAAATGGAAGAACATCAAAACTGTCAGGATCTTTTTAGTGACATTTCTTAGATCAATTCAGAAGGTAAATTTGTGTGAAAGTGCTACCATCTGCTGTCAGTACTAATGAACTGATGCAAATCTGCACTGAGAAAAATGTCAGTGTGGAAATACATGCAGCCAATGAACTGTGTTAGGCTTACAACTCAATAAACACTTCTACTGGAACAAAGTTCTGCTAAATGGTTTTCCGTGAAAATAGAAATGATGGGTCAGATTTCTATCTCTGTAACTCCAGAGGAGTTATATAGGCACATTCTCCTATGAAATTTAATTTAGCAATGGTTAAATGTCTCATAAAATAAGTCTGACATGAATACTGTGAATTGGTTTCAGAACTATTAGATATGACTATCACAAGGAAATGATAATACTGCACCTTCATTCTTACATCTAATAAAGGGGATGAATTCCTTGGTTCGTTTCTTAATTTTCCTGGCTCTCCAGGAGGGCACAAATATAACTTCACATACTAAGGTTTCATCCAGTTTCATATTCCAGACTGATCAAATTTGCCTTCCACTCAGGGTACATTCCTTAGAAATGGAGAGGGATATTTCCCTAAGCCTGCTTCCTCCAGCAGGGAAAGGAACACGGCTATTGAACAGTTACATTATGAGACACTGTACTAAGTGCTTTGCATGGGGTCACCTATCCGAGTAATTCTTCGAGGAAGGCTTTCTATTTGCCACTTTGGAGAATGGGTTCAAAGGGATTACGTTTAAAGTCACCCATGGAGTGAGGGGTGAAGCACTTCCAAAGTCCAGTCTTACATTGCACTCCCTCACCCCACTGACCAGAGGGGGCAGCAAGGACGTTTAATCCTCTCTAGATCACGTCTTCCAAAATCTATTTGTTTCTATTTTAAAATAATGTGCTTTCATAAAATTATAAGGGCAATACATATAGAGAGCTCAGAAAATACAGAAAACAACAAAGAGGTAAAAGCAGGATAACCTAAAACTGCCCAACACAGATTTAATCACTATTTGGTGAATTTCAAACTTTTTCATGTGTACACATGTAGTTTTGTATTGCTTTTATTCACTGAACAGATAGATATTTCTTGAGTGCCAACTACACGCCACTCCCTGCCATACGTTTTTTGTTGGTATTCACAAAATTTCTTTGTCTTCTGTTTTACAGATTCCTGTATTTATTTCTATTTTTGCCCTACATATATTTTGTTTGGATTTATTTTTTTGTGCTTACGAATTACATAAAATGAATACAGAACCTTGAGTTGTTGGCTACGGTGCTCTGCATGTATCACTAGATCAAGCTGGGTAATTGTGTTGTCTGCGTTTTCTAGACTCCCATCAGCTTGATCTACAAATTTCCAAGAGAAGTTCAAATCTCCCCTATAATAGCTGATCTGTCCATTTCTGCTTGTAGTTTGTCGATTTTTGCTTTATATATCCTGAAGCTCCTTTACTTAAATGCATGTATTTTCCTACTCTCTACAGAGTAAAGTAGGGTCAAATGGGTAAAAGGAAAAGAATTTAATATATAGAGAATGATGGGGAGACATGCTATTTTCGGCAAATTGGTGAGGGAAGGCTTCTTTGCAGAGGAAACATTTGAGCAGAGAGCTGACCAAGTAAAGAGCAAGCCATGTAATTCTTTGGGAAATGAGTCATTTCAGCTTGGGAACAACAAGGGCAAAGATCTTAAGATCCTCCTGAGGGAGAGTGCTTGGAGTGTTCAAAAAACAGTATGAAGACCAAGGTGGCTTGGGGGAATGAAGGGTAATAGTGGCAAAAGGAAGACTGGAGGTAAGGTAACCAGAAGGTCAGATCATGGAGTGCCTTGCAAGGCATGAAAAGATTTGGAGTTTTATTCTGAGGGTGATGGGGAGACTTTGGGGAGATTTTGAAGAAAGTGCCATATTCTGATTTACAGTTTCAAATATTAATCTTGATATTGGAGGAGAAGCAGAAGAGCATCTAGCAGGTGGTGTAGTAGGTCAGATAGGAAGGTGGCCTATACTAGGTGATAGTAGTGTGTGTGGGAGAGAAGGGTCAGGTTTGAGATTTATTTTGAAAAGAGAGCCAAGAAGATTCACCACAGGATTCAATATTCTGTGTTAGAAAAAAGAAAGAGCCAAAGATGACTCCCAAGTTGAAATGTCTGCTCGTGTTTTCTTGACTCTTTGTCTAGTGAGGTTTTGCAGGGGTTTTCTTATTAATGGGTATTCGCTCTTTCATAACTTTTGAGGACACTAATTCTTTTCATATACTCAACCATCACTGAGTCATGCACTGCTTCAAATGTTGATAATGGAGTGGTACATAAACAAATAACACCAGCTCCCATAAAAGATGCCGAAATAGTCAAAATACTTTAAATTTCTAGGTTGTTCATTGTCCTTAAATTTTGCTCATGACGATTTACATGTGGAATATAATATTAGCTAATTAAATCTATATTTTTTCTTTTATTTCTTTATCATTTTTATGTTTAAAAATCCTATTCAGAATTAGAAAACTGGATATATACTTACATTTTGTCATTAAACTACTTGCTAGTCCCCAAATACACTATTTAGCTTACCTCCAAACCTTTGTACATGAGGGTCTCTCTGTACAGAAGACCCTTCCACCCTTTCTCACCTACTAACGCCCATTTCTCTCCTACAGATCTCAGCTTTCTTTTACCCCAATCCTGCATCAGGTACCCTCCCTCTGTGTTTCCACTGCATCTCCTGCTTAAGCCTACTATTTAATTCCACACCATTCTGCCTAGGTAATTGTTCACAGAGACCTTCTATTACTAGACTGTAATTCCTTGAGGGCAGAGGAAGGCTTCTGATTACTGTTTCAATTTCAGACTTTCAGAAAGTAGGTGCCTTTCACTTACTAGGCACTCAATAAATATTAGTGGAATTACTGCATAGACAAATACACGCTACTGTGTCAAAGTAAATTATCAGCATATGCAGACTGCTTTATAAAGGGGGATATTTGTGTGGAATGCCCCCTATGTGGGCCCCTATGCTGCTGTGGGGATATTAAAGGAAAAGAAACATTTTCTCTCCTTGTCACAAAACCAGGGGCAGTACCTACTGTATATTTATGAGTCTCCAGATAAGATAAGAACTTCGATATTTGTTTTCCCAAATATTTCTTCCAAAGTGCACCTAAGAACAAAGGAGAGGGTCTAGAGGCATGGCCAGGAATAACTCTCCACATAAAAACTTAGGTCAAGGGGCACCTGGGTGGCTCCGTGGTTAAGTGTTTGCCTTTGGCTCAGGTCACTATCCCAGGGTCCTGGGTCCTGGGAGCCCAGCATCTGGCTCCCTGCTCTGCGGGAAAGCCTGCTTCTCCCTCTCCCACTCCCCCTGCTGGTGTTCCCTCTCTCACTGTGTCTCTCTCTGTCAAGTAAATAAATAAACTCGTTTAAAAAACAAAAACAAAAACTTAGGTCAACTGGGGCACCTAGGTGGCTTAGTTGGTTGAGCGGCCAACTCCTGATTTTTGGCTCAGGTCATGACCTCAGAGGCCTGGGATTCAGCCCTGCATTGCACTGTATTGCAGTGGGCTCTGTGCTCAGTGGGTAGTCGGCTTCAGGATTCTCTCTCTTCCTCTGCCCCTCCCCCTGCTCACTGTCTCTTAAATAAATAAATAAATCTTTAAAAAAAAAATTCCAACCACGCAATACATTCTAAAATCCATGTATTGCCTTACACACAAGAAATAATATCCTATATTACTACTGAAAAAAATTGATGTGCCAAGATGCATATTTTAATTCTCTGAGTTAGCCTACCCCCTGCCACACCACAGTATCCCCCTAAGATGTGTTACCCAGACTAAGAAACACTACTAAAATATATAATGAACTCACGACTTTCTACGTAACTCACTCCTATATCAGTTCATGTGTTTTTCACTAATGCATTTATAAATATCACTGAATACCTATTGTGAGTAAGACTCCCTGCTAAACATTCAACCATCTATCTATCCATCCACCCATTCGTTTACTCAAAGCAATATTTATGGAGCATAATTCTATATACCAGCCACTGTTCTGGGCCCTGGAGATATAAGCATACTTGAGACAGAAGCAAAATCTGCTCTTATGGAGTGTATAGTCTAGTTTTAGGTACTAGAAAGATATAAATGAACATCCCATTTTCTCAACTCCTGAGGTTTACAATCCAGCTGCTCCCTCAATACTCAAAGTCCTGATTTGCACCTCTAGGGGAGAGAATTCCAAAGGTCAAATACATTTTTCACCACTCACTCCCCTTCACTTAGGATTTCTAAAGAGAACGGAAAAAGAGATCCTTAGGGAGAACAGAAATTTCATTTGTCCTGATGCTGTGGGTGGGGGGAGTAGTGGGACTTGTGAGCAGAAACCAGAAAAGCTGGCAGAGAAATACTGTCTGTGGGAGGCATTTTTCTTTTCATCATTTGGAGAAGAGACATGAGGAGGCTTCCCACTCCAGAGAAGACAGTAGGGATCTCAGTGACACTAGTAGAGAATGAGAGGTTCCCCACCGTGAGATGCAAGGGATCCTGAGGAAGGCCTACAAGTGCTGGAGGCCAGAGATGAGCTCCCAATAAATGAGAGGCACTCCAGGCCTGCAGACCCATGGATGGAAAGACTCTGTTTTTCCCTGGAGTGATACTCATGGTGAGATCCTGATGCCTCCTCCACTACTATTTCCTCCTTCAAATCTAATGCTTATTGTATCGTGAGGGGTTTCCATAACACTGTGCTGAGTGCAATGCAGTTGGAAATACAAGACTGTACACGGGGTATATATTTTTATGAACTCAGAGAGACCTGGACTCAAAAGGAATAGGACATCTCTCCACTCCTCATCTCTCCCCATGCTTATTAGGGCATCCACGATTCAAGGGTTACAGAAATCACTGTAACACACAACAGATTATGCACCACTCAAAAAGGTACAGATCCAGGAATATGGGAATCCAGAGAAAGGAGAGGTCAGTTCGGACTGGTGGGAGGAGCGGCAGCAAAGAGTTCCTGAAGACATGGCGCTTCATCTGGTCCAGGCCTGAAACAGCGGGCAGGACTTGGGGCGAGGGGAAGAGAAGTCTGTGGTTGGAGGCTCTAAGACAGAAAGAGATTACTCCAAGTTTTCGTGGGAAGGGAGTTAAATGAGGGACACACAGACTTCCACCTTTTAAGGAAGGTTGAGAAGTTTGGTAAAGGTAGAGGAAAAAAATGCCTATATTTGCTTATTGTGTTGGTGACATTGTAAAATAACTGAAGCGATCCCTGTAAGATCCAAAGAATTCTCTGGAAGTAATCAACACCTAGCCAAGACAAAGAAGCAAGGTTTGAAGTACAAGCAATCTTTTCTTATAGTTTTGAAAAGAGACAGGGAAAAACGGAGGGAGGAAAGAAATATCCCAGGACAGACATCTATCCCGAATGAGTGTGTGAGGCTATAGATACAAGGACAGTGAGAGAATATTTAAAAATAGATTCAAGGGGGAAAGAAATGCAAGTCTTGCCCAAGTACCCTGAAAGGTCAGCAAGTTTCTCCTTATTTTTTGGACAGGCAGGGGGAGCTCAGGGAAGCCACGCTTGGCCCAAGTTGCACCTGTTGACATTTTGTGGCCAGTTAATTAGGAATAAAATCCTAATTGTGTTTGGAAAAGTAGATAAAAAAACAACAACAACAGGAGAGTTCTTCAAATTCATATGCTGCACAGAAGCCACCAGGCTTCCTAGAATTTTTATTAAAAATTACAAACATCACAGGAATAGTTCTTATAGACACCACCACCTCTGCTAACAAAAACTTGCCTTTCATGGCTCCAGAGGGAGTCCAGAAACTAATTCTCCCACTCCTGAATACATCTACAAAGGGCTCCCTCCCTGGGCTGCTGACAGTCCTAACTCCAACTCCTGAATTAGAAAGCAGAGTTTGAATATATTTATAGACTCTATATGGGTTTTTGCTTTAAGCAACACCATTAATATGTCAGAATCCTGACTTCCCAAACTTCTTCAGTTATCAATTTGTTGTACATTATTTAATCTCTCTGTATTTTGATATGCAAAATAGAAAGAGCACTGCTGATACTTCACAGGGTGAAAGGAGATAACCAACAAGACCATTATGAAGCTTGCTGGGGGAAAAAGAGCTTATGTAAATGTCTATTAATTAAACAGGAACGGCTGCACAACTGGGTCAGGCATGATGATAAGACTGAACAACCCATCCCAGCCACCAGCATCAAAAAGAAGAAATGAACATTTAATCCCGATAGCACTTGTTGGTTGCATTTTATAAAGAATATTAAATTGTAATATTCTGTAACCTAACACAGAGTAGCATATTGCAGAGCCTCCTCAAAGAATTCTTTGATAGAACAGAAACTTATTAGAGACAACAGCCAAAAACAAAAACAAAAGAGCAAGCCAATTACTAATGAAGAACTTGTAAAAAGCTAATCAAAGCTCTCATCCAGAGAAAATGAGAAAATCTGAGGCTCAGAATGATTTTGTATATTGATGAGATTTTTATATAGCGTCACAGAAAGAAAAATAAAACAGATTTAAATGAAGACAAAGTCTCTGTTTAAAAGCCTTGTTATGCCCCACATCGTTTTTATTAAAATGTTCTGTTAAGGTGGGAACATCCATTTTTTTTTTAAATACCCAATGGGTCGTGGCATCTGTAGAGGGACACTCTCGGCTTGCCTCTCTCTAGTCAAACCCCTGAGTGTTGGCAGGGGTGGACAGAACCCTCAGTTAGCCTCCGCCCATCTTGCAGAATATTGCTCAGAGGGGTGGCCCATCCAAGGTCACAGCGCTCAGAAATGATGGAGCTGAGACTCATGTGCAGATTTCAGAACAGAATGGAGTCCTCCCCTGCCATTGCCAAGCCTGCTAAGGACTAAATGCAACACTTCAGCATGAAGCAACTTGAAGGCATTACATTTATTCTATTTCTGTCTTAAAGGAAAACAATTGGGAGCTAGTTCTTTCCAAGCATTAATTCTTTTTTTTTTCTTCCACTATATTACATAATGGTGACCATTTTTGGCTTACTAAGTCTATTTCTGAGATACTCACCAAAACAGTGATACTATTCTAGAGCTGGGGGTGTTGGGGTATAATAGAGAGGTGAATCAGCAATCATAAAATTCAAGGATTTTCAAGAACAAGTTCACAAACAACCTAATTCATTGATAATCAGATATTAATGTCTGACAACTATCATACAGGAAGATGTTTTATGAGCAACACAGGCTAAGATAGCAGTCTGTTAGTATAATTATTTTTTAGAACAGTGCCAAACACAATTTTAAGGCAACGAAAAGATATACAGATGAATCTTCAAGATGATTTTTTTTAAATATCACAATGCTCTTTTCAGATAAAAATAATCAATGTAAATTCCTAATAAAAGAACCCTAGTTTACAACTAACCATTATATAGTTCCTTCCTGTTTCTTATCCAACTTTGGTAATAAAAAGATCCCTTTTATTCCCAGAAGCAGATTTCCCAGTGATTCAAGTTAAAATTAGTTTTATTCTTTAGAAGATCTCTCAGAAGAGACTCCATGAAGAAAATTCCTAAGGATGTGATAAGTCCATTACAAATCTGTCATTACTTGTTTAATAATGAGAAATACTAGGCAAAGATATATAAAAATTTAGCTACTATGAGATATTGCTCCCACTTTTTAGATTACTAATAATTAGAAATGAGGTAACAAAAACAATGCTACTAATAGACTGTAGTATTAAGAAACTACACTCTTACATATAAAACTGTAATCGCAAATTTTCCTCAGACAATTGTATCCTGGCATTGTGCAAACAAGTATTTGGGTAAGGATGGCAGCTACTTATTTTTAAAGATATTTTATTAACAATGTAAGCAATGTTAGGATAAAAAAAATGTACATTCTAATCCCACTTTCCAACCAAATCCATTTTTTTTCATTTCTCCATAGTAACTTCTGCTGGAATTTTAAGAACTGGTTTTTATAGCTTGGATCTAGTTCAGTATTTTCTAGACAAGAAAGTCTAGGACACAAAAAAGAGAGTCTAAAACTGAAAAAGAAAACCGGTACCAGGAAATCCGTGCAGGCCTCCCACGTGAACTCAAGGCTGAGCTCAGAGATCACTATTATTCTCTTACGCGTCCCTTCACACCAGCGAAGTCAATAAATCTTATGATTGCTTCAGACTAGGTCGTCCTTGAGTTTTTGTTTTTCCTTTCTCTTAAAGGTTGATTTCTTCCCAATGTTATTGTTATCTACCTACCTACTTATCATTCATAGTTATGTACACAGTGAATATATCATATTGCGATTAATTTTTTTTCTTTTTAGCTCTTAACATTATTTCATATATACTTTTCTGTATTTTGCATATTCCTTATAACTTTCCCTTTAGCTACATAATATTCCATCTGGCCAATATAATAGACATTACCATTATTCCACTGTTAGATATTTAGACCATTTTCCAGTTTTATACTATTATACATTATGTGTGTGTATTATGGAGTATGGAGTATTTCTTTATAATAACATTTCAGGAATAAGTAAAAACACTGGGAGTATCTATATGGCTGTTGATCTGTATCATAACATTTCCCTCCAATATTATTAAACTAATATATATTGCTACCAATACAAACTACTTGACTAGTCCCTCACTGTTTTAAGTAGCACCGTCTTAATGTTAGAATTAAATCCTTCTTGGAAATATTTCACAGAAACATCACACAGACTTTATGAAGACTCTAGGCAACTAGTTTAGGCTTTATGCCACTTTTGACTTGGCCATAGGATGCAACCCTTGGGAATTAATGACTTGGTGTAGGAGAACAAACATATGGAGAAGGGTTAGGGCTCAGGGTAGGGTTGGGTGACTCTCTCAAATGCTCGTAAACACCTTATGTCCCTGATGCTGTTTTTCCAGATTGGCTGGGGCAGGGTCACCAAGTTCTCAGAAAGCTATGCCAAAGCTTCAGTCTCTCAGAGGAGGCCTGCATGATCCGACCCGAGTCTCCAACAAACTGGTGCCTGGGTCTCAGGGGGCCATGAAAATAGGCCATAACAAATCACATTAACTAAAGCTCATGCTCTCCTCAGATTCTGTGGCAGTTGGTGTAAATATGGCTATAGTATTATCATATCACTCCTCTAAAAGCTCTTGACTTAACTTGGCAAGGGTCCGGAAAATAATGTTAAGTGTAAAAACCAGCACACAACATTGTATACTCATTATGATTACAACTATGGATATGCTGACATGAAAGTTGCCCAATAAGAAAATGGTACCCAAACTTTCATCTTGCAGCATGGCACGAAATAAGAATGTCAAATTGATATAAATATAATTGGCAATAAACGCACCTGAGGGAATGTGAATTTTCTTCAACACTTTTTATTTTTTTACATTGAAAACACAATTTTTAGAACGTTCCTCATGAGGTCTACTCATTTTTTTTTTTTTTTTGGTCCTCGCTAGTACTCCTCTAGTAGTAATAAAGGCAGCTTTTCCAGCACAATGTAAAACTCTCAGAGCATTCATCAAGCAGCATAGCCTCCCCACTTTGGCCTCAAGACAAGATCCACTCTGAGATGGGCCCATCTACAAACAGATCAAAGGATAAATCCAGCTTCCCCTCAAAGGCAAGGGCTCCCTCCCAGGCATTACACACTAATCAAGGTGGGAGTGTCTGTGATGTCCATGCACTGACCTTCTCTGTGAAACACTGGAGATACTCAGCCAAGTTAGTTCACAGAATCCATCCAAATTTCCACTAGGGAAGCCTCAGAATTCCAGAGTTGTACTTAGTTTCCCAACTTGATAAAGAATATACTATTCTTAATACCTAGGACTTAGCGTAATTTAGGGGGGAAAAAAGCATAAAAAAAAGCAAAGCATAAATTGAAAAGGTAATTTTATGCCAGTACTTTCACTTCCATGATTAATCTTAAAAATAATCTTAAAATCTTTAAAAAAAATAATAATAATCTTAAAAAATCTTTAAAAAAAGATACACACACACACACACACACACACACGCACACACCTCCAGGAACAGGAACATAAGTTGACTTCTAAATTTTTCCTTAAATACTTGCAAAGGGTGTCATTTCCAGTGTATTGTAAATATTAACCATTTTAAATACATGCTTTTATACATATACAACTCTAAATAATATTATGATGTCACTCTCTTAAATGTACTCAATAGAAAATAAAAGTCACAGCATTATGATACCTACTATCATTCATTTTAAAAATATATGAACAAATTGGATATTTTGCATTTTTCTCCTTGAATTCATCTCTTCATCTCCATTCTGCTTCTCTCAAAGAACTGTATCTTAATGTATATTTTATATTTAAAAGCTTTTTATTGATCATATTCTTGTAAACAAAAAAATAGAAAGAAAGGAATTCATTTTCCAAAATTTCCCATGACCATTTTGCTCTACATGTTAAATTAACTAAGACAACTAACTGAGTCACCATTATAATTATTAACAGTGCTCAGTTAATCAAAACTAAATATGTTAGAAGATTTGGTAAAAAAAATACATAAAAACTGAATTATTTTTGGAAATCACAGTAGCATCAAACATGTATGAATCCATTTAATCCATTTAATCTTCACAACAACCTACTATTTTAACCCCATTTTATAGATGCGGAAACTGAGGTTGAGAAAGCTTAAATGACACCTCACAGAGCACTGATCTGCACACAGACTCTCTGGCTCCACAGCCCAGTCACTTAACCACTGCCCAGTACATCTCCACTCTTACAAATAGAGAACGAGGCCAGAAAGGTTGGGGGGGTTGGGGCTAAAATAAAACCCAAGCACTCCTTTTAGTGGCTGGGCTGAGCAATATGCCATGGTAAGGGCAGGGATGGGTGTGAGGCACGCCTTTGTTTTGTACAGCGGCAGAAAGGCAAAAAGGGAAAGTGGGAAAGGAAAATCTTGGCCACAAGTGCCTTTTCAGACAGATGGATTCTATGAGAGGGTGCATATGGAAGTGGAAGATCTGGAAATTAATTCCTTTAAAATTCTCCATACCCAAACACCCTTTGGGAAGTCTTCACATACACCCAAGGGTACATACACTCCAGTCTGAATGCAACTGATCTACTCAAGCTCTGATACAATACAAATTAGAGGTTTTCTGAAACATTTTTAATGCTTTTGAAACAAAATTTAATTAAAATTTAAATTACTTTAACCCTTGAATTTTATTTTAAAATGGCAGTTAATTTCAATAATTTGGAAGGACACAAATGCTAAAATGTAACAGGATAGTAATAAGCATAACTATAATCTACATGGTAGTTTTATAATGATTAAATGTAATGCATGAAGAGATAGCAGGTCAGTAATAGAGCCATGCATAAAACCCTCCTCTCAAAATCTTTATTTGCATTTCTATTACTGAAATCATTTCCTAATAATGAAGTTGCCATGAGAGAAGCTCCATTACTAAGGAATCACTGTTACAGAAACAACGTTATTAAAGCAGTGCTATGTCCGGGAACTTTTATTAGAATGATACAAGTTGTATATCATTGTAATAAAGCTTCCATTATAATCCTAATTGCATAAAACTATGTTTGAGTATAGCAATGCTAGAGCTGTAGGACTTTTAATAACGTATCAAAATAATGCTTTGGTAATAGGATTGTTTAGCATACTAATACTTCAGGGAAGGCTGAACTGACTAATGGATGATGTTTATGTCACTGATTATATACACTATACCAAGAATTAAAAAGAACCCTCATGTACTCAGTAGCATGCAGCCCAGATATGTGGGTGTTGAGGTACACATAACAGTTCTCTTTGTTATAACAACTCAGTATGTCCAATTCACTAACTGGTACAAGAGCAAATTGCTAAAATGGACATTTGTAACTGTGATAAGACGTTTAATGTTCAGATCTACGGAGAGCTGGTTATCAAAAAGTTAACAGTAAATTATACACACCCACAGACACATCTTGAGAACTGCATGTTAGAAGAACTATTGGAGAGACTGAGTTTTTGTTGGTGGAAGAAGGAGAGTGGGAGGAGGGAGGGAGGGAGAGAGAGATTAAATATTATATGGATAACTCATCTAAGATGCTACTCTATGTCACACATAAATGATACCATGATCCTTCTGAGTTAACAACTAGAAGTTACTATCGGACTTAGGTTCATACCGGAGAATTTTAGCATATTTGTTCAAATGTTTGTTTTTGTGTTTGCTCTAATGGAGTCAAGCATTCAGCCGTTCTCTCTAGAAGCATATATAATATTCACCACCAGAGACCGCCAGAGAGCCATCCAATCACCCAGGAGGCATGAAGAAGCTCCTTAGTATACCTGCTGTGTGGATACCAGCAAGGAAGGTACCAGGCTGTCTGAGAAGGGTTTCAGCAGAGGCAACAGCAGCAGAGGACTGAAGGTGGCTCTGCCACAGCCATATTTACCATCAGATAATGGGGCTGAAACCATTTTGGTTTCAAGATCACTTGTGGCAGATGGATTAACTTGGAATCTGCCTGGACAGCAAAGTACTTTTATCTCTGAAGAGTGTCTCCTTTCCATAGTTCCCCCTTGGCTTCTGCCTTCCAGATGCAATGAACTTCAAACCGTTAGATGGGGATCACTTAGGGCCCAGAAGATATATTTTCCCTACTGAGTCAGCGGATCAAGGGCAAATGTGAACATTCCCATAGTGTGACGGTCCCCAAATCTTTGCAGCACCTGAGAGGAAGGTACAAGATTTTTTTTTTTTTTTTTTACTGTACGGTCAGCTGGAATATGCTATTTTTCAGGATTCTAATATTCTCTCATTAAATATGGTCAAGCCAAACTAGTTTGCAGTGAGACAATGAGGGAATCTGTTTCTGAGCTACCTACAAAATTTGAAATCTCTTCAGGTGGGAGTGTGTGACACAAAGACAGTAAAGGAGCTTAAATATCCAACTGGTCGACTAAACACCTGCAAAAAACAGAAGCATCCAAAACATTTGAAAGTATTTCGACTTCCATGAATTTAATCAGAAATTTGAAATCAGATAATTTTGGGGGGAAAAAAACTATTTCAATTTTGGCATTCACGTGGGTTTGCAGTTTACAATTCTCTGATGTCCTTATTTTTAATACTTGGGGGTGGGGGAGAGAGAGGCACCCCAATCTTTCCAACCAGGTCTTGCAAGGAAAAGCTAAGCTCTCATTGTGAAAAGAAGTCTTTACACAAAAGCCTTACATCAAAGTGAAGACTCAAGAGGCTTGCATAAATAAATACTGATCGATTGATTTCTTTGGAAACGGATTCTAACTTCACTGCCTCCCATTTCTCTATCTTCTCCACAAACATTTTGTCAGTATTCCCCAAAGCATAGCTTTCCTTTACCATCCCCCCCCCCACCCTGCCACCGCTTCCTCTATCTCCTTGAAGACAGTCTTGTTCCACATACCGCCTCTTTCCCTCCAGCCTGCCATAGCCTCCTGTCTATTTCCTTTGCTCCGGTCTCTCCACTCTCACCCTACACAGATACTCAATTCTTCATCCCAATTACCAATTTTATGACACTCTCTTGCTCAAAATCATTCCTTATTACTCACTGCTTATTAACTAAAACTTAACCTTTTGGGGGCATCAATCCCTTTCAATATCCAGTAAGGGCTGTGGACCTTGGAATAATGCACAATGCACACAAGTTTTTGCCTACAATTCAAGGGATTCACATATACTCTTGAAGCCTGGGGATTTGTGACCCTTAAATAAGAAACCCAAAACTATGTACCATGAGCTGTGTGGGCCTCAGTTCAGTTTCCCTGCAAGCTGGCATCAAATTATTTTTCAAGTCTTATATTCTATCAGAGTACCCTTAATCACAGGCAAGAGTGAAGTCTCCAATGGGCACCCACTACATGCCAGGAACTATTCTAAGTCCCAAAGACACAGCAGCAAATAAAACAACAAAGCTTCTACTGTTGCTCAGACTCTAGAAACCCACGGTTATCCTGATGTGTCCTGTCACACCTTGACCTACAACATCATATCCTCAAAGGTATGCAATTCCTAGCTTTGGAAACCTAGTTCTTCATGTATCTTACACTCTTTTCAATTGGGTTTGTTCTCTACTCTCAGTTTACCTCGTGTTTCCTCATCTCTGTACTGATCCCCCTACCTGGAATAATTCTTCACCTCCCTCCCCATCTACCAAATATTCAAAGACAATTTCAAGGTTCTCTCTCTTCAGGAAGTCTTTCTAGAACCATTTCAGCTCTCAGTAAAAGTCTTTTCTTATAATCTCTATCAGTGATCTTGTACTTTTTCCTATACTGCCTATAGTACCTCTTTAGAGCTGTCTTATTATATAACTTATTATTATTGATTAATTCTGCTGTGTAATCTGTCAATTATCGCCCCATCTCTGGAAAGGGGGACCATGTTGTAGATTCCTATTTCCTGACCAATGCAGTCCATCACAGTGCCTCTTACACACACCACCACTAAATTTCTGTTGGTTATCATGGATTGATGGCAAGAGATGATGCCACTGGAGTGATAAAACTTCTCCCTAACTTTCAGGGGTAATCCAGAGAAAATTCAGAGAGGCCTTCTCTGCTTGGGGATTGACAGCATGACCAAAGTGATGCACAACTTAGCAAGCCAACCCAACCACTGTAATTTATCATTCTGACGGTGAGCCATCTATGCGCCGTCATCAACATGCAGACAATATGTAATAAGGTTGTTTATATTCTAAATAATAATTTGCTTTTGCCATCTACATATGGCAGAGATTGGACGCATTCTTATCTGACCTAACCTTCATGTTAATACCTGAATCGCAATCTTTGAAGGCGACAAAGGGCATCTTAAAACAAACAAACAAACAAACAAAAAACCAGATAGCAGATGATAATAGGTGTAGTGAATGCAGCCTTGTTTGGTGCTATTAGTCACTGTAAATGGATTTGCTATCTCTGTCTGCATCTATAACTCTCACCATCCTTTCCTCACAGAGTAAACAAATATTGCTTATAAACTTCCCCATGCAGCCTGCCTTTGCAGGATTTTCTAACCTACCAACGTGCTTAACAGAATCAAATGCCTTGTTAAAAGCAAGTATATGGCATACAAATTACAATGCTATTCTTAGGACTGTATCAGAGATGGTGTGACTGAATTTCTTAAGCATGATACTTGTTTTCTTTGAAACCTGAAAGAACAATGTCTTGATTGTTATCCTCGCATGTACAGTTCTACTCATGCCTACGCAACAGCACAGTTGATGTGCCTGTGAAATCCTGAAGAATGTCTTTGCCCTTCCAGAGCCTGGGGCAATCCCCATGTGGGTTGCTATTTACCCCAGTGCCAGATTTCCATGAAGCTACAATCACCAAATGCTCCACCAAATGAGGATTGTTTGATGGCAAAAAAATATGAGTGTATCTCTATATAAGTATAATGTTATTTGTTATTTGAGCTTATGTCCTATACTAACCACACAGTGGTACTGAATTTGCTGAAATTGTTAAGAGAGATGATGTTGATTGTCAACTTGAGATAAGATCATTAATAACACTAATAGCTAATATTTATTGTGTGGTTGTATACTATGTATTAGGACTTATCCTAAATATTTTATATTTATTATTTTATTTAATCCATGTAACAGCCCCATGAAGTGCTGTCACCATTTTACAGATGAGGAAACTGAGGCATGAAGAGACTCAGTACCTTGCTCTAAGCTCACAACTGTCGGGAAAGCCAGCAGTTGAATCCAAGCAGTTTGGCACCAAATCAATGTTCTTAACCATTATGTTTGTTATACTACCTCTCATTTATTTAGTTCCACTCTTAAACTGGAAAGTAGAGGCAACACTCTCTATACACTGTCTTGTCATGTCAGGAGAAAAATGGTCTCAGACATTCATCATGACTCCAAACAGTTGGTGTTCAACAGGTCGGTCTATAGATAGGTGCCTAGTATTAATAATTCTGAGTTTTCCTCCAAGGAATCTTTACCTTCACAACAAAACATGTTCCATGCAATTGTTTGTATTATTGACTTTGTGATGACCAACGATTTGTCTGACTAGGTGGTTCCAGCTAAAACAAGCACAAAGTCACCAGGAATGCTTCTGTTCTTTCTATAACACTGGGGAGAGGGGACTGGGCAAACCATCACAGACATCTTCTCTGACGGCTTCAGCTTCTGTAGCATAGGAGGAAATGCACTGATCAATATCACATTTTGGTCTACTTCGAGCATGACCTTTAATGCAACTCTGATACAAGCTTCTCTGTTAACACACTTAACTGAAAGACCGGCAAAACATTTATTTGGTGACTATTTTGATTGGAGTGCAAAGTCAGGATTTCAGAGTTGGAATTAATGCTGAGTTAATTCTATTAACTATTCAAATAACTATTCTCAAGGTCTACTGGACTCCTGTATCACCTCTATATTCCCTGAGCATATATCAGTCTGAATCATCTTTTTGACACTTAGTATTTACTTGCTGCTATCATTAATTTTACTCATCTGTATCTATATTTTTGCATGTCTGCATCTTACATTGCCAGCATCAGGTCTTTGAACCATCTCTACATTGTGGATTTGGAATCCAAACAAATGGCCTAACATTGCCTTGGCTCTGATTTCGCTGGCTGTTGGAAAAATCTCCAAGTAAACAGACATTGAGACAAGTGGCAATATGAAGACAAGTTACCTGGGCTGCCCTGTCCCTGTGATCATCTGACATCTGGGCGTTTTCTAAATTATTACTGCACTTGGCACCTGGTCTGCAGGGTGTTTCGGTTTTTTAAAACTCGTATCAGATCATTTCATGTCAATGAACATCTACTAGCCTTTAGTTATGCAAAAGTTATTCACTGTTTATGCATGCTACATAAATAAAAACAAAATACAGCCACTACTGTGGAAGAGGCTGCACTTAAGTAGGAGACATATATCTTTGAACAGTTTCCAGTTGGTTGTCTAGATAGGGAAATGCAGAGGCACTGTAAGGGCTCGCCATGAAAACTCAGAAAGGATCAGCAGGCCAAGTGGGAAAGTGTTCCAGACAGAGGGAAGCAAAGGCCTGCAGCTACAAAACAGCCTGGTGTAGAGGGGGCCACAGAGGGATGGAGAACAGGAGAGAAAGAAGTTACGTGTGTTGGAGGAAAGTTGGATCATGTTATTTCCTCAATTGACACCCGCACCTCCAGCTCCTTCACCAGTTTTTACATATTTTCCCTCCTAATATTTCCCGGTAATATCATTTTCCTCCTGATATTATTACTTCCCCATCCCTATTATGATTGGCCCACTGCAGTAGCCTTCTAAGCAAAAACACAGAGGCTCTAGACTTCCAAAGAAGTTGGAGAATCACTGCGTTGATGTTGAAAGAATCAGCCTTCCATGATAGAGCCTCTGGTCACCTGTCCTGCCCCATCTCTGATTCTTTCCCCTGCCTGGGCCTCATCTCTAAGGACTGAGTGGAGCCTGTTTGTGGTCATGGTTTTGGGACCCTGCACACACTGGTTGCTTCCTTTTATCCCTCTTCCCCCAACTATTCAGCTCCATCTAGGAGGCCTTTGTCCTTTCTCCCAGACAGGGAAACTGCACTTCCTCCTCACCCAGCAATTTACACACTTTCATGATGACTCCTACCCTACTGTTTTGCAATTGCTTGTTTGCGGATTTGTCTCTCCACCAGAATATAAGTTCTTTAAGGGCAAAGACTATGTGCTGACTGTGTCCTAACCCCAGCATTAACCACAGCTCCTTGCTCGTAACAGATGCTCATTTAATATTTGTGAATGAAAGAAGGAGAAAAAACTGAATTACTGCTACTCTCCTCAGATTCTAATATTAAGCCTGGTAGTAATAAAGCATGTAGATCAAATTATACGGTTAAAATCAGTTGTCTAGAATTAATGTTCCCATGTGAAGCAAGCTTTCTCTGTGTGGCCAGGTGGACTCTAGCTCACAGGATGTTGGACTGTTGCAAGTGATTAGCCCAGCAGTCCTCCCCAGATGGTGCACTGAACTGTGTTAGGCTGCTAGCCTGACTCCCTCAGTAACAGAACCTCAGTGAAGGTGGCTGGTGAAAATCTCTTCACTACCTACAATGCCACACTTAATCAGAGGGAACTATTTGGATTATGAAACCATTACATGCCAAGACTATGTCTCTACAGGACCTAGTAAACAGTCAGTGCCTATTAAGTGTTGACAATTAATACAGTCTTTTCACTAAAAAATAAGACAATCAGTGGAACCACCATCGTAGCATGCTAATTAATTCTCTGTGTGAAAAGAAATGCTAATCTCCATTTTAAAACATCAATCATGGAAAATAAACTGAAATGTGACCAGATTTTAAAATGCTACTTGTTCTAAAATCAGATGTAAATGAAAGCTTCCAGGATTCTGTAAGAGGCGATTATATGGTGCTAAGAAACTCCATTTAAACTCAATCTTCTAGGAAACTTTAAAATACTTTTTCTAGTTTGAAACTGTTCCCTAATATCACCCTTTATATGCTTTCCTTGTCTAAGAAGCTTTGCTCTATAAAAATTTCTCCCAATTTCTAAGTGAAATATTACAGGATTTCCCACAAGCATTAGCGACGTTTCCTTAGCAACTGTTGATATGTCTCAAAACAACCTGAGACAATCTTCTCTGAGACATATAGTCTCTCCCTCTCTCTGCTAACAGAATTCCACAATATGGCACAAAAGATTCGTGTGGCTAAAAATAGCTGCCGACACACATTTTTAAAGTTGACGGAGTCTTAATGATTTAAGTCTTCCATATCACAGCTTGGGATAGGCGCACCTCAACAACAGTATATCAAAGGGTTCTGTGCAGAGAGATTTTAGAATCTTTTTCTTTTTTAATCACACCATTAACACTCTTGACATTTCAGAAATAATGTTTATCGATTTTGGTGTTAGCACTCCCATAAATTAAGTGATGTAATGGACAGAATTATTGTGGTACTATAAAGAACGTGTCATTCAGATTGTTAAGTACATATTAGAAAAAGCACACACTCTGGATTCATGTAAAAATAGCCCCAGATCTGGATAGTAAATAGGAGATGAAGGAAACTGACACATTCCAATGATGGATGGGTCTATCTCCACCACTCCCTCCTGGCTGTTGTACCAAAAACAACTGAATTTGTTTAATAAAAGCAAGCTATAATAGCAATGATCATTCTGCACACACACACACACACACACACACACACACACACACTCACACATGCCACCCAAAAATAAAAATAAGGCACACAAATTCAAGGTTATTCACCCCAAAGAAGTCAGTATAGTGAAAAGTATTAGGAAGGGAGAAAAAGGCATTTAGAACTTGTGGCAGAAAAGAACCACATGGTACAGAAAGCAAAAACAGCCCCTAATAATCTGTGGCATTATAAGATTCCACAAGCAATTTATGTCTTTCACTAGAATAAAGTCGGAGTCTAGCCAAAATCTGTTATGATGGTTCTAGGGTAGAGGCAGGTAAAGATGAAAACAGTAAAATCACCGTGTAATGGGCAGATTGAAAGAATTCCTGTGTGTGTGTGTGTGTGTGTGTGTGTGTGTGTGTGTGTGTGTGTGTGTGATGTGACATATTAAAGATTCACACCTCATAGGGTTATTATGAGGAGTAAACAAAGTAATATACATAAAAAATAACACAGTGCCTGGTATAAAACAAGTGGTTAACAATTAGTTGTGATCATCATCATCACCACCACCACTTCTCCAGTTTATATAGAAGGACTCTGAGTTTCCAAGGAAGCTAAGTAACTTACTCAACGTCACACAGCTATCAAGGAACTAGGCAGAGGCTGATGCCTGCCTAATTGCAAAGCCCATGACCTTTCCAACTTCACTACAGGTCTAAGCATTCTTACAGAAGCTAAGTATTTTGCTTCTAGGAAATGGGTTGCAAATAAAAACAGAATTTAAGTGGCTGCTAGTATCTTCATTCTTATAGTTGTAAACTCAAATAAATCTACTGAAAACTCTTAATAGTTTGAGTTTTATTGGCTAGGCATATTAGAATAATCTATTGCTAGGCTAAGACATTTCCTGGTCATAGGTTAAGTATCTAGAAGTGGCTTTCGCTGAAGTGTTGCCCGTCTGTCATTGATCTCCCTCCCATTCTACACATATTCAGTTAGCATTCTGAAGTCACACAAGTTGCTGGGGTGACTAATTTGATTGTGTTATTTCAAAACAATAATATTTCTGTGGATATAATGAATAATTTTACCATATCAAAACATCAAAATTCATTCATTCAAGGGTCCATTAAATAAATCTGAATATAAATTAATAATATATGTCTGTGTTCTAGTTTGAATATACAAAAAGAAAATCACTTGAAAATGAAAGGGCAGATTTATTTTTAGTCCAGGATATACTGAAGAGTTAATAGTCCTAAGCCAGTGTGGCTCAGGGCCAGAGCAAAATTCACTAATTTGAATCTCTTTTTGTTGCCCTTCCTCTTTGCTCTCAAACAGACAAGATAATAAGCAGTGAGGACATATCTAGGAACTACAGAATATTTCTGCAGTTTCTATTTTCTAAATCATCAAGCTGTTCTTTAGTTTTATGGAGCAGTTTTTCAATTGTTGAGGATCCTTCTGCAGAAAGGCAATTTGATTTCTATCCTTGGCTTTTCGATTTTACATTCCATCATCACTAAACATTGATTAAGCTTGCTGCAATACACTCCCTTCTATTTGGGTCTTTGAATACTCAGAAAGTCATTATTTATTACAAAGTAACAATCTGGAAATATTTTTAAAATATGCTTAATGCAGGTGCTTCATTTATCAGTGTTAACCTTTTTTTTGTTTCAGGAAAAATGAACTGATGCTTCTTAATAAATATGGCATATCTAATTCAAATTTTTTAAAGGATATATAAAAATTAAAATTCTTTTTCTGAGAATATCATCATTCTAAAAAAAACTCAAGGTCTGGCAGGCAGTTTTCTAAAATGGCTCAATAATCTTTATCTCCTGGTAATCATTCCCTTGTGCAATCCCCTCTCTCCCCATGTGAGCTGGATCTCATTACTTGCTTCTAATGAGTAGAATATGGCCAAAGTGATGGGATGTCACTTCCATGGTTAGGTTACAAAAGGCTGTGGCTTCTACAATACTAGCTCTCTCTCTTTTGCTGATGCTCTCTTGTCCTCTCACTTCCTCACTCTGATGGAGCACATTGCCATGTTGGAAGATGCTCTATGGAGAGACTCATACGGCAAGGAACCAAATGAGGCCTCATCCAACAGCAGTGAGGAACTGAGTCCTGTCAACAATCACACGAGTGAGCCAGAAAATGGATTCTTCCCAACTGAACTTTGACATGACTGCAGCGCAGTGAGAAACCCAGGGCCAGAGGACGCAGCTAAGCCCTGCCTGTTTTCCTCACCCACAGAAACTGGAAGATAATAAGTGTTTTAAGCCACTAAATTTGGGGATAACTTGTTACACAGCAATAAATAACAAATAAAAGCTCTAAAATGTATAATGTCATCATTCATACTATTTAGCAAATATAAGAGCCTCTCATATGCCAGGAACTTGGCTAGATTCTAGGAATGCTATGGAGAATGGAACACATGTGCTCCTTGTCCTCTGAGCCCAGGAGAAGGCTGCCCTGTATGCTCTCCCCTGACTGTCACTTTGCATTTGGTTCTCCACAGGAACTTTGATCAGTGTAACATAGGTGATGAGACAGGCCCTTGGCCTCAGAGATACACTCTGCTGCAGAAGGCCGTTGGTAAGCTATAGCCTGGTCTAGACAATCATCCCCTGCTCTGAGGGGCTGACAGTCTTCTTCTCAGGTATAAAAGATCTGAATATGCAGGTAGTGACATTTTATTACTCAGATTCTTTTACACATGAAGGGTAAGAACAAGCCTTGAATAAATTTTTCTCATATTAAAAAAAAAAACTNTCAGAGATACACTCTGCTGCAGAAGGCCGTTGGTAAGCTATAGCCTGGTCTAGACAATCATCCCCTGCTCTGAGGGGCTGACAGTCTTCTTCTCAGGTATAAAAGATCTGAATATGCAGGTAGTGACATTTTATTACTCAGATTCTTTTACACATGAAGGGTAAGAACAAGCCTTGAATAAATTTTTCTCATATTAAAAAAAACTTATCCCATTAGTCTAATCATAATAGTAATTATAATTGGAACCCAATTATAATTGTTGCAACAACAATGCAACTTCAAATCTTTCATAAATTAGTAGTCTTCATCTGTTTCTACTAAATTATTCCCATCAGGCTTACAAAATATCATACATTTAGCTAACTGTAATGCCTTGTTTTTTGTTCTAGTCTTACCTGTCAAAAAACTCAACTATATTCACATTGCCTTCAGATTTTGTGGCACATTCTTTTGGTGAGAAATCTGTATTCCTGAAGATCAATTGTGTTTTTAGAAACATCTTAAGTCATTCATATTTAAATATCTGTGGATTATGAAGTAGTGTTCATAATGGAAGTCCACAGGTAGGAGCTGACATTTCACTCTTCTAGCTTCTGGAAGCACAATTAGACCAAGGAGTAGTTTAGGAAGGACAAAGAAGTGACAGTGAGGCAGAACCTCATAATCAAACTGTGAAATCAACCCCAAATGTTTGGGATCAACTTTTTTCAAAAGGCAATATCTAAGGCCCAAAGTGGAAAGAACACAACTCTGGTTTGAATAATTCATAAGGACGTATCAACATAAAAGAGAGAATTAGCAGAGATCAGAGAAAATGGAAGTCAGAGAGCAGACTTTGGCAGTGTTCATGTAGCACTGTCCAGGACAGAGAATCCTAGGAGGATTAATCCATGAGCTAAGCACTGGATTTAATGGTGAGCCCAAAAGGTACGGGCCCTGCTATCACAAACTCTACATTTTAGTAGGCAGATGACAAAGTGACTAGTCTAACCAGCAGGAATATGCATGGTAGAGTTGGCCACACCAGGCTAGATGTTGTCTTTAAAATTATCCAACTCTCCTCGCTGTGCTTCTAGGCTCACCAGCTAATACCCTCATTTTAAGATGGCTTCCAACAATCTTCCTCAATGCTGATCAGCTAACATGAGCTTTCACCTTCATTTGGCATAGTTAAAAATTACTACACGGACACTCTAAGTTTTCCCTATTAGTCACTTAACTGGTTAGCATTCTCTGAGTTTTGCCCAAAGAGCAGAAGGAAGGGGGTGGCCAGAGGGAAAAAAAGGTCACCCAGGAGGACTGGGAGAAGCACTTAGAAGGGAGGGGAGAGATGAAAAGTCAAAACCATGGTCAGGAGGTACCAAACTCCAGTCTGGAAGATGAGAACTTGTTTCAAGACCAAAGGAAAAGTATGAAACAGAAATTAAATGGTGAGAAGCAAATTCAATGTCTTTGAGTTAAGACAAGTTACAAATGGAATAAAGGCACGGAATAAATAAAGGCAAAAAGTTCAGGACTAAGTGGAATCAAATATGTCACTAGTTAGTGTTTGTTTGCTGGCCTGAGAAACTGAGAGAATAGTGGAATCATTTATTGAAAGGAAAAAGGGTTGGTGAGGGGAGGAGTGGACTGGGGAGGAACAACATCAATCCTATTTGGGCCACTTCAAGTTTGAGATGTCATCAAACTACCATATAGACTGTTTAAATAAATTAGTCTGGACTGCACAGGAATCTCTGGGCTGAAGATGGAACTGGAGTTGCTGGCATATAAAAGATATTTAAAGACATGGAACTGGATAAAACCACTTAGGAAGAGAATGCAGACGTAGGTCTCCTAAGCCCTGGGAGGCACGCTAGAATTGGCAGGTCGAACACAGAATTAACTCAAGAAGTGGAACTGCTGGGTCAAAGGGCATATAAATTTAGTAATTCTTCTAGATATTGTCAAACTGATGTCCACTGAGGTTGAACTTATTTACTCCCAACGGCCCAGTATGAAAATACCCTTTCATCCCCTACTCATCTCAGTACTATGTGTTTTCAAACTTTTATATCTTTGCTAATATGGTAAGTTAAAAATGACATGTCAGTATAGTTGTAATTTTCATTCTTCTTTGTATGAGTAGGCTTGAATATCTTTTCAAATATCTAGGATGCTTGTTTATACCTGCCTGTGGATTTCCTGTTTGTAATCTCTGAAGGGCAAGTTTTTCAGGATAGGTGATAATAAGGGTGCTAATACAGCAATGGGAAGGACCCCATAGCAGGAAGACGTGATGATGTAAGAGAGGAAGGGCATTACTGTGGGAGTCACATCCCTGAGAAGGAAGAGGATCCGGGGCACAAGGCAGGGGCTGTAATTGGAAAGGGCCAGGTCCACTTTTCCCACAGTAACAGTAATAAAAGTGGAGTGTCTGCATATAGATGTTGGTAGGCTTGAGGGTTCATGCTAAGAAAATGAGGTGGTACTCACCTGACTGTGTTTATTCTCACTATGAGGTGTAGGGGGTGCTGGGAAGAGGAGCTTGAGCCATGAGAGGAAAACGTGTGAAATAGGGGAGCAGGAAAGTGAATATACCAGAGGAATGGCATCGAATGATCTGGCCATCTTGTGTGTCCTTTTCAGATTTGTGGCCATCAATTTGAAGTAGGCTTCAACAATACGGCTGTGGGACTTTTTTTCCCCCAGAGATGTTCAGTTGCTTGAAGATGGGCAAAACATGAGAGAGAAGTAGGATATTAAAGGGTTTGGAAGAAAATGAGTACTGACCTGGGTCATAGAGCCTACATACACTATGGAGAGGTGTGAGAATGTTTAGGTACAAGAGGTGGTCAGTATAAAAAGCAAAGGGATAAATGAACTGAAGAACTCAGTGCAGCTGGGAGCTGCTGGAGCAGGAATACATACGTATGGCAATGAGAGGTAGTCCTGAGAGATCAGGATGGTGGGTGGTGAAACAGCCCTGGCCACAGGGTGCTACAGATTTTATACAAGGCTGAAGGGGGCATAAGCCTCACATGGCAGTAAGAGGTGTTCAGGAAAGAGAAGGCTGCAGGGGAAGAGAGAGCCAGATTCAGTCAAAGACAGTAACTGAAAAGAATAGTCATTGGAAAGGCTGAGAATAATTGAAACTCTCTCCCCCCACAGAAGAGGAATTCCAGAGAGCCCAGTGAAAAGTATAGCATGGAGGGAAAAGTGGGAAACATAGTTGGGGGACAGAAAGGGCAGGAGAGAATGAGTCTGAGGATCCACCAGAAGTTAGATAATTGGAGGCCATTACATCATGGGTAGAGAATGATCTAGAATCTGTAGTTTATATATAAGAAATAATAAAATCATAATACACCATAAGATATAAAGAAATGAGGCACTTTTCCATAAATGTACACTATATAATGTTCCACAGAATAGAAAATTCCCAGCAGATAATATTGCAACTGGTTCCCTTTGGACTTAAGATTTTAGAATCCCATTATGCACTATGGAAAGAAGCTGGTTCGATGTTTTACAACTGGAAGCTATTGTGCTGAAATTAAAACCTGGAAGTTTTCTTTATGATGATAAGCCTCCTTATCTCTATAGGAGAAATTTTAAGTTCTAATTAAACTTCTAAATTAACCTGAATGGAAGCCCAGCTCATTTAATAGAATCCTAGAATTTCAAATTATATAGAAACTTAGATGTCATCTAGTTCAACCAATCCAACCTAAAGAAAAAAAAAAGAGGGGAAAAAAATTTACATTGACCCTCCCCTCCTCCAAACTCTCCAACTTCTCAGCACATATCCTTTAACTTTCGTCCTGACTAAAATCTGACAGCCCCTTAAGACTGTTTTCCTTGTAATTCTCTCAAGTAGAAACCCAGTGCTGAGGCAGGATTTCAAGTAGAAATCCAGGCGCCAATTCCAAAGAGCCCCTGCCTAACCTTCATCAAAAAGCCCCAGCTCAAACAAGTTCCATGTCCAGCATGGTTCCAACTAGGAACTAGACAGGTTGGAAAAAAATTTAACATCTGTTACAAGGTATCCATGAGTTATAAAAACATGAGATTACAGGACAAAGAATCAAGAGGAGAAGGAAGCCCAGCAAAGTGAAACTGGAATTTGGAGGTGCCTTTTGCCTTTGTGACTGCTGATTCTGAAAGCTCAGAGTCCACCAAGGAAGAGGGCCCCTGGTAAACACATGAGGATTTTGGATGGGATTTAGAAGGACTAAACTTCAAAAGTAAGGGTACTAGAAACAGATCAGTCCTTACAGCAACTGAAGCCCAGCTTCCAAACATCTCAATCCTTAGCCGGATCAATGTGATCAGAAATTGCTAGTGCCCTAAGCTAGCTGTCTGCCTGAAGCAGAAATAAATCCTCTCTGGAGAAAAATAACATTTCACAGAGCCTTAGATTACCTCTCTAAGTTTTATACATACAACATCGGGATCCTAATAAAAAGAAGCTGTTAAATATGTAGATAGATGAAAAGATTTCGCCAAAACCTAAGAGAAAAAACAGACAATAGAAACAACCCCATGATCCAGATAAAGAATTTTGCAGACATGGACTTCAGACTTCTATTAATATATTCAGGACAAGCTTGAGCATTTTGGTAGGAAACTGGACTTTTTTTAATGAACTAAATTAAAATGCTAGACCCGAAAATACGATAACTCAAATTTAGATCTCAATGAAAGGCTTTCATAGCGTATTTACACAGATGAGACTGGAAGGAAGATAGGTCAGGGAAAAAAATCTAGAATGAAGCACAGAAAAACAAAAATGAAAAGGCAAAGATCATGACAGACATATGATATGGTAAAGAGGTTTAAATACCTGTGATTAGAGTCACCGAGAGAGTATAGAGTGCCTGGGGCAGAAGCAATATATTTAAAGAGGAAATGGCCACAAATTTTCAAAAACCAATGGAAAACATCAAGCCGCACATTTAAAGGGAACCATGAATCTCAAGGAAGATAAAGACTAGAAAATATACATATAATGGCTAAAAAAACCCAAGAAGTTAATCTTGAAAGCAGCCAGAGAAAAAAATGCTCATCATCAAAGAAGCCACAATTAGACTGATAGCTAGACAGTACTACAACTATAGAAGAAATCATATCTTTTACTAAAAACCTTCCCATAAAGAAAACTCCAGACCCAGATGCTTCATTAATTTCCCCAGACATTTAAAGAAGAAATAACATGAACATAACATAAACTCCTCCAGAGAGTTGGAAAAAAAAAAAATCCCTTCCCAACCCATTTTATGAAGCTAATGTATCCTTGATATCTGAAACTGAAAAAAGAAAAGAAAAAAAAAAAGAAAAATTATAGGCCAATTTCTCTTATGCATATGAATGAAAATGTCCTAAGCAAAATATTGGCAGACAAAATCTAGCAATATAGTGAAGGGGAAGTACATTAAAACCAAATTGGATTTTTAGCCCAAGAATGTAAGGTTAATTTAACATTCGAAAATCAATCAATGTAATTTACCATATTAAGAGAGTAAAAGAGAAGTCATTGATCATCTCAAAAGATGTAGATAAAGCATTGAATTGCAAAAATCAACATCCCAAAAACACTGAGTAAACTAGGCATAGGAGGAAACTTCCTTAATCACATAAAGAATGCCTACAATAAAACCTAATGTAAATCTCATGCTTAAATTATTGAAAGATTTCTCTTTAAACTGGGAATGAAATGACCATATCACTTCTAGTCAACAACATACTGGAGGCCATAGACGAAGCAAGAAGCTAAGAAAATTCAATAAAAAATATGGCAGACCTATAAGTAGAATACTATAAAATGATATTAAAGGAAAAAAATTAAGTAAATTAAAGGAGGGATATACCATACTCAAATTGGAAGAGTCAATATTGTAAAAATTTCCACTATTCCAAGTTGATCTCCTATCTAATTTAATACTAAAGTCCCAGAATGAATTTGTGGAAATTGATAAGCTGCTTATAAAATTTAAATGAAAATGAAGAGTCAAGAACAGCTAACAAAAAGAATGAAATTAGGCAATTTCTTCCACTGGATATCAAGACTTACTATAAACCTACAGTAATAAAGATGGTGTGATGCTGACAAAAAGACAACTGAATAAACAGAGAATCCAAAACCAGACCTATTCATATGTGGAAATTTAATATGCAACAAAGGTGACAGAGTGGTGTGGAAAGGACAATCTTCTTGATAAATGGTGCTATGCCACTAACTGGATATTCATATGGAAAAAATGAAATTTGACCTATACCTCATATCACAAACAAGCCAGTTCCAGAGGCTCACAGAAATAATCTGAAAGGTAAAATAATAAAGCATTTAGGTAACACAGCTGCCCAACAGCACAATTAACTGTCACATGTGACTATTTTTAAATTTATTAAAATTTAATAAAATTTAAAATTCAGTTCTTCAGTGTTCCTCAGTGACACTAGCCACATTTCCAGGGCTCAAGAGCTATATGTGTCTAATGATTATTGCACTGGACAGTACAGATTAAAACTTCTGTATTTTTAGAAAAATTTCTGTTGAACAGCACTGGACAGAGACTATCTTCATATCTTGGGGTAGACGATTATCTCAAACAATCTACAAAAAGCACAAACCATGAAAAGAGTCATAAATTAGACTACATTAAAACAGAAACTTTTGATTATGAAAAGACACCAGCAAGGAAATCAGAAATCAGTCTACTGTGTAAGAGAAGCTATCTGCTAACCTATGCCAAACTCATACCCAAAGTACTCAAAAAATTCCTACAAGTCGGGAAGAGTAAGGCAACCCAACAGGGAAAAAAAAATGGCAACAGACCTTCACAAAAGAATTTATCAACCTCATTAATTATCAGGGAAATAAAATTTAAACCACAATGAAATACTAAAACACATCCATCAAAATGGTTAAATTTTAAAAGAAAGACAATGTCAAACAGTGGTATTTGTAAGATAGAGTAATCAAAATTCCGATGCTGCTGACAGGAGTTTCTATTGATAGAATAGCTTTGGAAAACTGGTATTACCTATTAAAGTTGAACATATTCATACTCTATGACCCAGCAATTCTATTCTTGGTATATATCTAAGAGAAGTACATCAAAAGACACGAACATAGAATGATCATAGCTAAAACTTGGGCAGGGCATATCTATTAACAGTAAAAAGATGAATAAATTGTGGTGCAGTCATACAATGAAATAGTGTACTATACAGCAACAAAAATCAAACTCCTGCTATATGCAACAACATGGATTAATCTCACAAACATAATATTGTGTTTCAGTAACCAGAATTAAAAGAATACAGTACATGGTACATGATTCCATTTATGTAAAGTTCAAAAACAGGCAAAATTAATATAAGATTTTAGGAATCAGACAATGGTTGTATTTATGGAAAAGGGAAAGAAAGTGAGTGGAAGCCAGCATGAGGTGGGGACTTCTAAGATTTCAGAAATGTATTTCTTGACTGAATGGTGGCTACACAAGTAGAATCACTATATGAAAATTAATATCTGCATATATCACATTAATATGCTTTTGTTAATATATGTTGTACTTCCATAAGAGAATGTTAAAAAAAAAATCAGCTCCTTTGATGTACATGCCATCAGATTCTAAAAACTTCCACATCCTTCTCATTGCTATTATTTATTGATCTAGCCTCTAAAATTTTGGCATTTGATTCAGCCTTCTCTTCTACCTCAAGTTCCACTACCATCTAAAGTGACTCTACATCCATGTGGATGACCCATGCAACACTCTGGTCTCTCCTTCTGGAATTCCACTTCAGCTAAGTACTCCAACAGACTCACCGAGGAATTTATGAATATCAGGAGTCACTGCCCCCTCTAAAGTCATTGTCAGACCAAAGCATCCTATCTTTTCAGATCTCTTAGAAGATTCTCAAGACTTCAGTGCTTTAATCTCATGGAAACCTCTAGTACACATTTTCCGTGAGCTCACCTCCTTTCTTCCTATTTAAACTTAGATTATATTCTTAGTCATTTCAATCACTTTTTTACCAATATTCTCAATTTCCTTACCTACTATCTCTCCATTTTAACACCTGGCAAAATCCCAATTTTCGTTGATTCTTTTGCACTTGCACCCAGGCTGCTCGGCACTGCTGGAGAAGATCATGTAACTTGGCTTGCTTCAAGTGGACCCTCCATGCCTCCTCCTTGTCCTGACATATTTCTCTAGTCTACTCTTCTATCCCCCATGGAAGGAAGTCAAATCATCTCCATTCTTTCTAAAGCTATGAAATACCTCTCTGTCAGCAGATGAGTTTGCTTCCAACTTCACAGAAAATATAGAAACCATAAAATATCCTTTTCTTGCCAAACTAAAAATACATCTGAATCCATAACCATATCTCGTTCTTTATAACTCCTGTTAAAAAGGAAAAGTCGTCTCTTGTCCCTCTATCACCCCCATCTTTTCTAGGACTTTGTTCCTTCAATTCTTTTCTTCCTATATCATCCCTCTTCGTTGGCTCTTTCCTATCGGTTTTTAAAATATCTAAGTCTTTTCCATCTTAAAAAAAAAAGTAAACTACAGTGAAAAATAAAATCCTTCTTCCCCTTCATTTTTCTCTCCAAGAATCATCCTATCTTCCTCTCCAGTTAATGACAAGACTACTAATTTTGTGTCTCCTTCTTCATCCCCCTTTCAGGCATCCCACCACAACAATCTGTTTACTTACCATAGCTATACAAATGACCTGGTTGTGGCAGACCCAATGGGCACACTTCAGTTTTTCTTACTTGTCTTTTCTGCATATTCAGTATGTCCACAGTGCTGAAACCCACTCCTCCCTAGGCTCCAGGGCCTCAACACCTCCTGTGTTTCCTCCTATACTTCTGCCTACCTTTCTTAGGGCCTTTCATAGACAGTCTTCTCCTCACCTCTTAAGTGATGGAATGCTCCAGAATTCTCTTTTAGGCCATTTTCTCTTTTCATTTCATATATGCTTAGATAACCTCATCTACTTCCATGTCTTCAGTTACTATTTATTGCTGATAACTTCCAAATCCACATTTCTAGTTCTGGCATATCTCATGAGGTTCAGTGACATGACATTTGGATGTCTTGCATCCTCTGTTCTCTAAACTTAGGATCTGGAAAACTGAACTCTTCCCATTCCTCCTTTGTGAGTGGTATCATCCATCACCCATGTTCCCCAGCTTTGTAATTCCACCTCCTAAACAAAGTTTCTCTTTACCTCTAGTATTATTCTTTATTTTCACATGCCTCCACCCCAATCTAGACCATCATCATATTTTTCTTGGGTGACTTCTTCTTGTTCCTAACTGGCCCTCTTCTTCCAGTCCTGTTTCCTTCCAATCATCTCCTTACTAGAGCCAGAGAAGGCAATTTCCTGTTTAAATATTTGTCTTATCATTAAATTATAAGACTCATAAGACTACAGACCATGTCAATCTTGCTAATCTATCAATTACTATAGTATCTGGTACAGAGTAAGATTCAAGAAATATTTGTGAAAGAGATAAGTCAACTGGTATCAGTGATTTCATCTAATATGGAAATAATGTAGAAATAGCCCTAAAGACTTCCTACAGGGCGCCTGGGTGGCTCAGTGGGTTAAAGACCTGCCTTCGGCTCAGGTCATGATCCCAGGGTCCTGGGAGCCCACATCGGGCTCTCTGCTCGGCAGGGAGCCTGCTTCCTCCTCTCTCTCTGCCTGCCTCTCTACCTACTTGTGATCTGATCTCTCTCTCTGTGTCAAATAAATAAATAAAAATCTTAAAAAAAAAAAAAAGACTTCCTACAGATGCCACATCTGTTTTTATTCTCCACTGTACCCCAGAGTCTAGCACAAGCCTGACCCACATTTGTTGAATCAATTAAAAAAAATGTGAGATATTAACGTGCTTTGCAAAATGACATATGAAGTGCTACACAGGGGTGCTTGGGTGGCTCAGTTGGTTGAGCATCCAACTCTTGATTTCAGCTGAGGTCATAATCTCAGGGTTGTGAGACCAAGACCCACATCAGGCTCTGTGCTGTGTGCACAGCCTGTTTAAGATTCTCTCTCCCTCTCCCTCTGCCCCTTGCCCCCTTTCCAATCGATCAATCAATCAAGCTATACAAATAAATGTAAACTGTTATAAAGTGCTAACATGCAAAGAATAAAGCAGTACTATTTCTCATACAGAAAAGATGTCTCCAGTTTACAACTGCCACATCGACATTACCACTGTTCTCCCTATTCCTTTCCCTGCTTTATTTTTCCCATAGCAGACTATGTAATTTACTTATTTTGTTTATTGATATCTTCCTCGGTAGAATGTAACTTCCACTAGAGCAGTAATTTATATCTGTTCTGTTATAGAACACATACAAGGTGCTCAATGAATATTATTAAATTAACTGTATGTGGGACTGTGCTAGATATGTTAAATATTTTATCTTATTAATCTTTATAATAACACTCCAGCTAGATACCTTTATCTCTACTTTAGAGATTTTAAAAAAGAGTCTCATAGAAGTTACATCATTCCTTAAGATGTGTAAGAATACTCCAGGAAGAAACCAAAAGGTAAGACAAACAGAAGTACGAATAAGATGTAGAAAAAAATTGACATATATCAGTCATTACGATAAAAGCTAACAGATTAAACACTCTGGTTTAAAGACAAAAATTTATGACTTTCTAAAGCAAGCAATACAGGAAAAAATATGTATAGTACTTAAACATAAGAACACTATTGTTCCGGTGCCAGCCAAGATGTAAGCTCACTAAGCCTATGTCTCTCATTGATTAAAACTGAAGAACCAAAATTTAAAAAGCAGCTACCCTAGGACTCTGAAAACTTAACAAGTAGTAGGAAATTGGAAAGAGTAGCAAACTTGAAGAAAAACTTCCATGGGAGTAAATTCCCTGGTTTTTCTTCTTCTTTCTCCTACCTTTGACCCCAGGGTTGTCCCATTGTGGAACTGTATAAGAAGCATAGACAACAAAAACACTGGGATAATCCCCTCTTTGGCCAGACAACCAAAAAAAGGGGTCTCTGTGAGTTGAAGAAGATGGGGGGAGGGGAGGGGAAGATCCTCTGATGTTTTCTTTCCTTCTTTTTCTCTCTCACAGTCCTGCCCCAAAGGTGGTCCCAGTCATGGACCTGCACTGCAGTGGCAGCCTAAAACTTGGAGAAAACAAACAAAACAAAAGGAAAAATCTCTTTTTTTTTAATCCATCTATTGAAATGGGAAAAGAAGACAGTGATTTGAAGACTGTAGAGAAATACATGTTTGTTTTTCTTCTTTTCCCTTTTCTGCTGCTGCTTTGTCTCAAGTGTGGTTCCGGTTCCATAAAACTACATGAACAGCAAGAGGCTATAAATCCCAAGAGAAGCTCTGTCTTTCCAGGCAGAAGACCAGGAAAAGGAGCTTCTAAGACCCAAAAAAGCATTGGAGAAGTCTTGGGGCATAGACAGTTGGAGAAATGGATCCCCAAAATCTGTATACAAACAAATACACATCCCAGGCTTACCCCTAAGCTGTGCATGTTCAGGACAGATCCAAACCAGCCTAGCAAAAAACTGTGAGAACTGAACTGCAATTTAAAATATTACTCGAGTCTCAGAGTAATACCTGAGAAGTGCATGCAAAGGGGAGATGCAAAGCAGCACAGCAAATGCTTAGAAAATTAAACTGAAATTGGAAACACCACTCAGAGAAGATGAGACCGAACTTGCAGTTTGAACCTCAGTGGGCTGATAGCCTGCTAAGATAAACAAACAAGCAAAATCAACATTTTCTTCATAATTTTAACAGGACTCAGAATCTCATGGCCTAATAGTCAAATGACCAGGATATAATTTAAAATTACTTGACGAACCAAGAAACAGGAAAATTTGACCAATTTTCAAGGAAAAAGACAGATGCCAATCTCAAAATGTCCCCAATATTGGATTATTACACAAAGACGTCAAAGCAGCTATTATAAACATGCTCTAGGAGGTAAAGATAAGCACTCTTGAAATGAATGAAAAAAGAGAAGTTCTCTACAGGTACAGACAAAAAAGGAACCAAGTGGAAACTTTGAAAAACAAAGTATCCGAAATGAGAAATTCATTGGATGGGCTCTCTGGCAAAATGGAGATGACCAAGAAACAAGTTAGAAAACCTGAATATAGATCCACACAAACTGCCCAATCTGAAGAAGGGAGGAAAAAAAGATTTAAAAATATTGTGGGACTCTATAAAAGGGTCCAAGACTACTCATGTCCCCTGAAAAACAAGAAAACAACCTGTAGATTAATATCTCTCATGAAAATTAATACAAAAATCCTCAATAAAACATTAGCAAATTGAAGTCAAAAATATATGTAGAAAGAAAAATTTATCATGACAAGTGGAATGTATCTCTGGATGGCATGACTGGTCCAATATTTGAAAACTAATCAATGTAACTCACCATATTAATGGACTAAAGAAGACAATCCTATGACCATTTCAATAGATGGATAAAAAGCCTTCGACAAAATTGAACATCTATTCATGATTTTTAAATATTTCTCATCAAGCTGACAAAGGAGGGAATTTCCTTAAGGAGCATCTAGTAAAGGGTATTTACAGCTAACATTTTACTGAATAGAAAATAGAATTAATTACATTTAACAGAGAAATACTGAGTGCTTTTCTTCTAAGATCAGGGAAAAGGCGAAAATGTTATCTCTTGTATTAATCAGAGAAAAAGAACCAACAGGATGTGTGTGTGTTGGGGGGGGGTTGTATGCGTGCATGTGTATTTAGATAGATAGACAGACAGACAGATAGATAGATAGATAGATAGATAGATAGATAGATAGATAGATAGATAAAAACTTATTTTAAGGAATTGGCTCACGTGATTGTGGCAGCTTTGCCAAGTCCAAAATATGCAGGGTAGGCTATCAGCCTGGAGACCCATGGAAGAGTATTTAGAATTCAAAAGCAGTTTGCTGGCAGAATTTCTTCTTGCTTGGGGAAGCCAGTCTTTTTCTATTAAGGCCTTCAACTGATTGAATGTGGCACATGCACATTATGGAGGGTAACCTGCTTTACTCAAAGTCTACTGATTTGTATGTGAACCTCATCTAAAAAATACCGTCACAGAAATATCTAGAATAATGTTTGACAAATACCTTGGCACCATGGCCTAGTCAAGTTGACATATAAAATTAGCTATCACGGCTATCATCATACCTATTCAACATTATCCTGGAAGTCTTATCCAGTGTAATATGGCAAAAGAAAGGAGAAAAAGGCATATGGGTTAAAAAGGAAAAAAAATAAAACTGTCTTTGTTCACAGATGATGCAATTATCAACACAGAAAAGCCCTAAAACTATAATAAAACTCCTAGAACTAGTAAGTGAATTTAGTAAGGTCTCAGGATATATGGCCAATAGATAAACATTACTTGCATTTCTATTTCTATATAATACAATGAACAGTGGAATTTTAAATTTAAAAAAAATTACCGATTATAATAGCATTAAACCCTGAAATATTTAGGTAAAAATTTAAGAAATACATATAGGCTCTATATACTTAAAACTATTAAAAACACTGATGAAAGAAAGCAAAAAAGACATACAAAAATAGAGAGTTATACCTTTTCACACATTGAAAGACTTATTAAGATGCCATTTCTCCCCAAATTGATCTACATAGATCAGACAGAATTCCAATTAAAATTCCTAATTCTGTGGATATTGACAAGCTGCTTCTAAAATTTATACGGAAAGGCAAAGGAATAGCTGACACAATTTTGAAAAAAAAGAACAATGTTGAGAAACTTACACTCTGAATTCAAGACTTAATATAAAGCTACAATAAGCACGGCAGTGTGGTATTGGTGAAAGGACAGAAAAATAGATCAATGGAAAAGAAAAGAAAGTCTAAAAATAGATCCACTCATATATGGCCAATTGATTTTTGACAAAGGTACAAGGTAACTCCATCAAAAAAGAATAATCTCTCAACAAATTGTGGCAGACCAACTGAACATCCACATGCAAAAAATAAAATAAAATAAACCTGAACCCATACTCATACCTTACACAAAAATTAACTCAAAATGGATCACAGTATGAGTAAAAATTAAAGCTTTAAAATATCTAGGAAAAAGTCTTTGTGATCTTGGGCTAGGCAAAGAGTTATCTGATAGAATATTAAAAGTTCAACACAAAAATATTTTTTGATATACTGGACTTCCTATTATTGAAACACTTTTGCTCTTTGAGCAACACTACTGAAAGAATCAAAGAAGCTACACGCTGGGAGGAAGTGTCTGTACATCACATATCTGGTAAAGGACTTGTATCTAAAATATGTAAAGAACTCTCAAAATCCAATAATGAGAATTCAAAGCATCCAATTAAAAAATGGGCAAAAGATTTGAAAAGATATTTCACCAAAGAAAATACAGGAATATGAAACAAGCACACCAAAAAGATACTTATCACCATTAGTAAGTAAATGCAAAATAAAACCACGCTGTGATATTATTCTACACTAATTGATACGGTTAAAATAAATTTAAAAACTGACAATACCAAGTGTTGATGAGGATGTGGAACAAGTGGAAAGCTCAGAAACTGCTGGTGAAATGCAAAATGGTTCAGATACTGCAGAAAACAGTCTAGTGTTTTTTTATAAATACTTACCATATAGACTAATAATCTTACTCCCAAGTATCCAAGATAAATGAAAACTTACATCAACAAACAAACCATGTTAATGAATGTTCATAACAGTGTTATTCTTTATAGAAAAAAATTATTATTGAAGTATAGCTAATATACAGTAGTGTTACTTTTTTTTTTTAAGATTTTATTTATTTTTTGAATGAGAGAGAGAGAGAGTGAGTGAAAGAGAGTGAGCACAAGCAGGGTGAAGGGCAGAGGGAGTAGCAGACTCCCTGCCGAGCAGGGAGCTGGATGTGGGGCACAATCCTCAGACCCTGGGATCAAGACCTGAGCCGATGGCAGACACTTAACTGACTGAGCCACCCAGGTGTCCCTGGGTTATTCTTAACTGACAAAAAGTGATAATAACCCAAGGTCCTTCACCTGGTAAATGAATAAACAAAATGTTATACTTTCTTACAATGGAATACAATTCAGCAATACAAACATTAAAACTATCAATATACACCTCAACATGAATGAACTTCAAAGTTGTGCTAAGTGAAAGAAACCAGACTCAAACCCTATATAGTAGTTCCTTCCTCTTATCTGTGGGGGATTCATTCCAACACACCCAGGAGATGCCTGAAACCAAAGACAGTATTAAACTCATACATATTATGTTTTTCCTGTATGTACATACCAATTATAAAGTTTAATTTATAAACTAGGCAGAGTAAGAGATTAATAATTAATAACAAAATAAAATAATTATAATAATATATTGCAAAAAAGTGTGAATGTGACCTCAAAGCATATTTTTGTACCGTACTTACCCTTTTTATTTTTTATTTTTTTAGTATAGTTGCCACACAAGATTAGTTTCAGGTGTACAACATACCGATTTGACAAGTTTATACATTACGCTATGCTCATCCACAAGTACAGCTACCATCTGTCACCATACACGCTTATTACAATGTCAGTGACTATATACCCTATGCTGTGCCTTTTATTCCCATGATTTATTCATTCTTTAAGTGGAAGCCTATATCTCCCTCTCCCCTTCACCCATTTTGCCTCTTACCTCTCCCCACCTTCTGCTCCAACAACCATCAATTTGTTCTTTGTATTTACAGGTCTGATTCTGCTTTTTGTTTGTTTGTTTATTCATTTTTTTTTTTAGGTTCCACATATGAGGGATATCATATGGTGCTAGGAAAAACTGGACAGCTACATGTAAAAGAAGGAAAGTGGACCACTTTCTAAGATCATACAGAAAAACAAATTCAAAATGGATTAAAGACCTAAATAAATGTGAGACCTGAAACTAAAAATCCTAGAAGAGAGCACAGGAAGTAATTTCTCTGACATTGGCAGTTGCAACTTCTTTCTAGATATGTCTCCTCAGGCAAAAGAAACAAAAGCAAAAAACAAAAAAACCACTGGGACACATCAAAATAAAAAGCTTTGGCACATTTGCTGTACAAAACTATGAACAAAAAAAAGGCAACCTACTGAAGGGAAGATATTTGCAAATGATATATCCTGTAAGGGGTTAACATCTAAAATATACAATGAATTGGGGCACCTGGGTGGCTCAGTTAAGTGCAATCAAGAGATTTCGGCTCAGGTCATGAGCTCAGAGTCATGAGATCAAGCCCTGCATCGGGCTCCACACTAGGCAGGGAGTATCCCTGAGATTCTCTCTCTCCCTCTCCCTCTGCATCTCTCCCCACTCGCACTAAATAAATAAATAAATAAATAAATAAATAAATAAATAGATAGATAGATAAATAAATAAATAAATAAAATCTTAAATAAAATAAAATATATAAAGAATGTATGCAACTCAGCACTCCAAAAAAATAAATAATCCAATTAAAAATGGGCAGCAGATCTGCATAGACATTTTTCCAAAGAAGACATACAGATGGTCAACAGACACATGAAAAAATGCTCCACATCACTTGGCATCAGGGAGATGCAAATCAAAACCACAATGAGATATCACCTCACACCTGTCAGAATGCCTAAAATCAAAAAGAGACGAAACAAGCATTGGTGAGGATGTGGAGAAAGGGGAACCCTCCTACATTGTTGGTGGGAATGTAAATTGGTATAGCCACCGTGAAAACATTACAGAGGTTCTTCAGAAAATTAACAATAGAAACATCACCCTTCTGATGATTATGAGAGATGATAAAACGCCTATGTGATAAGATGAACTGAGGTGAATAACATAGGCATTGTGATGTAGTGTCAGGTTACTACTGACTTTTCTGAGTTTCTGTCAGGAGGAAGATCATTTGCTTCCATATCATGGTTGACCAATGAGAACTGAAACCTCAGAAAGCAAAACAGTGGATAAGGGGGACTACTGTATACGTATAAATCTATATATGACATTTTGGGAAAGGCAAAACATAGACACAAAGAACAAGGGCTGGGGTGGGAGAAAGTGTTGACTACCCAGAGAGGCAGCTGGGAGTCTCGGCGGCTGAAGGAACTGTTCAGTATCCTGATTATGGCAAGAGTTACACAGTTTTATGCGTTTGTCAATACTCACAAAACCGTACACCAAAAAAGGTTAATTTTTCTACGTGAAATTTTAAAAATAACATTCTTTTTACCAGGAAAAAAATAAACCAGAGAAAGATGAATAATTAAAAGTACAGAAAGATCTATCAAACAAATACTACCAAGAAAAGTTGGTGTAGCTATGTTAATGTCAGGCAAAATAATCTTTGGGCAATCTGCCCAAAGACATACAACTTGTAAGGAGCAGATCCAGCCTTTAGTCGATCTCTTTCTTACAATAAAGTCTATGCTCTTTTTATTATATCTTAATGGCTCAGATTCTAGTTATTAAAACTTAGGAAATTTATTAATTAAAAGAAAAGGTTGAGACAATCCCTCACAAGCACAAAAATTTCACCATGAAATAAATGCAGTTTTCATATTTTGAGAAAAAAATCAGTAAATACTCTTCCATAAAGATGTTTACTTAACTAATATTGGTGAGACTGTTTTTGTTTGACTTGCAGATTTTTATTTATTTATTTAGTTTAGTTAGTTTATTTATTTAGTTGACACAGAGACAGAGAGACAGCAAGAGAGAGAACACAAGCAGGGGGAGTGGAAGAGGGAGAAGCAAGCTCCCTGCTTGGGCTAAGCAGGGAGCCCGATGTGGGGCTCGATCCCAGGACCCTGGGATCATGACCTGAGTCGAAGGCAGACGCTTAATGACTGAGCCACCCAGGCACCCTGACTTGGAGATTTTTTACCTTGTTGTCTTTTCATGATAATAGAAACAATTCATCATTCCTGCCCAAAATTTCAAAATTTTTATTAAGTTCTTTCTTTAAAAAAATCAATTTTTTTTCTGAAATTGACTTCTAAAAAATAAATCAAATTATATGGCCGAAGAATCACTGACCTCTACCTCTAAAACTAAGAATACGTTATATGTTAATTAATTGAATTTAAATTTTAAAAATTTAAAAAAAAAATCACTATTAGCATTTAGAATTGAAAAACCACCGCAGCTGAGATAAATGATCAAAGGAACCTGGCTGGTTTTAATTGAAACATCTGCAGGAAAAACTGGGGGAAATGAGCTATATAATGTATCCATGTGAGAGCTGAATGTGCATACGTACCTGAAAATGTTTAGGGCACATCATGGTCCTTCCAGAAGTTAAAAGTAAATCATCATATTAAGTAACACTTGCACTAACAAAATTAGCATGTTCAGTCTTCGGAACAGTCAGTGTGAAAAGTCATGCAAAACAGCAATTACAGTTTCAAGCAAGTCCCCAAATCCCAAGAACCTATTCTAGTACTGTTCCCTTCTAGGACTTGGGATTTTTTTTTTTCAATTAAAATACAATAGCTTTCTATCCTTAGAATACTGCAAAATGAGAGCAATAACCTCTCACACCACGGATTCAGATTGTGGAATCTCTGCTTTTGAAAGTGAGTTTAACGTTGAGGTCAAAACTACAGAAAACATGTAGAAAATGTGCATCCTTTATCCTAGCCTTCTATTTTGGTTATTAAATGCAAATCTCATTTATTCTGCTCACTTACACGTGGTCTAATATTACTTAGAAGGTCTATGAATAAAATCTAGAATTGGGCAGGTGAATGAAAACCCCAAGGGAAATACACTGCATTACTAGCTGAATCCCTTAATCAACCTTCCCTCGGCCCAGTCCCTCCCTCATTTTTCACTCACATTTTCACTCTAAAAAATTGAGGGCTTCTCTTCTCCATAGACAGGTCACGTAACATCACACAGTAATCAGCAGTTGGATACAACACTCATAGATCAAGAAACAGACTTCACTGCCTGCTAAACACCAGCCCTTGGCAAGAGTACTCAGGGCACTTGAACTCAGCTGAGATCAGTCACCTGAGACCCTGAATGTGAATTTGGTTTGGGTGCAAAAATCATTTTATCTAGAGAGACAGACAGACATAAAATATGGGGCCCTTAAAGTTTCCAAATCATCACCTGGAAAGTCACCACGGTCTTTAGACAGACTGGTGTGGAAAAGCTCCTATCACAGAAAGACTGGTTGGTTATGGTGTACTTCAGATTGCTTTAGTCTCCATCCAGTCCTGGCTAAAAAGAGTTTGGGATGGTTAGTTAGATCCTGCCACATCTGTTGTTTGTGAGCTAGAAGAATAGAGGTGAAATTTTCTTCAAGTAACATAGGGAACCAAGACCCAAGCCATTGTTGGCAAGAGAATACTGAGCTTTGTGCATCAGGAAGATCACTCTCAAATACCAAGGTCATGGGACCAGACAGTGTCAACACTAGAGTTAAACAATAAAGTACTTGAAACAAGGCAGGAATGAGACAAGAGTAAAAGCACACGTTGCACAAGCAAGGAAGAAAGGGCGTCCTGGGTGATTTCCCTGAGCTACCTTGGCATATCTGCAGACTGGCCTTCGTATCTAAGGTACAAATGAACTGGGTGAGCTTAAAGAAAAAAGGAGACACTACTGCAGTTATGGAAACTTAAGATCCTTTGTTTCCAAAGTTAACTGGCTACATTTTTTTTTTCTATCATTATTCCAAGGGAGCTCCAGAGCATCCCAGAGGGTGAAAAGTCTATGCCTTGTGAAGAGCCAGGTACCTGGGATAGACAGGTAAATTCAAACACCCTGATCATCGTCCTTCTGAGTCACATTAGTGTTAGAACCGACTTGTTTGACAGAATGAACTCTGTAACATTGAAGTCTATGGAATCCCAGAACCCTTTTTATTCACTCACTCCACAAAATAACTGTAGTAGATGCAAAGGTAGACCTGGCCACACTGATCTCAGTTAAGATCAAAAGGCTTTTTTTCTGGGCAATCTGCTAGAAACAATATAGACTTATGTATTCCTGACTCAACTCTCTCAAAAGATGGATTTGACATGTCTCAATAAGAAAATTCCCCTCAGTCAAGGAACAAGGTGAGGTTAGTTGCCTAGCTTAACATATTCAAGAGACCAGCAGTAATGGTTATTTAGCCTTTCCTGGTGGTGGCATTGATATCAAACATGCCTGTGAAGAAATGAAATAAAATGTGGAAAATAACTGCATTTTGTAGATTTTTTTTCTATGTATGAAATGAACTTTGGAGATCCAAAGTGATCATTTTATAGGACTCTTAAAGGTATGTTCTCCTTTATCAGCTGTTTGCAATTAAATTGAGTATGTGGCAACCTGCAAATCAAGGTGGGAAAAGGCTTTAGGAACTTTTAAATGGCTTATACAAGCAACCTTCCATGATCTAGGCTGTTTAGTGTTCTCACTGCCCTTTCATGGTTGTATACTTAACAAAGCTAAGTTTGAAAAACCTGCCTTACTGTCATGTGAGGGTTTGAGAGACAGGCCCTTGCATTGTTGGTTATTAACGACCATTTGAATAAGGCTGGGGGTGAGTGTGTGGGTAGGGAGAGAGCCTGACAGAAAGGGTCATATTGATTAGAGGAAGCTACTTAGACATGTATTCAACTCAATTTAACTCCTTTTGCCAGCAAATGGTTTAAAAAATTGACTACAGTATATGTAGCATTCAATTCTAGATATATTGTAGGGTATGCTAAGATATATCTATATCTCAATAGAATGATGGAGGTTTAGCCATGGGCCCAATAACAACTACAGATTGTAGAATGAAACTGTTCATGGCATGGCTCAGGGAGTTCAAATTCTGGTTCTGCCACTTAGTAGATGTGTAACCTTTAGCAGGCTGTCTGATGCCTTTGTGCCTCAGTTTTTCCTGCCTTTTGACACACCCAAAGCTCGTGACTGACCACTGGAGCCACACAGAGAACCTCCATGACCTGCAGTGCTTCCAACAAAGTGCAGCCTCCAACACTTCTGCCTTCCAAATCCCACACACATGCATCCGATGCGATGAACCTAAATCAAATTCAAACCCCTCCCCTGAGATGGAGAGGGAGATGGAGAATTATGTTTTGGCTTTCCAGTGTCTGCAGTACAGGAGGAGCAGAAGGGAAGGAGGGGAGGATGAATGTTGAGTTCTAATCCACAATAGCCACTGCAAGTTCTAAAGATTTGAATGTCCTGTTGAGGGTTCTCCTGATTAGGATTGCAAAATACTGTATGCCTAGGAAAAGTTTCCAGAGTTTTCATCAAATTCTCAAAGAGGTCCACGACCCAGAAAGGAGTCAGATCTATTTTAATATATCTTTATTTATATGACAATCGAGAACAAGATTAGCATTGTGCGAGGGGCGAAGACATAGTGATTAAGACAGGAGCTCGCAAGCTCACGAGTTCAAATTCTGGTTCTGCCACTGAGTAGATGTGTAACCTTTACCAGGTTGTCTGATGCCTTTGTGCCTCAGTTTTTCCTCCTCTAAAATTTGGAGAACAGATCCAACCTAACAGGGGTGTTCAGAAGATTAAGTGAAATAGTATGTGTAATCAGAAGAATACCCAACACCTAAGAAATGCCCCGTAAATGCTAGCTATTGTTACCAGAACAATCCTTAGACAAGATGAACTCTAACCTTAAAAGACTTGCATTCATACCCCATGCATAAATTTATTCCCACTTTCATATACTCATAGAAGAAGAGAGTACATGATGTCCTGTGGCAGTAAACAGAAAGACAAGCACCCGTTTATATGGTGATGACCTCATTCTATTTAAAGAATACATTAATCTAGAAGCTAATTACTGCCAGGAGGAACAGTTTAAGCCCATGCCAAAACCAAAGTTGCCAGTTTGGGAAGATGTTCTTTGGGACCCACATGGAAAATACTTCGAAGTATTCAAAATGCTAACTCTTAATTGTTTGCAGGGGCACATATTAGTTACGTCATCTGGGATGCCCCTTCAGATACAGTTTTACTCAAAAAGTTCATGCAAGTCTTGTTATCTGGCAAGGTAGATGACTGGTAATTCTTGCTGGCAAAAAATCTTGCTATCTAATATCCTATCTTCTGTACTTAAAGGAGCAGGATTTACAGGCTTCCACAGATTCTGCTCAATCATTTGGGCAACTCTAATAAGGCTTACAAAGGGTAAAAAAGGGCCTCAGCCTTGCAGGCAGGTACTCCTGTGAGACGCCCTAGACAACAGAAACAAAGCTCAGTGTTGGTAAGAATGGAAATCAGACCCTTTAATTACAATCATATGTCAACTTCCTTAGGGTCTAAAATGGATGTGCCAATGAACTGCAAGAAAAACCTACATTTCAGCTACTCATCAGTAACTTCAACTAATGTTCAACATCAGTGTTCAACTACATGGCTCCAATCTAAAGCCTGCTTGACATCACACTGTAGCACATTAAGAACAATTATGACCAGTGTCAGTGAACACTTAGAGAAATGGGTTCTCGAATATCCTCCCGGTAGTAAGAATTAGTACGACTTTTCTGATATTGACAGGGAAATATTTAACAAAATCTCTAAAAGTCAATACTTATTGACTCATCAATTTCACTTCTAAGAATAAATTCCAAAGAAATCTGACAACTACACAAATTACACTACAAGGATGTTCACTTAGGAATTGTTTATAATACAATTACAAAAGAACTCAATGTTCAAAGTATAAAATTGGTTAAAACAATTAAGGTATGGCCTTAGAATGGAATTCTATGCAGCTACTAAAAGGAGAGTTTAAATGTATTTAAATATTGACATGAAAAGATGTCTGTGATGTAAATTTCAAAAACCAGGTGCATAGTATAATCTCATTTGTATTTGTGTATATTTATATATAATATATACATATATGCGAATATATATTACACATGTATACAGTTATATAAATACACATATATATATTTTAGAAAGCTATGCACCAAAAGGTTAACAATGATACAACTGAATGTTTGAAATTATGAGTAATTTTTATTTTCTTCTTGCTACTCTGTAGCAAGAATACTCTGTATCCAAAATACTCTATTTTGCTAAAAATTAACAGTATGTATTACTTTTGTTAATCAGAAAAAAATAGCAATTATTAAAAATGCAAGCCCAGACAATAGCACTTTTATCTGAGGACAGTCCAAAATACATACCAAGGTTCACAAATTCAGAATCATACAGAAATTCTAAACTCTTTCTTTGTATTTTGTATTAATATAGGAATAGGCAAACACAAAGGCCTTAGAAAACAGGTAGACTAAGGCAATAAGTATAGACAAGGTATGAGGCAATAAAGAAGGTAAGTGACCATGGTTAACTACAGAGGGCATATCCAGTTCAAAGGCATTGAAATTCAAAAAAATTTCCAAGCACTCAACATACATCTGCAGGCTGATTCTGAACAGGATGCTGCTAATCAGGGCCTTTGCTGTATAAACCTAATATATTGTGTATAAACACAATATAAACTACTTTAACTCTCACGCAACAACAACTGGACATCACTCCCTTCCCATCTCCTGAAGTTGGTTTAAGTGGTATCTATAAAGGAGACCAGCTTTTCATGTTTGTAAAATTACCTTCCTAAAACTTAACACAAGAAAAGTTTGTCTCTCTTGATAAACTTGTCTGCTTCCTTCCATAACAGAATAAAAGCAATGGGTTTAAGTGGCTTCCCCTTTTAGATACTTGTTGTTCAAGAAAACTCAGAAACGACCCTTAGCTTCGATTGTTCTGCACAACTGTCTTTCCCCCTCCACCACTTAGTTCTCATTCACTTGGTTTGATGGTTACAGTATATGCATTACTCTTATATTAGACTGTACATCTATACCACTAGAAATATTTCTGAAATTCAGACTGGACAGAGAGAAGTAGAAATAAATTAATATAGTGAAAAAATATCAGCAATGCAATACAATAATTGTAATGACTTTCACACATGCTTTATGTATTATCCCTACTTATTGGCTAAATTTTAAACTATAAAATATAAACTGTATATAAAATATGGAGAATGTAACAGCTCACATGGAAAAGAATCAGGCAAACAACATGTAAAAAAAAAAGCTGAAATGGGTAGGAAGTGGAATAAAAAAATGCGTAACAATTACATGGTAGAATATGTATGTGTAGCCACCGTTGTGCCAAAAATAAGATCAAACGAGCAGCATCTTCCTTAGGAAGCTTATACCCTTACAGGGGACTCAGAGTCTATGTGGATAAGTGTGTCTGCAGAGCCTACCTTCCATCCCCTCCGGGCCCTGTGCCTGCCTTTCTGCTTCCCCAGGCTTCTCTTTTACCCATAGCTTCTGTTTTTCTACCTACCCACCAATAACCTCTTTCTCAAAAACCAGAAATGAGAATATAAATATTCCTCCAAACGTAAAGTTTTGGAACTAAGATGTTTATTAAAAATTAAAAATTGATGGTAGGTAATTATCAAAATGAAATGTGCTAAGATGAGTCATATTAAAATTAATTATAAATATTTTAAATGGTATTTTACTCTTACACTTATAACCTGCTCCTTTTTTAGAAACAAATTTCAAGGATCAATGAAATCTGGGAAATTCTTTAAAAAAAAAAACCCTTCTATAAATTCAAGGCACGTGCTGAGTCAAAAGTGCAACCATGACAGTAAAAAGCTAAGCGACCCTCTGCTCAACCAGATATACATATAACAAAGACACTGACCAGTTTCTTGTCTTAATCACCTGGTGAAATAAATTTCAATTTAGAGAAGTGAAACTCAAATATACCAGTATAAGCTAATTATTTATAAAAAATACATTCCTTGTTTATCTTGAACTCTCAGTAAAATGGAATAAAACAAAACATCTTAAAAATTAATAAGGATCTTACATAATAAATAAGCTCCCCCTTCTACGTAGATTAATTTGAACACTTAATTAGTGGCTAGTGACCAGAAAACCTTAGAAGGTAAAAGTGGGATAAGAAAGTAATATCACGGGCGCCTGGGTGGCTCAGTGGGTTAAAGCCTCTGCTTTCAGCTCAGGTCATGATCTCAGGGTCCTGGGATCGAGGCCCACATCGGGCTCTCTGCTCAGCAGGGAGCCTGCTTCCTCCTCTCCCTGTCTCTCTGCCAGCCTCTCTGCCTACTTGTAATCTCTCTCTGTGTCAAATAAATAAATAAAATCTTAAAAAAAAAAAAAGAAAAGAAAAAGAAAGTAATATCACCCCAATGCCTAAAGAGCACTTAGGACAAAGTTAAAGCTTTCCAAAAACAATCCAGGGCGTAAAATCAAAGAAAATTTTGAGGGAAAGTAATTACTTTGTTGAAGATAATAAGGACAAAGTCTCACATACTTCTTTTTTTTTTCTTAAGATTTTATTTATTCATTTGACACAGAGAGAGAGCAAGATCACAAGTAGGCAGAGAGAGAGGGGGAAGCAGGCTCCCTGCTGAGCAGGCAGCCCGATGCGGGGCTCGATCCCAGGACCCTAAGATCATGACCTGAGCCGAAGGCAGAGGCTTTAACCCACTGAGCCACCCAGGTGCCCGCACATATTTCTTAATCTAAAGAAAGTCTGAGGAACAAGAAAAACTTAAGAAAAATATGTTTTTTACCTCCAAAACAAGAAAAGCATAATGGAGTATAAGAGAGAGTGGATATTTCTGAATTGATTTAAAAAAATGACTATGGAAAGTGAAGTACTCACAGCATCAGCATTCAATAAATATTAAAATTCACAATGCTTGTGCAGATTGACAATCTAGAAATAATTACTAATAGAGACAGAGAAAAATAGCACTGTCATCATTACTTGCAAAGAAAATACGATATGGTGATGAAAGCATATTTCACTCTTCTAAGAAAGTAGAGGGTGCTAGAACCATTGAGTACTGGTAGAAACATTAGAAAGTTTCTACAAAAATCCACCAAGTAGATTATGGCACTAGAAACCTACCCATTAAAGTGACATTATCGTCCAGAGTGAATACCTAGAAATCCAGATCCAACAAATGAGCAGCAAATTACAGAGAAAACAACCCCATGATGTCTGTAGTCCCATTTAAATGAAACTCCACAAGGAAAGAGTCTGCAGTGGTGCTGGCAGGGATTCTAAAGCAGCAGCAGCAATCCATAAAAGGCTTCTTAATTTTCTTGTCATTTAAGAATTAAGCCACTTCCAGTTCACACAGATCCTACCAGGTGCACGAAATTGATGTCATTATGAGCCATCAGGAAATACCCACCGAGACCTATACCAACATTGAGAAGTTGTGTTAAACAGCTGTGTGTTTTAATTGATTTGTATTATTTAAAATAGGAACAGTTAAAAGTCAGTTATCGGATGTTGTGTAAAGAGATGCCTAAAGACTCCAGGGAGACCGAGTTCAGAAGAAAGCCAATCACTGGAACTTCACTGAGCACTTAAGATTATTACTAGAGGAAGCACAATTAAATCATCAGTTTATCAGCCATCATTATAAATCACCAGGCAACATATCAAGCTTCATTATTTAAGACTTCTTAACCAGTGACTTCCTGCATCATTGAGAGTCAAAAGCAATCTATTAACCAAAATGTACCTAAGGAGTTTTGTTTTTGTTGTGTTTGAGTTTTGGCTTTTTTATTTTTACCTTGAGAGATTTATGATGGAAATATGATGAAAACTCACTGAAATTAATTACCATATTTTTGCATGTTTTAGACCTAATGAATTCTTCAAAATGAAATTAATGGTATTTGATAGAGTATGTAAAATATGTATTACACAGGTTCCTCTTTACTCCCTGCAAATATTTAATCCAGTTCTCTCATAGTACATGTGTGGGATCACATGAGGAAATATAATGAGCTTCTTTCCAACTTTATCCACCCAACCCCATTCACTTACTCGTATTTGGACAGCCTTCCCCAGACATGAAGAATCAGAAAACAAAGTACCTCAAAAGTCTTGGTTTCTAAATTTAAAGTGCACAGTTCAGGTGTTGGAAAATATCTGCAGGGAGATATGACACAGGTTGAGCTTTGTATGCAACCCTCTTTTTTAGTCTTTCCACCAACTCTGTGTAGATGCTGCCATTACCTTTAATGGAAAAATAAGATACCCAGAGTTTTTGAAATCTGCCCGAGTTCATACACCTAGTAAGCACTGGTGCTCACTCTGTCTGGTTCTGACACCTTGATAAAGGCTCTGAAAGAAAGCAAGCCTCCTTGAAAAGTGGAGAGGTAAGTCTGGGCATGAATTGTGCAATATGAATTGTGCAATGTGAATATGCAACAATTTGTCAAGCCAAAAAGCAAGATACCATCAGAGCTACTTGGGTTATATCAAAATAACTCAGGAGCCAACTTAAAGAGACTTTTTAAATTTTTTTTTAAATTTAAATTCTATTTAGGAAATAATACATTATAGCATATTATTAGTTTCAAAGGTAGAATTCAGTGATATTCGGCATATAACACCCAGTGCACATTATATCAAGTGCCCTCCTTCATGCCCATCACCCAATTACCCCAGTTGGGTGTAATTCTCAGTTTGTTTCCTGGAGTTAAGAGTCTCTTATGGTTTGCATCCCTCTCTGTTTTCATTTTATTTTATTTTTCCTTCCCTCCCCTTATGCTCATCTATTTTGTTTCTTAAATTCCACATATAAGTGAAACAATACGATAGTTGTCTTCCACTGACTGACTTATTTCACTTAGCATAATACCCTCTAGTTCCATCCACGTCATTGCAACAATCAAACAACAATAAAGATAACCACTACAATGAACTGAAATGCAAAAAACATTTATATCCATGAGTCGACAAAGATACATAAGAAAACTTTCTTGGTCACCGTAGGATGCTAGAGAACAAGGTCACTATCTTAAAAGCTAGAACATTTATCCTGCATATTCTATACAAAGCATACTTCAAGTAACTAAGCTGGTGAGGGAAACTGCTGTTATAAAGCAGCCCAACTAATAAATAATGAATGATGGAATTAGAACATCACCATTTGCAACCCCTAATGAGTTAATGGATCTAGGCAATAATCATGAATGGCTAGCATCACAAAAAAGAATAATAACCAAACATTATGTGCCTTTTGATAGAAGTATCCAGAATCACTTATGAAGTATTCTTGCCCCCCCAAAAAACCTGAATCTGATCAACCCTCCAGACCTAACTACCAGTTTATGGAAAGCTCAGGGAGAACACACTAAACAACACCACAGAGACACAATTAGGAAGAAAACAAACAAACAAACAAAAACCAGACTACAAATACTACAGGACAAACAACCTTGCTTCTTCAACAAAAATGTATGAGGAAAAAAAGAGAAAAGAATGAGAATCCTTGTTTTCAAAAGTCTTAAGAGTGGGCGCCTGGGTGGCTCAGTGGGTTAATGCCTCTGCTTTCGGCTCAGGTCATGATCTCAGGGTCCTGGGATCGAGGCCCGCATCGGGCTCCCTGCTCAGCAGGGAGCCTGCTTCCCCCTCTCTCTCTCTGCCTGCCTCTCTGCCTCCTTGTGATCTCTCTCCCTCTGTGAAATAAATAAATAAAATCTTTAAAAAAAAAAAAAAAGTCTTAAGAGATGTTAACCATTTTAAAATATAGACCTTATTTGAATCCTGATTCATAGAAACTGTAAAAAATTTTTAAAAATTGTGGAGGGCGCCTGGGTGGCTCAGTGGGTTAAAGCCTCTGCTTTCAGCTCAGGTCATGATCTCAGCGTCCTGGGATCGAGGCCCGCATCCGGCTCTCTGCTCAGCAGGGAGCCTGCTTCCTCCTCTCCCTGTCTCTCTACCTGCTTGTAATCTCTCTCTCTGTGTCAAATAAATAAATAAAATCTTAAAAAAAAATTGTGGAAATTTAAGCATCAATTGCTTATTTAGTGATACTAAGAAATTATCAACTTATCATGACAACAGAAATGTGGTTATGTTTATTAAGAGTCCTTACCTTTTTTCAATTCAACTTTTTATTTTGAGATAACTGTAGATTCCACATTACTCATGCCCTCCACCAGTTCCCCAATAGTAACATCTCGCAAAACTATAGTACAATATCACAACCAAGATACTAACATCGATAGTCACACAGGACACTTCCATTGCTACAACATTCCCTCTCATGTTGCCTTGTATAGCCACACTCTCTTCCTTCCCACCTACACCTCCTTCTCTAACACCCAACAATCACAAATCTCTAATTTCAAAAATGTTAGATTAAGTGGAATCAGATATTATGCAACCTTTTGGGATTGGCTTTTGGTACTCAGAATAATTCTCTGAGGTTAATAATCCATCCAGGTTCCTTTGTAGTTAGTTGGTTCCTTTGTACTACTGATTAGTATTCCCTAGTAAGAACACACCATTTAATTTAATCTCCATGGTCTGAAGGACATCAGAGTTGTTTCCATGTGGGCTATTATGGACAAAGCTGCTATAAATATTGGTATAAAGCCCTTTTCTTTTAAAGATACAGACTTAAATTTGTATGGGTGAGATAGGATGTTTAAGATTTGCTTCTAATATTCCAGATTGGGTGACATACTAAAAAAAATAAGAGTGGCCATTAGTTTGTAAATGTATTGCACTATTAGCTCTACTTTCGTATTTGTTTTATAATTTTCTATAATATAAAGTTTAAAAACAAGAAGACGGTAAGAAACAATTACTTATCTGACCACTTCCACATAAACACCCGTCTTCAAGTAAAATTGAAGGTATGCTTTGTTATCTTATGACTTTTAATCTGTGCCAAGATCACAGGAGTTCTTTACCTAAAACATAGAGCCCACACCTGCAAGTAATCATAATTGTAACATTCACTGTACAAATATGGGCAGATCCAACCCAGGCATCTGTTAACTTTCTTTCAGAAGTTCTTTATTAGGCTACAGGGTTGAGATAATAGGTAATTCATAATGTTGGACAAAAGCAGGTAAGTAATCACCATAATCAAATGTATGAGATTCATTAGTGGCTTGTCGTCAAAAGAGAGGGTTCATGTCTGACATGAACAGGTCCTTATCATCAAGACAAATGCTGAGAGAACAGAAATGTGATTACTAAAGATGAAGAGCAACAAACTCTATGAGCACAATCAAGCCTGAAGATAAAGTGAAACGCATTTTATATTGTGCGAAGGCTGCTTTTGTTTTTAAGCTGCTCTGAAGGACAGGATATTATTATCGTGTTCAGTCTGCAAGCTAATGGTTCTTTAGTGTAATTCTGCAAAAACGCTATCTACTGTTTGGTGCCACCAATAGTCTATCATTCTCATTCTCCCCCAGTGCTGTATCACAACTTCCCTTTCTCCCAACTGAGGACACTCAGTTTTTTTCTCCATGTGTGGTTTTACAAAAACAAAGACCCACTCTCTCAAAGATCTCAAGCAAAGAAGAGCATGTAAATACCAATCCATTAACTAATCTAGGATTAAAAGCCAAGACTGCCAAAGGAGACATTCGTGATGACTTTTGAGTGCCAACTAATGCAAGAGTGACAAGTGAGTTTCCTTGGCTAGGAAACTCTTTAATTAATTAATTAATTCTTCAATGTCCGCACGTGCACTGTGAAGAGCAATTCTAAAGCTTGAACAAAGTTCGTTGTCAAAAGTGGGATAGCTGTCTACAGACCAATCTGCATAAGGTAAATCCCAAAGGAAGACCTAAATGTTCCAGTTGTGTTGTAGTTTGGTTATATCAATCAACTCTCCCATTAAGTGAGCCCCCATACTTGGGTCTTAGAAATAATAATGCTTTTTGTGATTGGATTTGATCATTACTAATATACTATGACAGGTAGGAGTACACGGTGCACTAACAGGTTGTCTACATGACACTTAAGTGTCTATAAATTAAAAGATATTAGTCAATTCCTTTATTTTTTTTAATTTTTTAAATAAAGATTTTACTTATTTATTTGACACAGAGAGAGAGATCACAAGTAGGCTGAGAGGCAGGCAGAGAGAGAGGAGGAAGCAGGCTCCTTGCCGAGCAGGTAGCCCGATGCGGGCCTCGATCCCAGGACCCTGAGATCGTGACCTGAGCCAAAGGCAGAGGCTTTAACCCACTGAGCCACCCAGGCGCCCCATTAGTCAATTCCTTTAAAAACAACCAATGTACAAATTGGTTCATTTGGTTGGTTTAGCAACTTAGAAGTTCTATCAATAGAAATTTATTGACAACATCATATTAGGAAACTAAGAAAATGCAGTTAAGTTCAAAGCCTTGTTCATATGTCACAAGTTAGAACAGAGACACATAGAATTAAAACCCAAAATGACAACGATCACCAGGAATTGTGTTATAGGCTTGCACTGAGGTTGGTAACAGGCCTGCTAGTGACAGAAAGAGGGAAAGGATAAGAAATGGGCTCAAGAACATAATGCAAAATGTAAATGAAAAGAAGCAGAGAAAAAAGGCACTAAAGTTAAATGCAGATGTACTTTTGGATGTCTTTGCCATCTATCTTTTGCCTCTAACCTTTGCCATCTTCCTTGACTCTTCTAACCAAATACTGTCTGGGTCCTGTGGATTCTGACACCACAGTATACATTTTTAGACAGCCTGTGGTCACTGGTGAGACACTGGAATTTGAAACTCTTAGCACTCACCTTGATGCTTAAAGGTTAATCTAAAATGCTTTGCATAAAATATAATGTTCTTGCCAAAAATCTTTATGAAGGATTTGCTTAAATATCTCATTATTCTTCTTCAGAGTAATCACCCATGCCTGATCTACAGAACTGGGATTTCAGAGGGGGCCATTTTTGTGAGCTGAAGTGGTTTCAAGAAAGGAACATGACAGAACAAAAGGAAATATAAAGACAGAACAAAGGCAATGGGGAAGACAAGTATGGAAAGAATTCCAAGAACAAACTGCACAGGATGGCTTCTAGGAAATGAACAGCCATGTCTGGCAGGAGCTGAGACTGTGTACAGCAGGGTCAAAGATGAACTTGAAAGGACAGGCTAGAGCCAGGGAGTGGCAGCCACTGAAGCCCAGGTGAGGCATTTAGATCACATGCCATAGGCCTTTGGACTGCTACAGCAGGTATGTGCGTAGGCAAGATACCCACACCATGATTAGGAGGATGTGACTAATGGTAGGGGCAGGGGGGAAGGAGCAGGAGACCAGAGTGTGAGGCCTTACTAACTGTTCCAGGTGAGGCTAGAGGACTTGATCTAAGAGGGCAATGGTGAGAAGGGAAAGGAAAGGATTACCTTGAGGGGCTGTGCGAAATATGCATGTACTTAAACCTAGTTTTGTTCTCAATTAAAACCTAGAAAATGGTCATTTGCAACTACTGTCAAAGAACTACATACAAGATGCTAAGGATTCTTACGTTGATTGGGAGATAAACTGTCATTATTATGATCAAACACATAAGAGGGCATGAAAATTCTAATGGCTGATAAAATCATTTTTAAAGGAAGCTTTGATTAAGCTTAACAGAGGCTGGAAAAAATAAGATTTTTGACATAAGTAAAAATTATTTTTAAGGAGACCACGATTGGTTGCAAGGTGATGAGTATTTTTAAATTTCTAAAATAATTAACTGCTGATTTTAGCAAGGCAGTAATAATGACTTATATGATTGACAGATCTATTTTTCCCTACTTTTGCAAATCTACTTTTTATATGTACTTTTGCAGATGTATTTTCTCTACTTTTTTCAGATCGCTATTGCAGACCTATTATTAATCAAAAGATTTGGTTTTTTTTTTTTGCAAATGTACCTATGAGCAAAACTCTGAAGCACTGTAGGTGACACAAGCTAAATCATGTACTCTTTAGTGAATATGCCAACTTAGTTACTACTCTCATTTACTCAATAAATTTTTATTGAGCACTCACTATATGATAAGCACTGTGCCAATGCTGGGTGTACAATAAAGAGAGAAAAAGAAGTGCCTGGGTGGCACAGTCAGTTAAGTATCCAGCTCTTGGTTTTGACTCAGGTCATGATCTCAGGGTCATGATACTGAACTTGCACACAGTCAGCTTGAGATTTTCTCCCCCCACCCCACTAACTCATGCCCTCTCTCTCTGTCTCTCAAATAAATAAATAAATCTTTAAAAACAGAGAGAAAGAGAGAGAAAAAAACAAGGTTCTGCCCACATGGGAATGCACTGTACAATGACAAAAAAAGACATTAACTTAAAAAAAACCTATCCAAATATATAATTTAAAATTGTGATAAGCACTATAAAGGAAAGCTACAGGTTCCCTTGAGAGCTTACAAAAGGGAAGAGAAACCATTTCTGGGTCTGAGAAGGTGTTTTAAAGGAAACTGTCTTTGAACTGAAATCTGTAGGAATGTAGAAGAATGAAATAGGAAAAAGTATAGGAGAGAACTAGAAGAAAAGATGAGCAGAGGGAAAGAATCACATATAATAAAATAAAAATACTCTCTAACCTGTTGGGTAATGGTGTCCCATGGCTCCTGCTGCAGCCGTGACTTATAACACTCATGGATTCCTTCCCATATGTCCTTCAGAGCTAAAGGTCTTCCATCTGCAAAAGTGCATGGCAAAGACCATCAGTCAGTAAATCCATTTGAGACAATGATGCTTGGTGTTTATCTAAAACTACTAGAAGAATATTATGATTTTTAAAAATCTTTCCTAGTATACATATTACTTATATATCAAAATAGTGCTATATGAGTTACTATTTTCTTCCTGAGGGAAATTTAAACATTCAAGTTTCTTTCCTTTGTAACCATCTAGCAGTTAAATTATCTGCTCATTCATTGCCTGTAGGAATTCCGCAAAATAAATAAAATCCAAATGTATTTTAGAGAGAACTGATAGATACAAGCACAGGCAAAGGACCAGGTAGACAGATTCCCATACTCACAAGGGTACACTATGAATACCTCTGAAATCTTAATAATCCCTCTAGTTCTTAAATCAAAGACTATATGTACACATGCTTCTTTCAATCTCATTGACTATCTGTAATGTTCAAATCACTCTGCTGAGTACCATGGGGAATAGAGAAAAGGAAAGCACACAATTTCTCCTAGTAAGAAGCCTACATCTACTAGGGAAACTATGACAAGTATATCAATAGTATACTAATACTAAAATACTAGATAGAAAGTGGTTCTTGCCAAGAGGAAAACTGCAGTTCTTTGTCAGTCCAGAGGAGGGAGACATTAACATCCAGTGTTTGTGGCAGGTGGAGAAAGGGAATTGTTAAGAGTGGAGGGACATGAGAAGGAATTGGCACGCAGATATTAGGAAAACATCCAGTGAACAATAATTCTCTTTTTCTTTCTTTAAATAATTCAACAATTCACCTACATCCATAACAGTCACAACAATTCACCTATATTCATAACAATCCAAATAATGTATTTTATGAAGACCACTATGGCACAAGTAGAGAAATAGGTATCTAAATTTGTAAAATAAAGTAGAAAGAAGAAATTCCTAAAGACTTTGAAACCACTGGACAGAAGGTAGTCTTACTAATAGAATTTAATGCTACTTGGCCCTTCAGAGCTATCAAGTGCTCAGAACTTAGGGAAGTGCTCCCTTAGGCAAATGGACAATAGCATTTTTAAAAAGCTCATCAGGGGTGCCTGGGTGGCTCAGTCAGTTGAAAGTCTGCCTTTGGCTCAGGTCATGATCCCAGGGTTCTGGGATGGAGTCCCACACCAAGAGCCTGCTTCTCCCTCTCTCAGATCCAACTACCCCCATCCCCCCATTTGTGCTCTCTCTCAGATAAATAAATACAATCTTAAAAACAAAAACAAAAAACTACGGTACTCTCACTCCTGAGAGAAGAAAGAAAGAAAGAAAGAAAGAAAGAAAGAAAGAAAGAAAGAAAGAAAGAAAGAAAGAAAGAAAGAAAGGAAGGAAGGAAGGAAGGAAGGAAGGTAGGAAGGAAGGAAGGAAGGAGGGGGGGAGGGAGAGAGAAAGTCAGAGAAAGCAAGCTCATCAGTATATCAAATCATTAGACCCAAATAAGTATTTGGTCATCAAGATCAATAAAACTTGAGGAAATAATGCACCCCAACTCCTCCCCCCCACGAAGCAAAAGGTACTGTACTCAGATTCATGGAATTTAAGTAGAGATGTAGGCTATAGGAGAAGAACACTGGACTTGGAGCCTAGGCTGAGTTTGAATTCTGGTGTTGGCACTTACTCTCTATGTGGCTGCAAGTTATTTGGCTTTCAACTTTACCTGTAAATGAATATAATTATCCTTCTCAAATCCTGTTCATGTGAATGGGCTTGCATCAGTGAACTCACCCAAAACTGTGCCAAGCACACAGTCTGAGCTTAATACCTAGTAGGTATCTCCTCCCAGCCCCCACAGCACCACTCTTGTATTTCTCATACTATAAAGCTAAAGGATTCACGTACAGACCACTATTCCTTGGAATTTTCTCATGTTTCTACACCGGGCACATTGTATTTGATGATATAATATACTAATACCAGAGGCAGGGCATTTCTCATGTTTGACCTGAAAAGCTGAACTTTTCCTCAACCTTTATTTTCAATAAATAGCAATTGAATATTTTGATACATTTTCAATAAGTATCTTCATCTTGGCATTTATCTGGCGGCAGGAGACCATTATCTTGTGATAAATAGTTTTATTCCATTGACATTTCCATGTCTGTAAAATGAACAAGATTTATTCATCCAATTAACATTTGAATGTCATGTTTAGGTACAAGTTAAAAACAAGCTGCCTTCAGTATCTGTGTTATATTGTTTTCTGAACACATTTACAGAGCAGGGCCAAACTTTGCCCTTAGGATAAGCACGACATATCTTCAAAATATGCACACGCACGGGTGTGCGCACGCGCACGCGCGCATGAGTGTGCTGATGTTGGAAGAGGGGAGCAGGATCTTAAGCACTTTAATGTTAGATGGTAAACCAAATAATCAAATTATAAAAAGATGTCATGCTTTCAAAATAATTTTCAGATGTCGATGTTACAAGAAATCAAGTTGTAGGATAATAAAATGTTAGAGCTGGTATAACTAAGGCAACCAAGGTCTTGGGAAACATACATCAGTTAAAATTATGCAGCCAACTCATGACTGCACTACAGCTGGAGTTCAAGTTTCAGTGCCCTTCCCACCATTCCCTGCAGCCTCTGGGGGTAGGTCTCAGGGTCCTTCCTGCCATTCCCTACAGCCTCTGAGCATGGAGACTGCACCTATCTTTTCACCGCTGCAGCCCTACAGTGTAGTTCCAAGCCCCACTAACACATTGCAAATGCTTTATAAATATTTACTGAATAAATGATTAATGAGAGGACACTCTCCCTAACTCTGTTTCCTCTAAGACAGAGAAAGGCTTTGCAGACTTAGAGAAGAATGCTGGGTTTAATATCTGGCCATCAATAATGATTTTAATTTTACTCCTTAAAATATTTCAGCCTACAATCTAAGGATAGAGTAAGTGGTTCCGATATTAACACTGTCAAAACCCCGCATACTCTGTTGGAACCATACATACAAAATGCAATAATCAGCAGCTAGCAACAATACGGAAAGACCCAGAACAAATGCAACAGAATATTTTCATCAGATTTGATGCTAGAATTGAGGACGTGTGACATATGTTTTCAGATAATCTCAAATTTAGAAGATGTAAGTTAACATCTTACAATAAAGGAATTAAAACAATGATCTGTCACCTTAGATAATTACAGAGTTAAAAATAAGTTCAAACATAAAAAGATGCATCATGCTCCTACGTGCATGTTTGTAAGAGTGCTACCCACTTGCTAGAAAAAGAGTGTTTTCTAAGTGAATAGATGTGACTGCATTCTCTAATGCACTTACAGACTATTTAAAAATGCGTGTATTAATGATGATCAAACGAGCCCTTGTGCAAGCTACTCTGACAAGAGTGCCAATCTCTCCAGCTTCTGCTGACCATCTACACTGGAGATGATCTGGCTAAGAGAGCTTTTTCTCTCACATACAAATATGACAATAATGACTGTGATGTGGGTTCTTTTCTCTAAGTCCTTACATCAACTTGTCCAGTCACAGCTCGTGCCTTCACCATCAAAGACATAGAAAAGCTAGTTTCATGATCTTTTATGCTAAAACAAAAAATTTTGACCTAATCAGTAATATCTCCAAAACTACGTCATACACTATTGACACACGGTATATATTCAAAATATGATTGTGATTCTAATTGTTTGAAAGCCAAATGGAACCTTCAGAAATTCCACTGAAACCATTAAACAGAGATCATCAAATATATTTCAAAAATCATGTCATAAAAGTAGAGCTTAAATATTGCAGAAACTTGAAGAACTCTGATTTTAAATCTATCTCTTTATGAAAACCAAAGACCCAAAACTTTAACTTAAAATTAAATTGTGGACATAAATAAATACTTGGTTAAGCTCATGAAACACATTATTATGTGCCTTCATGTTCAGTTGAAGGTATCTTCAATCAGAAACTTTAAGCCTTGTTAAGCGGGTCTATTTTTTTCTGTCTGGCCTCAGTCAGAGGTGACATAAGCATACTCAATCAACAACTCCCTAGCTTTAGACCCAAGATATTCGATAGCACCAATTTTAACATGCTTAGAAATCTCATTAATCACACTGAGGCTGAGAAGCTCAGTAAAATCCCCTGCATACTTGAAAAATTGAAGCAGAAGCTGAAATAATTTCAGCAGCAACCCACGAAGTAAGCATGGTAAAATAAGGCCATTTAACAAGTGTTTATTGAATGCCTACTGTGTGCCTCTATCTCCTGGAATGATAACACACATTTGAGCTAAAGGAATATTCTGTCAGCAACATAGACTGTCAATGTTAAAAGAAGAGACATTGGATGAAAAATAGAATAATTAAAAAGTACAATCTTTAGCAACTGCCAGTAGCATTTAATTTAACAATTTTCATATAAAATCTCTCAATTGAATAATAACCTACATGTCAAGTAATCTATATATTACTCAAAATGTGCAGCTCTCTAAATTAAATTTCTCAGGGCTATTAGTTTTCATGAATCAAATAACAGCATGAGAGATTTCACTGGTACCACCTAACTCTAATGTAAGCATGCTGAAGTCACCTTTATCCTACTGTGGATGGCTTCGCCAAAATTTCATAGGTCCTAAAATGAAGATTATAGAGAATATATCTTATTTACAGTAAGTTTAAAAATAATGTTCTGAATGTGGTCACTAGAAATAAAAAGGAAAGGGTGGATTATTTACAATGCAGTATGTCATTATTCAATATAATGTCTTCAAGAGAGCTTTGAAGGATATAAAAATTCATGTCATACTCCACAGTAAGGCAGAGATGATGCTCCACCAAAGGGGAAAATTCATTTTTGCTTCAGTGAGAAAATTACATTGTGATATGAAATGAGTGTAAATTGTTCATGTACATTCATATCAGTTATTATGCTGTCTAATTCTGTAATTTTTATTTATCCCTACATACATTTTTTAGCACTTTATATCTTTATTAATCTCATGAAATCTGAATGAAAATTCCAAAAATACAGATTATGGCAACTTCTCTTTACTTATATATGACATCAGTTAACTTGCATGCTTCCTGAATTTTGATTACTGTATCATGCAGTAAAAAAAGGGGGGGAGGCTAAAGAGTTTGAATCTCAACCCCATAGTTTTCTAAGTACCTTTGAATAAATCATTTAACCCCATCATGCACTCAGTTCTTATGTACGTGCACAAGGATAATAACAGCTCCTACCTTACACTATTACTGTGAGGATCAAAATAGATAACACAGCTACTATACTATATGCCAAGCCCTATTCCACAGATTAGCTCACAAACCTCAAGACTCTATGAGGTAGGTATTACTACTACTACTACTACTACTACTACTACTACTACTACTACTACTACTACTATTTCAACTTTTTTTTCAGATGAAAGAAATAAAGAAGTTCAATAATTGCCCCCAAGGACATGCAGTTAGTAGCACAACTAGGAATCAGAACTAAGGTGTTCTGGCTCCCAACCCTGCACTTTCACCACTACACTCAAAGTCTGTGTACCCAGGAGCTCTCTGCAAACCATTTAAAACACACGTATTAGTTGTGTTGTTGTTGTCGTCACTAGGAGTTCTCCACCAACACCGCCTAACCTAGGAGCATCCAGAATTTTGCCTTTTCCTGGGTTTCTTACTAGGCTGGCCTGCCTTTCACTCATCACTGTGTGGAAAAATCCCAAGTTCAGCCACAGTCTCTCTTGATCACTCCAGCTCAAGATAATCTTTGTTCTCTGAACCCTGGTAGCAGTTTTGTTCCCCAGCTTAATTGAGATAAAACGGACATATAACATTGTGCAAATTTAAGGTATACGACATGATTTGATAATGTATCTTCATAGGAAATGTTTACCACAAAATGTCACTTATGGCACCCATCACCTCACAGTTACCATTTGTGTGGGGGCGAGGCGGGGCATTAGAATATTTAAAATCTACTCTCTTAGTAACTTTTAAGTATACGATATAGTATTGTTAACTACAGACACCACGCTGTAATTAGATCCCCAGAACTTACTCATAGATGAAAATCTATGCCCTTTGACGGATATTTCTTCATTTTCGCTATTGCCCAGCCCTTGGCAACCACCAATCTATTCTGCCTGGCAGCAATTTTTGCCTCTGTTATGGCTCTTAATATATTCCACTTGTTTTTTTTTTTTTTTAAAGATTAGATTTTATTTATTTATTTGACACAGAGAGAGAGATTACAAGTAGGCAGAGAGGCAGGCAGAGAGAGAGGAGAGAGGAGGAAGCAGGATCCCTGCCGAGCAGAGAGCCCGATGTGGGCCTCGATCCCAGGACCCTGGGATCATGACCTGAGCCGAAGGCAGCGGCTTTAACCCACTGAGCCACCCAGGCGCCCTATATTCCACTTGTTACAGTGAATTTCAGAACCATCTTGTTTTCCTCACTCGACAGTATGCCCCTTGAGGGAGGGCATCAACCATCTCTGATTTCCTTTACTCATCTCTGTATTCCACAGATATCTTCATGCATTGTGCAAAAATATTTTCCAATGGTGGAACAGATGGACATTCAACATTATTTCTAGAGCAAATAGCACAGTTATGACTAAGAATAAAGACTGAATAATCATGATTTTAAAAAATCATGATTTATAATTTAAAAAACCCATACTTCGAACTTCGATAAATCTACAGTAACAAGTAGATGAAGACACAGTGGATGTTTGATTTTTCAGTATCCAAACATACTTCCAGTTTGGGAGAGAAATTCCAAAATAAGTAGAAGACAGAGCCCCATTTTCACCACTAAAGCCAAAGGAAGGTAGACATTCCTTAATCCTGTCATTCTAATGCATCCAGTTGCCTCTAAGTTCTACCTCTCCAATAATAAGTCCTTTTCTAGTTATCCTGGTCAGGTCCAATTATTAGAGGCACCTAATATATGGACTTAAATGTTCTGTTTTGAGGACTTTAAAGAAGGAAAAATTCAGTAATCTAGTTTCAAGTTGAGCAGTGATATTTTTCAGCAGATCTGGAAAACAGACTAATGAGTTTCTATACTGTGCACACGGTAGGCACTCATATATGTTTTAATAGATGTTTCTATTTTTTAAAAAGATTTTATTTATTTATTTGAGAGAGAGCACGAGAGAGAGAGACAGAGAGAGAGAGAGAGAAAGAGAGAGGACAAGTGCTCAGGAGGGGCAGAGGGAGAGGGAGAAGCAGACTCCTACTAAGCAGGGAGCCTGAAGCAAAGCGGGGCTCAATCCCAGGACCCTGGGATCATGACCTGAGCCAGAGGCGACACTCAACCAACTGAGTCACCCTGGCGCCCCATGGATATTTCAAATAGGAACCATTCTGCCAAGAGTAAGCAAAGAAATGTTTCTTCCTTGTGGAACACCACACAAACATTCATCTAGCCAGGCAAGCTAAAATATTGTCTCTTGCAGGTAAGAAAATAAATTTACCTTTTCATGTCCTCTTCCTGGCCTTGGATCCACTTAAAATCTGTAGCTTTTTGTATATATGGTGTTTGCACTAACACAGGTTAGAATAAACCTTTTGGCTAATTACTTCTCCCTATAGCTTGTTTCACATTTCTCTAGCATTTTTTTCTTTAAAACATTCTTAAACCAGGGTTTGATTTTTCAATGGGATTTTATTCCCATCTTATGTTTTAAACAAGAATCCTAACTCCCCATACTATTTCAAACATTTACATGGTTCAACAAGTAAGTCTTGTTAAATTTCCTCTATTGTTTGGATTTTTCAATTTGAATATCTTTGTATTAGTTAAATAATTTTTCATTATTTTTCTTAATAACTTTTATTGTTTGCTGTTAAATTTGATTTCAATCTGTAGAATCTCTTTTTAATGTACCAAAATTCATGTTCCATTCCGTTATCATAGCTTTACAACTTAAATAAGTTTATGTGGCACATATGAACTTTCTTTAAGATACTCTACAATCAAATAAGACTCTAAATTAAATTATCTGTCAAATCCCTTTCTATGTTCTGCTCATTATAATAATTAACTAGAATCATTTTTGCCTCAATCTTTAAGGACCTCTCTAATCCAACTTTTCTTTCCTGCTCAACAAGCTACCTTAACTCTCACTGTGCTCACAACCCCTTCCAACCCATCATCTCTTTCATGATTTGATCTCAACATATCTTTCCAAACATTTCTTCCACAGTTCATCTTAAGGAAACCTTTACTCCAAACTGGCCTCTCACTGTTCCCCAAATACACCATGCTCTCTCCAGCCATACAGCTTGGCACTCACCCTCCTCCTCTTTTTCAGTGCTTTTTCCAGCCTCTTCAGAAAAGCCAACCTGTTACCTTCCCTTACAAGTTATTGGACAGAGCTGTGGATATTCTACTTTTTTTCTCCCACTTTCTTCAACTCCATCTTTCTGTTTTCCTGTTATTCTTTTCTATGCACTCCAAAGACTTCCTCTTGTCCCAGACCATGTTCTTCTTCTCCTCCTTGATGATTTATATGCTGCTCTAAGTCCAAACTTTCCATTATTCTTCCTTTATGCTGGCCTTTATTGCGGTTTGCCTTTGAGAGACAATTATTCTTTGGCTATTTCTTTCTCCCTGTTCCTCTACGAGCATCCTTTAGGCATATAACAAGTGGACAAATCTTCCACATGAAATATCTGGGTTACATTTTTAATTCTATACTCTTACTCCCTGGGCCAATAATAGAATGGATCTCCAGAAAGAACAGACATTCAGTTGCTGAATGGAAGAAATGTTTCCTTCCCTATTCAAAAGCAGCCCTCCTGACTAATTAAAGAAATATGTCAAAACAGTTCCCAAGAAGAACCCATATGTCAGCCAAAGAATTAAATATTTTGAAAATGAGAAGAACCACTTGGTCTGTTTTTCAATAGAGATTGAGAACAAAGGAAAAGAAGAAAGACAGGGCAGGAATAAATCAGAATTCAAGCTGAAATAAATATAGAAATCTCTAGTTGTAATGAAAGGAAAAACTATGTAAGCTTAGGACTCTAGTGAAGCCCTCAGACATTATGTATACAGCTGAGGTTTTTACTGCATTCTAACACTTGCCACCAGCTTTTGACCAAAACCAGGCCCTCAGAAAGGAAAAATGGGACATAAAAAGGTACTGGAATGATGGGCAATAGACAAAGCTTTTTGCAAGATACAAATACTTTTTTTAAAACAGTGTGCTTCAAAAATAGTTGAGGGGTGGAAAGAGTGAGCACTGAAGATGTCAGTATTTTGTGAGAATGGACTTCATGAACTATAAAGCACCATTCAAATATAGGCTATTTATTACTACTGGACAGGAATGTAGTTACCTCTTATCCACTGCTTACCCACTGCTGGGTAACAAATGGTATTAAGTGAGTCCCACTACTTCTTTCAAACTTCAAATGGCAAAAGTAGTTAGGGGGAAAATAAAGAATACTGGGGAAAGACTTATTTCTCTTCTTAAATCCATGCTACCCCCAAGGAAACCAGGCTCCTAAATGTCCAAGTAGTAGGAATGAGAGGTACTCAGGAGTAGAATGCTGGTGCAATTTGGCTGTGTGCCTTCAAGGAGCGAATAAAAATATGTGTTCATAGAAGTGGGGCAGCTGCTCAACTAGCTTGGATGCCCACCGTTTGAGTACTCAAGACTTGCCGTTTTCCTTAGTCAACTACTTCTGCAGTCTGTGAGAAGTATCAAACTAAAGAGTAAAGGTATAGAGATGTTTTGGGTCCTTCCTAAGCTTCTGAGAGACAACAACATCACTCTCTTCCTTATAACCCATCAGAGTAGTTCAAATAAGGCACCATCACAAGGTTTCCATCTTTGGGTTGTATGCAGAAATGGTTAGAAACTCCTCATCATTGGTTTATTCAATAAATACTTATTGATACTATATCACAGCAGATACTGTGGGTGTCAAAATGACTAAGACAAATAACAAATGTCATATGTGTATAGCGCGCACACACACACACACACACACACACACACACTACCATGAATAAAGCTTATCACTTTGTAGGTTGCAGGTGCTCACTATTAATTTCCTTCCTTCCTCTTCTTATCTTAGAGCTTCATTTTCTCACTTACCACTTTACTGGGGACAAACAAATAATTCTGTTACAGCGAAATTTGCGACATTATATGTGATACGATGTGAAATGATGTGGTGTGAAATATGACAGGGGAGTGACAGGAGCACGTGCTATGTCAGCTGAGTCCTAGGCAATAGTTTGCCTGGTGGACACTGGCCAATATAGAGGAATAAGAAGTAATCACAGTTCAACGGGTTTGTATTTCAAGAAACACAATAAATAGTTCTTCTGGAGTCTAAACCAGTTGATAAAAGAAAAGGTCATGTCAATTTAAATGGGAATTATTACTACTAATTGCTTTACTTAAAAAAATTAAAAAGTAGCAGAAGAAAAATCAGAGCAGAGAAACTAATTTTTACTAACAATCAAATGCAGAAGAAATTCTAAATATCTGTCAAAAACAGGGCTAAGTGAACTATTTCTGAAGCAACAAAAAAGACCCCTAAGCAAGAAATTTTTATAATCATCCTCTTTCTAGGTCGGAACTCTGTTAGAATGAGACAAAGAAAAATCTGGACCTGGAATAAGAGGAAGACGTTAGGAATCCATTCACCACACTGACAGAGATCTGTTTAACAAACAGATGAGGGCCAGAGTAATCAGATATCATAGAAAAACGGAATGGATTAAGGGGAATAAATGAAAAATTATGACTCCAGTGTAAAGGGCGAAACATTTTTAAGACATCCATTAGGTTAAGTTAGTAGAAAAGAGAAAAGAAATTCTCAGAATATGATAAAGGAAAGAATCATTTTTCATTTGTCTTTCTCCATAAGAAAGCATTCAGCATGCTTTGAAAAATTAAATTAGATATTTTAATGTACCTGAGTAAATACTAAATGAATTCTGGAATTTAAAAATCCCTAGTGCTCATTTCCCACAACCCAGAATGGGGGAAGGGAGGAACAAGGAATGTTGCCACATAAAATAAATGGCTTGTTTGGGTTTTCTTTTATCAACCATAAATAGAGGTTGTCTTACAAGTATATAGATAGGATCCAAGAAAGCTAGTGGGGTATTTGGTTTTTGTTATTTTTTCTTTTTCTCCTCCTTCTCCTTCTCCTTCTTTTAAGGAATAGAATGCCATCATAAAGAAAAGATCTTAGGAAGTCTACAAATTTCATTTGTCAAAATATCATTGGACTTACAGGAACAATTACTGTGTTGTACTGTAAGGGGAGCTGTTGGCACATAAGAGCAAAGTACACATATGAGCTCATCCACCAGCCTCGGCAAGACCCACTTCCCAGCTAGAAGCAGTCATGTTTCAACACCTCCGATTCCCTAATGCTGACAAGCTAAACAACTTGTTTTGTCTCTGGGAGCTCTTCTCTGGTGATTAACTGCTTATGGTGAATACTAATTATAGGAAAGTACAGTATTGAAGAAGTAGTGTCCTATTTCCTCTACCTGCAGCCTCGATGCATCTTTGAGTCTAGAAAGTTACTAGGTAGGGCCACTGCAAACCAGAACCAAGAAAAATATTTCCCTCCCCCATGGTAAATAAGTATATCCCCTTCTACTTTTTAGGATAACAGAGTTCCCTGACAATAAACCTCCTTTAACCTCTGGGCTCCAAACCAAAGAGACTTACAACAATAAAGTGAGTCTTTTAAAGGCCTATAATAATCATATGGATAAATCTGCAGCAAGAGTTCGTGAATTAGTAACTATCAGTGTCCTCAATTCCCCATGTCCCAAGTTGAAAATTTACCCCAAATTGTCAGTTCTTAGGAACTGCACCTCAGATTAAAATCTTCCCACCAGGGAGCCTATGAGAATTTGTTCTTGTGTTTTAAATCCTAAGTGCTTGTTAAACTGCCAACACTGCAAAATTAGAGACCATTAAACAATATAAGGCAGCGAGTGATTAAATCTACCAAATACACATTCGAAGCAGCTTAAGCTACTTTTTAATTAAAAATAAAATATCACTGGCTAAATTCAGATGTCTTAGCAATCCAGAAAAAGTTAGAAGGCTGTTCAAAATGCAAAATGCTGCCGATAAGGCCAGACAGAAAAGGAGAAATGGGGTTGGGGGTGGGCTGGGGAGGCAGCTCCTCTAGTCCCTGTGCCCAGGGAGGCAGGGCCTTGTAGTGGTGACCCGGTTTAGTCAGAGGACGAGAAGGGGGAGTCATTGCCGCACTACAGGGTGAGAACTCCATGCGGCTGCTGATTAAATAAGCTTTATTAGCCAAGGCCTCAGAGGAGACAGGGTGTTCCACCTTCTTGGCAAGGGGAATGAGTTGAGCAACAGCATCACAGGAAGCTACGGCACTGGAGATGTATAGATGGTTGAAGGAAATGTTCGTGCTATTTTTAAATACAGCTTGAACTACTTGATAAACAGTTCTTGAAATAATTATTAGCATTTGGGGAAGGTGGCATGGGGGCTTTTGGTTAACAGAATCACTTAAGAGGGAAAGACATTTTCACTGTAAAGTTAGAAGTACACAAACATTGCAGCTTTAAGTTGTTCCTACTTGTTTAAGGAAAAGAAAAAGGGCCAGGGGGCTTAGTCAACGTTGGGCAGGAGGCCAAGAATCTGAAGATCAGACTCAAGGCTGGGATGATATCATTCACTCTGAAGTCTTGATACTCTTTCTAAAGCATGAGAAAATTTACTGGTAAAACCTTACCTCACCCACAGTTTTCTTATTTTTAACTCTATTTTTTTTTTCCTCTCCAGAATAATTTTCTAAATCTGCTTTCTGCCTTATATGTAAATGTTATGAATTTACATTTAGCAGGCGACATGGTCTTACCTAAAAAGCTTGCCCTAAAGTAAAGCACAGGCACTTGGTAGCTACAGGAGTATAAGACATGATACTCATATTTAATCACTTCACTTCTCGTTGTGGTCTCAGTCACTTCAAAATCATCCGGGGGTAGCTCTAAAGCCTCCTGAAAAAAAGCAAAACAAAAACAAAATGTGTTTGTCAATTAAACAAAAAAAGTACATTAGCACGGAAAGGGAAAGAGGAGGGCTTCTTCTGGCAAAATAACAGTTAAATAAATATAGGACTATGAGGTAAGGAAAAGGGAGTTTCCAACATTAATGTTTAACGTTTGAGTCCTGGGTAAATAGTAAAACCAGAAAACATTAGCATTAAGTAATTCCAGATTGTTTTTGAGAGACAAATCAGCTCTGGGTAAAGAAACAGGAAGGGGGGGGAAAAAAGCAAAAGATCTATCGCAACAGCAACTCTGAAAAATCTTTACTGTACAATTTTAGCAACAAGATGATGGCTATACAAGCTACCTTCTTTCCTACCTGTGAAAGCTAAAAACATCCTAACAATTGAACAAGAGGCTGTGAAATGTCCCTAAAGATTCTATTGTACTTGCCAAAAGATGATTCATTGTGTGCAGAACAATTCCCAGTTCCATTTTGAATAAGAAAGTTATTTTGCAAGAGGTTGAGTTTGTTAGGTACATTGCAAAACCTGAGATGAGTCTGTTTTCTTTATTATTGTACTATCTGTGGCATATTTCTACAATAAGTCTTGGTATTTGTATTAGAATAGATGGCAAATACTAATGCCAACTTAAACACGGTTTTTGTAAGATGGGTATAGCCAGCTCACTTCTCACTAATCATTCTTTACTGAGGGATTTTATTATTATTATTATTGTTATTATTATTATTATTTGTGGGTGTTTCTGAAGAATTTATCTTAATGTTTGGAAGCAATTAATTGGACATGTTGAGTCAGAATCTGGTTCCATCTACACTCATTTATTTGGGTTGATTTGAGTTGAAGAACTTCCTTTGAAATTAAATTAGTAAAAGGAAGAAGCAGGTTGGTTTGGCTCATTTCTACCTCTCATTAAAACAGTACAACAATGAACAACTGGAAGGAGTTACAGGAAAGACTTCAAACTTTATCAATATGAAATAAGGTTTACTGTGGAGATAAGCAAAGCCACAGACTATTCTCCAGATCTGTATCTGCTTTACTAATTCCCCACTCACAGTCTGTTCATTGGGGGAGATATTACACCGGATAAATCACAACCAAAGATACTTACAAAATAGTTTTCACTAAACTCCAGTAAACACTATCAATTAAATATAATGAATTAAGTAACCAGAGGGAAATCAATGAAATATATATTCCAGATACAGAAAGTTAATACAGTAGCAAGAAAGAGGTTTTTCTGTTTGTTTATTTGATTTTTCATTAGGCAAAGTTACTTGTATCTCCTTTTAAAGCAGTTCTTCAAACTAAATTCTTTCTTTTTGGTCAAAGATTGGGTTGTTTAGCATTTATAATTTCCTTCCTTTTTTTAACATTATAAAGCATTATGACTTTGCAGATTAAAAAAAATAATTGTAGAGGTGCCTCAATGGCTCAGTCAGTAAAGCCTCTGACTCTTGATTTTAGCTCAGGTCATGATCTCAGGGTTGTGAGATCGAGGAATGTGTTGGGCTCCGCACTGGTCATGGAGCCTGCTTCAGATTCTCTCACCCTCTCCCTCTGCCCCACACCCTCTCATCCCTCTCTTTAAAAACAAAACAAAATTTGTAAATACTGTACAAGTACATAAAATAAAAAGTGAAATTCCCCTCATCCCAGCACCTCTATACATCTAGTATGTGACCATTTTTAATAGGTTATATTAACCTATTAAATATTTTTCCAGACTTCTAGAATTTTTTGGCCTATAATCACATGCATACACACCCATACACTTACACCCATTCATCCACCCTCAATTTAATCATGATGTATAGGGGTGCCTGGGTGGCTCAGTTAAGCCTCTGACTTTTGACTTCAGGTCAGGTCATGATCTCAAGGTCATGAGACTGAGTCCCACCTCAGGCTCCACACTGGGCATGGAGCCTACTTAAAATTCTCTCTCCCCTTTCCTTCTGCCCCTTCCCCCAGCATGTGTGCACACGTGTGCATGTGCACACACACTCTAAAAAAAAATACGATGCATATACATATATTCCTTGATTTGATATTTTCACTTTTCATTCATGGACATCTTATCATGTCCTGCCATGTCAGTACTATAGATTTTGCTTTCTTTTGATGGTTTCACTGTATTCCATTACATGACTATGCCATAGCTTGTTTGTTTTAGCATTTTCATATTGTTAGCTATTTTAGGTTGATAATAATTTTCTGCCACTACAAGTAATAATGCAATACATATCATAGCACATATATTCTTTTACACCTCTATTTTTCTGTGGTAGGCTCCTAAAGGGGGCATTATTGTATGGAAGGGCATATGCATTTGAAAGTTCAATAGATAATTGCCAATCTATCCCCAGAAAAAGGCTGCATCGATTTATAGTCCCAGCAAGAATGTAGGAGAATGACCTTTCCCACACCCCGTAAGTTACTGAACATTATTTGTTTTTAATTTTTGTGTATTTGTTGAATTTTTAAATGTAATTGTTTGGTTTTATTTTCTTAAGATTTATTATTACTATTATTATTTTTAGAAAGAGAGAGGGAAGAGTGGGGGGAGGGGGCAGAGAGCGAGAAGCTGACTCCCTGCTGAGTGCAAAGCCCAGCTTAGTTTGGGACTCAATCCCACCACCCTGAGATCATGACCTGAGCCAAAATCAAGAGCGAGATGTTTAACCACCCAGGCGCCCCACATTTTTTGGTTTTAAATTCTAGTTTACTGATTCCTAGTGAAAGTGAACATCTATTCATATGTATGTTGGTAATTTGCATTCATCTGTGGTTTGCCTGTTCCTATCCTTTGCCTATTTTTTTGATATTTAGTTTGCACCTTTCTTATGGAATTACATAAACTCTTTGTATATTAGAAATAACTTTTATTGGATATAGATATATCCCTCTGCATCAGAGCAAAACAAAGATGTGCAAAGATATGTGTGATATGTATGTATGCATATATACATATAAAACATTTTCATTCAGTTTTCTTTTTAACTTTGTTTCTTATTTTATCATAAAGATTTTTTCATTTTTATGTAGTAAAATCCATACATTTTCTTTTTGCAGATTCTGAGCAACCCCTCTTCATTAAAAGGCCTCCTACTTTGGCCCACCTTATCCTTAAAAATTATAAAAATGTTAAACTTTATTCTGCAAACACATACATGTATGTTTTATTTATTTATTTTAAGATTTTATTTATTTATTTATTTGTCAGAGAGAGAGAGCACAAGCAGGCAGAGTGGCAGGCAGAGGCAGAGGGAGAAGCAGAGCAAGGAGCCCGATGCGGGACTCGATCCCAGGACCCTGGGATCATGACCTGAGCCGAAGGCAGCCGCTTAACTGACTCAGCCACCCAGGCGTCCCACATATATGTTTTTAACTTTACATTTAGATCGTTGGTCTATCTGAATTTTGTTTTTGTGTTGAGAATTTTTCCCAGAGGATTTCTAATAGTCCTTCTTTCCCCATTGCTTCTTAATGCCACCTTTACTATATATTAAATTTGTGTATATGTTTATTCTTTATTCTCTATTGAGCTATTTCTCTCCTTAGACAATCACTGTCCAATTCTTAGTAAATACTGAAGTGGGTCATTAATTCCTGCAGCAAACTGCAGATATAGACTGCCTGAGACTCAGTCCTGCTAGGGAGGATGAAATTCCTAGAAAGAATCTCCTTCACTTAAATTCAAATTCAACACTCAGTTATGCACTGGGGTTGACACCAGGTTCTTGCCAGTGGTGATCGATTGGACATAAATCCAATTTCTCTGGAACAGTTAGGAGGCCCAAGGAATAAGAGAGAGGGGACAAACAAGCTTCCTGAAGAGCCATGAGAAGTCTCACTCTAATCACTATTCTCATCAGGAGGAGTACCTCTGTGGGATTTGAAGGCAGGAGTGTTTGAGAACTCCTCTTACTGGGAGGGCTGCTGTGTTTCCCACTCCCTCGCTCTGGGCAGCTACCTGTGGGCAAAGACATTTTTGCATTCTTAACTCATATTAAATGAATTTGAATCCTTGGCCTGTGTCTGCCAGGATCTATCCATCATTCACGGTCACCTTTATGATGCCTATGGAAATGTCATGCAATTTGAAAACCGCAAACTTCTACATCTTTTCTTTTCCCCTTCTGAAAGTGCCAGATGATATGAGACTAAGGTTCTTGTCTTACTCATCTTTGTGCTCCCAGAGACTCTAAGACAGAGCTGAAAACCATAGTGAACAATACCTTTTATTTCAGGAGCAGATCTGTTTCCCCTCATCTAAGTATTCTACAACAAACTTTAGAGTTAATGCACCAGCAATGCCATCCCCACCACAAAGTCTGAAAAAAAAAAGTAAATGAAGGAGTAAAAACACAAAAGATCACCACAAATGATAAACAAATGGCAAATAAGCCATTAAGGAAGTTAAAACTACAATGAGATATCACTATGTATCTATCAGAATGGCTAAAATAACAAATAGTGACAACTTCTAATGCTGGTAGAGATGCAGAGAAACTAGATCGTTCATACACTGCTGCTTAGACCATAAAATCATATGGCAATTTCTTATAAAACTAAACATGTAATTAACGTACAACCCGCCAATTACACACATGGGCATTTATCCCAGAGAAATGAAAAAACCTGTACACAAATGTTCACAGCAGTTTTATTCAGAAGAGCCCAAAACTTGAAATATTTCAAATGTCCTTCAACAGGTCATGGTTAAACAAACTGTGATACATCATTCCACACTATTCAGCAATCAAAAGAACAAACTATTTTTTTTTGCTTTCATTTTTATTAAGCTTTTAAATTCCAATATAGTTAACATACAGTGTTATTTTTGTTTTAGGTGTACAAAGTAGTGATTCAACAATTCTCTACATTACTCATTATTCTTCATAAGGAGCATACTCTTTAATCCCCATCAACTATTTTACCCACTTCCCCTCTGGTAATCATCAGATTGTTTTCTATAGTTAAGGGTCTTTTTCTTGGTTTGTGTATGTGTATCTTTTTTCCCCCTTTGTTTATGTGTTTTTCTAAATTCCACATATGACTGAAATCATATGGTATTTGTCTTTCTCTGACTGACTTACTTCGCTTAGCATAATACCCTCTGTTTCCATCCAGATCACTGCAAATGGCAAGATTTCATTTTTGATGGCTGCATAACATTCCACTGCATATATATATATATGTATATATACACATACATATATATATGTATGTATATATACACATACATATATATACACACACACACACACATACATATACATATATACACACACACACACACACACACCACATCTTCGTTACCCATTCACCTGTCGATGGACATCTGGGCTCTTTCTATAGTTTGGCTATTGTGGACACTGCTGCTATAAACATTGGGGTGTGCCCCTATGGATCACTACATTTGTATCTTTGGGGTAAATACCTAGTAGTGCAATTGCTGGGTCATAGGGTAGCTCTATTTCCAACTTTTTGAGGAACCTCCATACTGTTTTCCAGAGTGGCTGCACCAGCTGTGTTCCCACCACCAGTGTAGGAGGGTTCCCCTTTCTCTGCATCCTTGCCAAAATCTGTCATTTCCTGACTTAATTAATTTTATAGATTCTGACTGGTGTGAGGTGGTATTTCATTGTGGTTTTGATTTATATTTCCCTGATGCCAAGTGATATTCAGCATTTTTTCATGTGTCTGTTGGCCATTTGTATGTCTCCTTTGGAGAAATGTCTGTTCATGTCCTTTGCCCATTTTTTAATTGGATTATTTGTTTTTAGGTATTGAATTGTATCAGTTTTTAAATATATTTTGGAAACTAACCCTTTATCAGATATGTCATTTGCATATATCTTCTCCCATTTAGGAGGTTGCATTTTAGTTTTGCTGCCTGTTTCCATTGCTGTGCAGAAGCTTTTTATCTTGGTGAAGTCCCAATCGTTCATTTTTGCCTGTGTTTCCTTAGCCTTTGGAGACGTGTCTAGAAAGAAGTTGCTGAGATGAAAGTTACAGAAGTTGTTGCCTGTGCTCTCCTCCAGGATTTTGATAGATTCCTATCTCACATTTAGGTCTTTCATCCATTTTGAGTCTATTTTTGTGTATGGTGTAAGGAAATGGGCCACTTTCATTCTTTTCATTCTTCTGCATGTGCTGTCTAATTTTCCCAACAGCATTTGTTAAAGAGACTGTTTCTTTTCCATTGGATATTCTTTCCTGCTTTGTCAAAGATTTGTTAGTTGATCGTAGAGGTGAGGGTCCATTTCTGGGATTTCTATTCTATTCCACTGATCTATGTGTCGTTTTTGTGCCAGTACCATACTCTCTTAATGATTACAGGTTTGTAATAGAGCTTGATTCAGATTTGTGATGCCACCAGTTTTGCTTTTCTTTTTCAACATTCCTTTGGCTATTCGGGGTCTTTTCTGGTTCCATACAAATTTTAGGATTATTTGTGCCAGCTCTATGAAAAAAAGTTGATGGTATTTTGATAGGGATTGCATTGAATGCATAGATTGCTCTAGGTAGCATAGACATTTTAACAGTATTTACTCTTCCAATCCATGAGCATGGAAGGCTTTTCCATTTCTTTGTGTCTTCTTCAATTTCTTTCATGAGTGTTCTAAAGTTTTCTGAATACAGATCCTTTGCTTCCTTGGTTAGGTTTATTCCTAGGTATCTTATGGTTTTGGGTGCAATTGTAAATGGGATTGACTCCTTAATTTCTCTTTCTTCTGTCTCATTGTTAGTGTATAGGAATGCATCTGATTTCTGTGCATTGATTTTATATCCTGCCACTTCCTGAATTCCTGTCTGAGTTCTAGCAATTTTGGGATGGAGTCTTTTGGGTTTTCCACATAAAGTATCATGTCATCTGCAAAGGAGGAAAAGTTTGACTTCTTCTTTGCTGATTCAGATGCCTTTTTATTCCTTTTGATTGTCTGATTGCTGAGGCTAGGACTTTTATTACTATGTTCAACAGCAGTGGTTAGAGTGGATGTCCTTGATGTGTTCCTGACCTTAAGGGAAAAGATCTCCGTTTTTCCCCAATGAGAATGATATTCACTATGGGCTTTTCATAGATGGTTTTTATGATATTATGGTGTGCTCCCTCTATCCCTACACTGTGAAGAGTTTTAATCAAGGAAGGAGGCTATACTTTGTCAAATGCTTTTTCTTCATCTATTCAGAGGATCATATGGTTCTTGTCCTTTCTTTTATTTATGTAGTATATCACATTATTTGCGGATGTTAAACCAACCTTGCAGCCCAGGTCTAAATCCCACTTGGTCAGGGTGAATAATCCTTTTAATGTATTGTCGGATCCTATTGGCTAGTATTTTGGTGAGAATTTTTGCATCCATGTTCATCAGGGATATTGGTCTGTAATTCTCCTTTTTGACGGGGTCTTGTCTGGTTTTGGGATCAAGGTAATGCTGGCCTCATAGAAAGAGTTTGGAAGTTTTCCTTCCATTTCTATTTTTTGAAACAGCTTCAGAAGAATAGGTATTATTTCTTCTTTAAATGTTTGGTAGAATTTCCCCTAGGTAGTCATCTGGCCCTGGGCTCTTGTTTGTTGGTAGATATTTTGATTACTGCTTCTGTTTCCTTACCGGTTATGGGTCTGTTCAGGTTTCCCATTGATTTTGTTATTAATTGGCTTATATATTTAACTGCTCCCATGTTAGAGGCATGTTCAGGTTTCCTATTTCTTCCTGTTTTCGTTTTGATAGTTTCTACTCTCTAGGAATGCATCCATTTCTTCCAGATTGCCTAATTTATTGGGATGTAGTTGCTCATAATATGTTCTTATAATTGTATTTCTGTCGTGTTGGTTGTGAGCTCTCCTCTTTCATTCATGGTTTTATTTATTTGGGTCCTTTCTCTCTCTCTCTCTCTTTCTCTCGCTCTCTCTCTTTTTGATAAATCTGGCCAGGGGTTTATCAATCTTATTAATTCTTTCAAAGAACCAGCTTCTAATTTCATTGATCTGTTATACTGTTCTTTTGGTTTCTATTTCATTGATTTCTGCTCTGATCTTTATTATTTTTCTTCTCCTGCTGGGTTTAGACTGTATTTGCTGTTCTTTCTCCAGCTCCTTTAGCTGTAAGGTTAGATTGTGTATTTGAGACCTTTCTGGTTTCTTGAGAAAGGCTTGTGTTGCTACATACTTCCCTCTTAGGAACACCTTTGCTGCATCCCAAAGGTTTTGAACAGTTGTGTATTCACTTTCATTTATTTCCATGAATTTTTAAAATTCTTCTTTAATTTCCTGGTTGACCCATTCATTCTTTATTAGGATGCTCTTTAGCCTCCATGTATTTCTTTCCAAATTTCCTTTTCTGATTGACTTCCAGTTTCAAAACATTGTCATCCGAAAATATGCAGGGAATGATCCCAATCTTTTGGTACCCATTGAAACCTGATTTGTGACACAGGATGTGATCTTTTCTGGAGAACGTTCTATGTGCACTTGAGAAGAATGTGTATTCTGTTCATTTAGGAGGGAATGTTCTGAATATATCTGTGAAGTCCATCTGGTCCAGTGTGTAATTCAAAGCCCTTATTTCATGTTGATCTTTTGCTTAGATGATCTGTCCATTGCAGTGAGGGGGGTGCTAAAGTCCCCTAGTATTATTGTATTATTATCGATGTGTTTCTTTTATTTTGTTATTAATTGGCTTATATATTTAACTGCTCCCATGTTAGAGGCATAAATGTTTACAATTGTTAGATCTTCTTGTTGGATAGACCCTTTAATTATGATATACCGTCCTTCCTCATCTCTTATTACAGTCTTTGGTTTAAAGTCTAATTTGTCTGATATAAGGATTGCCACCCCAGCTCTCTTTTGATGTCCATTAGCATGGTAAATGGTTTTCCACCCCCTTACTTTCCATCTGGAGGTGTCTTTGGGTCTAAAATGAATCTATTGCAGACAGCATACTGCAGACTTTTATTTTTTAATCCAATCTGATAACCTGTGTCTTTTCATTAGGGTATTTAGCCCATTTACATTTAGAGTGACTATTGAAAGATATGAATTTAGTGCACTGTATTGCCTTAAAATGACTGTTACTTTATATTGTCTCGGTTCCTTTCTGGTCTATTCTACTTTGGACTCTCTCTTTGCTTAGAGGATCCCTTTTAATATTTCTTATAGGCTGGTTTGGTGATCACAAATTCTTTAAGTTTCTGTTTGTCCTGGAAGCTTTTTATCACTCCTTCTATTTTGAATGACATCCTAGCTGGATAAAGTATTCTTGGCTACATGTTTTTCTCATTCAGCACCCTGAATCTATCATGCCAGTCCTTTCTGGCCTGCCAGGTTTCTGTGGATAGATCTGCTGCCAGTCTAATGTTTCTACCCTTATAGGTTACTTATCTCTTGTCTGGAGCTGCTTTCAGGATTTTCTCTTTGTCTCTGAGACTTTTAAGTTTCACTATTGTACATCAGGATGTTGACCTATTTTTATTGATATTGGGGGGGTGGTTCTCTGTTCCTCCTGGATTTTGATGCCTGTTTCCTTCCCCAGATTAGGGAAGTTCTCTGCTATAGTTTGCTCCAATATACCTTCTGTCCCTCCCTCTCTTTCCTCTTCTTCTGGGATCCCAATTATTCTAATATTGTTTCACTTTATGGTATCACTTATCTCTCAAATTCTCCCTTCATGATCCAGTTGTTGTTTATCTTTCTTTTTCTCAGCTTCTTTATTCTCCATCATTTGGTCTTCTATATCACTAATTTTCTCTTCTGCCTCATTTATCCCAGCAGTTAGAGCCTCCATTTTTTATTACATCTCATTAATAGCCCTTTTGATTTCACCTTGGTTAGACTTTAGTTCTTTTATTTCTCCAGAAAGGGATTCTCTAGTGTCTTCTGTATTTTTTCAAGCCCAGCTAGTATCTTTATAATCGTTATTCTGAACTCTAGTTCTGACATCTTATGTATGCCCATACTGATTAAGTCCCTGGCAGTCAGTACTGCCTCTTGTTGTTTTTTGAGGTGAGTTTTTCTATCTTGCCATTCTGTCCTGAGAAGAATAGATGAATGAGAGGACAAAATACTAAAATGGCAACAACGGCTCCAGAGAAATATATACTAAACAAATCAGATGAGACCCAAAATTGGGGGAAAGAAAAAAAGAGAGAGAGAGAGAATATAATCAGATAGATGAGCAGAATAGAGCAATACACTGGGTTCTGTATGTAATTTGGTCTGTTTTTTTAGTAAACTAGATTCCAAAATTATAAAGAAAGAAAAACTTATATATGTATAAAAATAAAGTTAAATACAATGAAAGGAGAGAATATAAATGTAAATATGGAAATTAAAAGAACAAAAGAGAAAAACAAAACAAAACACACAACAAGAACAAAAAAGGAAGGGATATCAATAGACATGTGACTAGAACAGAGCAATACACTATCTCCTGACTGTATTTTGGTCAGTTTGTTAGAAGAAACTACATCTCAAAATTGTAAAGAAAAAAAAATATACATACAAAAATAAAATTAAATATATTGAAAGGATAGAATGTAACTGTAAAGATGAAAATTAAAAAAGACTTTAACAAAGAAAAGGAAGAAGAAAAAGAGAAAAAAGAAAACAACAATAACAAAAAAGAGAATATGATCAGACAGGTGAATAGAATGGAGCCATACACTAGATTTTGGATGTATTTTGGTCTGTTAGAAAAAACTGCTCCCCAAAATTGTAAAGAAAGAAAAACATATATATATATACAAAAATGACATTAGATACAATGAAGGGCTAGAATGTAACTATAAAAATGAAAAATTAAAGAGGATTTTATTTCTTTTATTATTTTTTTTAAAGATTTTATTTATTTATTTGACACACAGAGAGAGATTACAAGTAGGCAGAGAGGCAGGCAGAGAGAGAGGAGAGAGGAGGAAGCAGGCTCCCTGCCGAGCAGAGAGCCCGATGCGGGCCTCGATCCCAGGACCCTGGGATCATGACCTGAGCCGAAGGCAGAGGCTTTAACCCACTGAGCCACCCAGGCGCCCTAAAGAGGATTTTAAAAAGGAGTTGATAAAATAATTCGTTGAAAAAGGAAAGTAAAAATAAATAAATAAAAAGCCATGGATTCTATGTGCTATATTCCCCCCAGAGCTGCAGTTTTGCATTTCTCATTGATCAGTAAACCTGGTCTTGGCTGGATGTTTTTGCTGATCTTCTGGGGGAAAGGCCTATTACATTGATTCTCAAGTGTATTGGCTGGAGGTGGAAGTGCACCATCCTTGCTAGAGAGCCTAAGTAATCTGCTCCAGGTTGCTCTATGTACCTATCATTTCCTGAAGGCTTTCCATGCAGGTTTAAAGGACGAGAATGGGGGCACCTGGGTGGCTCAGTGGGTTAAAGCCTCTGCCTTCGGCTCAGGTCATGATCTCAGGGTCCTGGAATCAAGCCCTGCATCGGGCTCCCTGCTTGGCAGGGCCCCTGCTTCCTCCTCTCTCTATGCCTGCCTCTCTGCCTACTTGTGATCTCGCTCTGTGTGTGTCAAATAAATAAATAAAATCTTAAAAAAAAAAAAAAAAGGACAAGAATGAAAATGGCAGCCTCCCAATCTCCAGGCTGGACCCCAAAGCTTGGGGCCCCTCTCCTCAGTTTGCCCTCAGAGAAAAGAAGTCTGTCACTCCTGTCTCCCTGGTCTCTGGCCGCACTTCATGCTCACCCAACCTGTGCCCAAGCATTTTTATCTCAGGCATGCAACACCATTTCAAGTCTCCAAACCCTGCAGACTACTGTGGCATGCTCCCAAGCTGCTCCTCCCAGGGGAGGAAGGAGGGTTCTGCTGCTTATTGGGCCCCTGTTCAGAGAACAGTGGCCTAACTGTGCTGTGGTTCATGGTTTATGGCAACCCCAAGCTGACAGCCCACTCCTGGGCTCACTCTTTGCATACAGCTTCTCTGCTCTGATGCCTGGGAGCTCTGCTGCACTCAGACACCCCCGGTATCCCTGTGAACCCAAGGATCCTGAGACCACACTGTCCCAGTGAGGGTTTCATCCCTGCTTAGCAGCCTGAACAATGTCCCTCACTGAAGCAGACTTCTCAAAGTTCTGATTTTTGCTCTGCTGCTCTGTCACCTGCTGGTAGCTGGCTGATGAAGACTCCCTCCCTCCGGGATTTATCTTCCCATATATTGCCTCGGATTCACTTCTCTACACTGCCTACCTTGCAGAAAGTAGTCACTTTTCTATTCTTAGAGTTGTGGGTATTCTTTCCTTTGATCTCCGGTTGAGTTTGCAGGTGTTTAGCATGACCATACGAACTTAAGGTCTCCTACTCCTCCACTATCTTGGATTCTATCTTTTCTCTTGTTGATGTGATGTATTAAGATGATTGATTTGTGAATACTGAAATACTCTTGCATGCCAACAATAAATCCCACTTGATCGTGGTGAATGATCTTTTTTTAATGTACAGTTGGATTTGGTTTGCTAGTATTTTGTTGAGGATTTTTTGCATCCATGTTCATCGGAGATGTTGGCATGTAGTTCTCCTTTTTTGTGGTGTCTTTATCTGACGTTGGTATCAGGATAATACCAGCCTCACTGAATTCCTCTTCTGTATTTTGGAATAGTTTGAGAAAAATAGGTATTAACTCTTCTTTAAATGTTTGGTAGAATTCACCTGTGAAGCCATCTGGTCCTGGACTTTGGTTTACTGGGAGTTTTCTGATTACTGGCTCAATTTCATTGCTGATAATTGGTATATTAAAATTTTCTTATAATTATTTGTATTTCTGTGGTGTTGGTTTTTACTTCTTCAACAAATTATTGACATACACAACTACTTAGGGGACTCTCCTGAGAATTATGCAAGTGATAAAGCCAATCCAAAAAGGCTACAAACTATATAATTCCATTCATGTAACATTTTTGAAATGACAGAATTTTAGAAATGAAGACAAGAGAACAGATTAGTATTAGGAGGTGGGCAAAGGGAGGTGGGTTAGTGTTACAAAAGTGCAACATGAGGAATCCTTGTGGTGATGGAACTATTCTGTATCTTGACTCTGGTAGTTGACATGTGAACCTACATGTGATAAAACTGTATAGACCAAGTACACACACACACACACACACACAAGCAAAATTGTGAAATCCAAATAAGACTAGTGGATTGTATTAATGCCAATATCCTGGTTGTGACATTACACAATAGTTTCACAAGATATTACCTCTGGGGAAAACTGGGTAAAAAGTACATGGAATCTTTCTGATTACTTCTTATTACTACATGTGAATCTACAGTTAACTAAAATATTTCTATTAAAAAATGAAAAGGAAAGACAGTGAGGCAATTTGAGTCTTGTTAAAAATGAATTAAAATTTCTAAGACCTCAGGTGCTAACAATATAGATGGCAGAGGGATCAGGTTAATAAAGACAGGCTAATGTCGGGATTTGTTTTACAATAACACAGGAGAGGGGTCAGCGGATGGAGGTATAGAAGGGGCATGATTGGCCATGGAGTGGTAACTGTTGGGGTTGCTTAATGCGTTCACTGGTATTCATTATTATAGCATTCTGTTAATATTCTAAATTCTCCAAAATAAAAAAAATAGATAATAATGTCTTCTGAAACTATGTTGCAGAATAAAGAATTTTGGAGCTCTAACAGTGAAAGGAACTTGAATCATTTTATCTAGCCCAACACTCGACAACAAAGCCCAGAAAAGTAGGTGGTTTACCCAATATGACCCCTGGTTAGAGGCACAGATAGGCCTATAATGCATGTGGAAACACTAAAACCATTGCTCTTTGTACTACAGTATGCTCCTTCTTAATTATTACCATATTTAATTTGCACTAATGTTCTGGACAACATAAGATTAATAGTAACATTTTCAGTAAGTTTGTTAATATTTTTTTCTTTTATTAGGTTTTTAAAGAAGGATTTAGGTATATGTAATTTGATTTAAGAGTTACTGGAAAAAGAAGTCACATGTACATTTATTTTCCTCAAAATGTTGCTATTTCATTAAATTAGAAGATACCTGTGTTTACAAAATTACATTCATTCAAGGAGCAAAAAGATTAAGTGGTTCCAATTAATTACAGAAACCTTGATTTTATTGAATTCAATTAACAATAACTTGACAGTGATCTCTCATTTAGAAAATCTGATATGAATTAAGCTTTACAACTAAATCCCATTAAATAGGGATCAGGCTGAAGACGCTTCATAGATATTTTATGGAAATCAAACCTAAATAGTGTGCTGGGCTTAGGAAATGAGATCCATATCTCTATTTAGCCTACAGGGAAAAGTAACTAAAGGAAGAAAAACTTTTCTTCTATCACTAAAAATCTCTATTACTATTACTGAGCAAACCTAAGTAACAAGCTTTATTCATAATGTCCCCTTGAGGAAAAGAGAGTCTATTTGTTTATCTTCTACCAGTCAGGTCTTTGATTCAAACCTAACAGTAATGGTCCAGAATCATAGTTAGGAAGCAAAAGCATGATAGGGGCAATGCTGATTCCGAGGCAATCTGCAGCTAAATCCATCAATGGACACATAAGCCATCTCATCACCATGGAAAAATGGGCTACGGAACAAACTTCAGTTGATTTTCTTGAGCCAACAGCTTTTAGTATCTTCAGAAGTAATAAAGACTGAGGGTGCCAGGGCTGTTCAATTGGTTAAGCCTCTGAGGTCAGGTCATGATCTTGGGTTCCGGGGATCAAGCCCCTCGTGGAGCCCGACATTGGGTGCCACGCTCAGTGGGAAGTCTGCTTGCCCCTCTGCCCCTTCCCCCAACCCCTCAAATAAATACATACATAAATAAAATCTTTAAAAAAAGTGATAGAGTATTGAAGCTTTTTGACAAACCAATGAAAAATCGATTCCTTAAGAAAGAAAGAATTCTAATTATTAAAACATATAAAGTGAATTATAAAAATAATCTAAGTGGGATTCTAAGTAAAAGCAGCCCTTTTCTTGTTTCCCATGTTTTACAGTGGGGTGGTCTTTTTACTATCTTTACCCCTAGAACGACTTTTTTTCATGATCTCCGTGGCTTTTGAGTAAATGACTCACAAGAATCTTTCCAAGTGATGGCATTCTTTCAGCAATTGTAAATGTAGTATCTGGTACGCAAGAGAAGGTTCAACACAAGGCAGGCATGTGTCTTACAGTACCGAGGGCGACATCGAAACAACAAAGGGCAGTTACCAAGATGATCCCAAGCAGAGCCTCTCAGTGAGTCTTCCCCTGTTCCCAGGAATATTATCACTCCTCCTGATTTTTTTTAAAAAAGAAAAACAACACCCATGACTCCCAGCTTCCTCAGAGGGGAGAGAATTAGCATCAGCATGGCCAATGTGGGTTCCCACTGAGAGAAAGAATCTGTCTCCTGTGCGGGATTAAATCCTCCTCTGCAGCCTGGCATGCTCAAGGGCAAGGCAGGAGGGAGGTGATGCAGAAGCCCGCCAAAGCACATCTAGCAATTTTCTGAATGTTTACAGCTGGTTCCATTGTGCTTCTTAGGCCCTGTTCCCTTTAGGACTGTGCAAAAGACAGCAAGACAGCTTGAGTCTGGAGTTGGACAGCTAGGCAATCGGATGAGGACAAGCAGACTGTGGAAGAGACTGCCGCTTAGATTCCATGCCAGAGAACACTGCTCCCCTGGTGGCAGGGAACAGTAATAATGTTTAATAGCACCTATCATATGCCGATGACAATTAGCTCTGACAGGAAAACAATATATAAATAGCATTATTTTCTGAGAAAAAAAAAATCAGAAGTGCTCAGAAGGACTTCTTAAAAGATAAGTTTGGTTCTTGTCATCTATTTTTTAGGATTCCTGAGCAGTTGTAAGCCAAAAGAGTTAGCAGGATAAGGGATTTTAAAATCAGACATTCCTTGGGGGAATCATGACTAGCTGGAGAAAGACGGAAAGAATTTTACCTGGTATTCTGAGCTTCAGAATCAGTCAAATGTGATTCTATTCAAAGTTCCCCTTTGCTTGTCACATAAAAAAACGAGCATCAGTTTACATTTTTTTTCTGTTTTTCTCCTTCACTCTGGAAAGACCATCAGATTTGAGGGGGTAGGGAATGTTAAACATTTGTATTCTTGGCTTCCATCCCCAAACTTCTGCTTTTGAACTCAGTACTTCTGGGATGGTGCTTAAGAATCTACCTTGTTTACAATGTTCCAGGTGATGCTAATGCAAGTGGTCAGCAAACCACTGCAGAAAGCCTTGCTTCACATGCACATGAAGCGTCTGCTTTGGGATTCTTTACTTCTGTAGTCTATGGGATTACAGCATTGAGAAAGCCCAATCACCAAGGCTCCAAAACTATGCAATAAACCAGCTTGCCTTCAGTGGCTGCTCATGTATGTCTTCAGGAGAGTTGCTATCTCATTGGTCCCCTCTCAGTGGGAGCCCAGGCACCTCTGTTAACCTAAGACATCAGCTCATCATTCCCACTAAAGGGGAGACCCTGGTCTTTTCCTTCATTTCCTCCAATCCAAAAAAACCAGAACAATACAAAAAACCTTCATTTTCTCTTTTTCCTTTGAATTGATTAATTATTCAAGTATTAATGGCCATTAATGGCTTAGTACAGTACTCCTTTATTGATTATTACATTCAGTTGCAGATCTGTAGCTGAGAGCCTAATTAAAAGGAATCTTTACTAGTGGAATTTGGAATGCCAAAAAGAAGTAAGTTTTGTACCATGCATATAACCATTAATGTGTAAGACTTGCCTTATAAGCCACTCTGTTTTAAATCCAGAGCCAGAAAAATTTTCCCTGTGCTACAGGGTAAATCAGGTTCCACTAGATTTATCCTTGCAGAGAATTAAGAAACAAGATTCATCTTTTATATAATACCTCTCAAAATAATGATCCAATGTATTATCTTCAGATTTCTCTTTCCCATATTAAAAATCCTAGTTCTTCTATTTTTTCTTACATCCCTAATTCCAGAAGTCTCAAATGTTTTCTTATAAAGAGCCAGATAGTAAATATTTTAGGCTTTGTGGGCCATATGTCTCTGCATTGTTGCATAAAAGCAGCCATTAGCAGCATGTAAACAAAAGGAATATACTCCAGTGAAACTTTATTTACAAAAACAAGGTATGGTCCACAGACCTCAGTCTGCCTATCTCTACAAGTCCCATCTTCAGGCCTTCTATAATTTCATTTTATTATACTTTTATAAGTAGTAAGCAGAACCTTACTAAAGGAGCTATATCTCCACTTGGTAAACTTCCCCCTTTCCTAATTTTTTTTCTATCTTAGGATGTTACATTGGATTTCCTGTAGGGATAAATTCCGAGCCTCAAAAGAATGATGCTAATTGAATCCAATAGGCTGAAGTTTGGCTGAAGTCATTTACTAAAGCAGAGATAGCACTACCCTAATTTAAACAAGTGAGATTTTTAAATGTCTTGATGAATAAACTGCAAATTTCTTCAGCATATGAATAAACTTCTATACTCAAATCCAGAAATGGGTAAATTTCACTGCCAAAGAATGAAAATGATAAGGTCTTGATAAACAGACCAAAAGGCAAGCACTGCAGTACTTTCAGAGTGCGGTGCTATCCCGTTCCCCGTGCATAAGAACGGCAAATGGAGGAAAGAGCAGAGCTGCTCTAGAGGACCTTCGAGGAAGCCAGCAGCTCCTCCCACTTCCTCAGGACTGTGTCTCAGTTATGCGGATGTAAATAGGGCTTTATTTGTTCGCTTGTTGGCTCTGTTACCAGGAGAAGCCCTTAAAGGGTTCTAGAGGTATCTATACCTCATGCCAGGCACTGTGCTTGTGCCAGGACAAGTCGTGATGTTTTCATTTTTTTTAAGATTTTTAAAAAATTTATTTATTAAAGAGAGAAAGGGAGCGAGCAGGGGGTGGGGCAGAAAGAGAGAGAGGGAGAGAGAATCCCAAGCAGACTCCACGCTGAACGCAGAGCCCAATGGGTGGCTCAATATCGCGACCCTGAGATCATGACCTGAACTGAAATCAAGAGTTGCATACTTAACTGAATGAGCCACCCAGGTGCCCCCATGGTGTTACTTTTAAATAATACTATTTCAGCAGCAATGAGAGCACAATGAATAAAAATACACTCAAAATATCATATAAAAACAGCCAGATACTACAGAATCATAGTATAATCAAATGTGGAAAGGGGCATGGAATTTGCAGTTAGACCTGGATTCAGTTCCTGGCTCTGCCTCTCACTGGATGGACAGATTACTTAATCCCTCTGAGCTTCAAGTTGCTTACTTGTTAAATGAAGCCACTTTTCTATCGTTTTTCCCTTGTTTGAAGTGCATTAAACAAGACAGAGTATAAAACGATCTGACACATAGTAGGTGTACAGATTAATTTATTCATTCATTCATCATCAAATGTTATAGGGTATCTTCTGTGTTCTAGACCAAGGGTCAGAAAACACTTTCTTAAAGGGCTAGATAGTAAATATTTTCAGCTTTGTGAACAACACTTCTCTGTCAAAACCACTCGACTTTGCCATTATAGCACAAAAGAAGCCTAGACAATATGTAAATTGAGTGTGGCTTTGTTCCAATATAACGTTATTTATGGACACTGAAATTTAAATTTCATATAATTTTAATGTGTCATGAAACACTATTCTTCTGATTCTTTTTCAACCATATAAAAATATAAAAACCATTCTTAGCTTGTGAGCTGTACAAAAATAGGAAGTAGGCATTAATGTGACAACCGTTGTTCCAGACACTGTCCTAGGATCTGGGAACAGAGGGCAGGACAACAGACACTGTGCCCCAAACGGAGGAAACACATTAAGCAATCACACAAATAACAATGAAATTATCATCATAATTAGTGCTACTCAAGAAAATATACAGTTCCCAAAATGTATATAATTTTACATCTATAAACTCAGTGTGTGAGAGTCTAACCTTTTTTGTGTCATCTCTTTGAAGTATAAACAAATTTATGTAGCATGAACCTCTTAAAAATCCTAATCACTGTTTCCCAAGGTTTACTCTTAGTTCAATGACCATACCATCTGTCCAGATAGATTTTAAGGAGCTTTTTTTGTCCATGTTCCTCAGACTCATCACCTAGAATATGTCACCTCTGTGACCTCTAACCATCCAAGCTGCTTTCTGACAAGCTCTTCTTGCTCCCCACTGAAAGCTCTCCTTGCACACTTAATTCTGTTCACTCTATTCCTGCTGCCCTCCTCAACAGTTTCTGTTGGACAATGTCCTATATATTTCTTTATCAGCTTTGCACATACTCACATATGTGTGCATGCATGTGCACAGTGTGTGTGAAGAGCACATACACACACATTTACTAGCGATTAATTAGCAACTATTATGTGCCTGGCATGGTGCTGCCACTGAAGAAAGGTTGGTGAACAAAAGAGACGTGGCCTCTGCTCTCAAAAGAGTGTACAACTAGAGAGATTCTAATTATTTCATTAATAATACAAATGCTCTAAGAATGTAAGAGAGCATCTTGGAGTCTTCTCTGGTCCAGGGTCAAAGAAAGGCTTCTTCCGCATGCCACACACACAACTCTTAGGATGGGAGGGCCTCGAGCACAGGGCTCATGCCTATCTTACTCACTCAGGTATCCCAACCACCCTGAACAGTACCTGGCAAATAAGAGACATGCAATCAATATCTGTTCAATGAAATAAATGAATGGAATGAGTGCAAACTTCCTGTTGCCATTTCCACTCTGTAAATCAGAAGGTTGTACACTTTTTTTTAGTTGTACTCCAGGAGTCAAAACATGTAAGCGCTCATCTTTAGTATGTGTATATTTACCTTTCGATCAATTATGAACACGTATTTCTGTATAATACATTCCATATAAAACACATTGAAATTGAAAAAATTACAAGACAAATTTGAAGGAGAAGTGTTTTTCCAGTAATGATTTTAGTTAGGTGATAATCTGGGTACTGGTAGAAGTATTCTTTCCATCTTGCTCTTTGCTCTGAACACCAAAGAACCTTCACTGGCACCCTGCTCTCACCTCTTCTTTGGGCTTTGGCCCATTTTGCACTCAGCTTTCTAGGCCAGTGACTATGGCTAAATTAAGTTGCAGAAATGTTGGTTTTAACGTACACATTGAAAAAGTTAGCACCTCAAAATGGTCACACATGTAAATGGCATGCAAATGAGCCCACTGTTGCCTGCCTTTCCTTGGGCTCCCAGCTCCAAGCAACCAGTCCTGATCACAGTCCCGGACTATCCGACAGCTGGACACTAAATGCCCAGATCCTGCCTGCCCAGCAATCCAGCCTCTCTCTCCAGCACTGGGGGCACAGCCTTAACTCAAAACTGACTCTGAAGGGCTTTTCTCTTCATAAAGAATCTGGGTCTAATCTGTACATTAACAAAGAGCCCTGGGTTCCAAAAGTATAATCAACACAATAAATAGAATGTTGTAGAAAAATATGGTTGGGGCGCCTGGGTGGCTCAGTGGATTAAAGCCTCTGCTTTCGGCTCAGGTCATGATCTCAGGGTCCTGGGATCGAGGCCCGCATCGGGCTCTCTGCTCGGCAGGGAGCCTGCTTCCTCCTCTCTCTCTGCCTGCCTCTCTGCCTACTTGTGATCTCTCTCTCTGTGTCAAATGAATAAATAAAAAATCTTAAAAAAATGGTTTATTTTATTTATTAATGGTACAGATACCTTTTCGCCAGTAGTATTTTGATGATAACAATTTGATTGAATATGCTGCAGTTGTTTTATTTTATTTTGTTTTAAATCTTAATTGTGATATGGCATTTTCAAGGTCTGACTTCAGTTCTTTTTTTCTCTAAAGATTCTTATCTATTTATCTGAGAGAGAGAGAGAGATCACAAGTAGGCAGAGAGGCAGGCAGAGGGAGAGGGGGAAGCAGGCTCCCTGCCAAGCAGAGAGCCCAATGCGGGGCTCGATCCCAGGACCCTGAGATCATGACCTGAGCCGAAGGCAGAGGCTTAACCCACTGAGCCACCCAGGTGCCCCCTGACTTCAGTTCTTTTTCCTTCTTTTTTTTTTTGATAGGCGATGTTAGTGGTTGCAAGAGCTGTACAAATTCACATGGAATAAGTACAGTGGTCCCCCCTCATTCACAGGGGATATGTTCCAAGACCCCCCAGTGGATGCCTGAAACCAGGGATAGTACTTGAATCCTAGACACTCTAGAGTTTCTCCTATACATACATACTTATGATAAAGTTTAATTTATAAATTAGGTACAGTTAGAGATAAACAACAAAAACTAATAATAAAATAAAATAAATACAACAATATAGTACAACACTTTGTTGTATGAATGTGGTGTCTATCTTAAAATATTATATTTTACTGTACTCACCCTTTTGCCTGTGATAACGGGAGATGATAAAATGCCTACATGATAATATGAAGTGAGACGAATGACATGGGCACTGTGACATAGGATTAGGCTATTATTGACCTTCTGAGGATCTGTCAGGAGGGTCATCTGCTTTCGGACTGTGGTTGACGGAAATCAGAGAAAGCAAACAGCAGATAAGGGCAGCTACTGTATATCACAGGCTGTGCTTAGTAAACCATGACACTAGCATTTCAATCTCCTTCTCCAGCTAAAAGAGGTTTGTCTTCATGTTCTGGATGCTTTTCAGTGAGTTGCTAATCAACATAGATAGCTTCCTACCATTGGCAGGCACAACATAAAGACAGGTTAAGTCATCATTAACAACAAGTAAATATAAATCCTATCTGAAGTAGTCTAAGTTTCAAATTTGGACAACTAAGTTTTTGAAGGATCTGATTATACATTTCTTTACCCACTGCCATTTTTTTGTTCATGACAGTTTCTTTGCAGGAATCTATAAAAACCCTAGCCTGACCAGTAGGAGTTGTGTTAACTGAAACTGGATGGCATCTTCCTGGTAAATCGAGGCCACAGAAAACTGAAGTGTGTAACAAAGACTGGAAGGAGTGAAGGCACCACTATTAGCTCCTGCCTATCATCTGGCTCCCCCTGTGCCTTTCGATGCCTTGAGTGACATATGACATCTGGTATTCTGACACACGAATGGTGTGAAGACCATGAAGCTGTATTCAAATATTAGTGAAGCTTCATTAAAAAAATAAATAAGTAAAAGTAAATATAAATAGCAGTTCAAATGTTATTTCTTACATCTCAATGAACTGTTTTTGCAAGCTCTCTGGGGTGCACGCACCCACTTAAAAAACTATCAGCTGGTGACCCAGACCATTGCTAAGCAAAACATAAAGAAGATGAAATTTATCCTTGGCATCCCTTACATCTAGTTTTCATGGCTTTGTTTTCCTCTTTTAGCACAAGGCTTCCTCATTCAGCCCTTCTGATTTGATCTTCCGAGGAAAAGAACCTGATAAATTTACCAACAGTAAATTTTACAAGGTAGACATGTTAATCCAACCAAGAGTCTTTGCCTTTGAAGAGAAGGTTACCATAGCAGGGAAATCTTAACGAATCACCATGCACCACACAATTTCTTTTACAGAAAATATGACATGGGGGGGGCAGCGATGGCTTCTCCAGCATCCTTCAGAACACACTCTCTGGATGACTACCTACTGTACAGAGAACACCAGCCCTGTCAAGGACCATACAAAGGGGCATATGGGCATTATCAGTGCCTCACGATCTGTCTTTCAGGCAACAGAAACTGCTCCTAGAAGGAACTACATACATTTGACTTCTAATTGCTGGATCTCCATGTCTCCCTGTTATCAAGCCTGTGCATTCAACCACTTTTTCTATTTGTAATGGTAATGATAAATCAACATTCAACAGAAGTTCCCAAAGCAGAAAATAAAAGAAGCTTAAACTGGTAATACTGAATTAATGCATTTTCCTGGTTACTTATAATGGTAAAGCATTATTTGCATAGTGGGAAAATGCTAATTTTATTAAATTGCTATTAGATAAGGCTTTTAGACTAACTTGCAGAACCCTAAAAAATTATACAGAGTGACTTGATTCGTCAATTCTAACCTCTTTGGAATCATTCGCCTGCACAGTTGCCACACTTGGAAGAAAAACCAAATCCAGAACTGACTTGTTTCCTAAATGAATTGGGAAGTTGTCGTTAAAAAGCATCTGCTACTTTATTGCATTCATGTAAAAGCATTCTAGTGCTGCTATAACGGACTATTGAGCAGATGTTTTAGAGCACTATACTCACAGCAATACGTGTATCATAAAAAAGATAAGGAGCTACAACATAATTAATGATTTCAGTTCCTCTATAAATGAATTTCACTTTAAAAAAATGAATTTAGAGTTGTATCAAGAACTTCAACTTTTAACTCAAGCAATTTACTTGCAAGAAAGTGAATGAACACAGAATCATTTATAGCAACAAATAACAAAGGGTCAGACTCAGCCTTACACCCAACACAATGAAACCTGAGGTTGCAAGAAAGGCTTCTCCAGACCAAATCACCCTACCACTTCCCCAGGCATCAGCCAGAGAATTAGCCATTGGACATCAACTTCTTTGTGTCTTCAATGTCTTCAAGCCAGAAGAATATGTAACGCTTATAATCATTATGAGCTAAAAATTTTTTAATCGTTAGCTAAAAAACTTTCAGACTGACAGTGGGCTGCCAGCATGGCATGCTGGAGCCAGAAACTGCAGCAGCAACAGGAAGGCCAGGGGGGTGTGAACGTTAACAGTGGCAGTTACAAAGTGGTAACCTGTTTCTCTTACTCCAATAAGATCCCCCAACTCTAAGTTATGAAATTTTAAAAACATGAAAAACAGTGTTTAATAACTACATGAAAGTCTGCAAGAATACTCTTTTAATCCAAGATCCAGGCTGTATTTGGGGTCCATATCTTAGAGTAAGTTACTCTCAGAGTAGAACTTGAGAGGAGAGGAGCATTACTTGAATGCAAGTAATCTATTTCAGGAGGACCAGAAATAGAGTGAGGAAGTGAGGTAGGATGGGAAAGAAAGCAATGCAGGGTACATTAGTACATTAGTAAGAGCACTGGGGCTCATTCCCACGTGAAACACAACTTTACACTTGTCCCACCTAAAGGGGTTCAGAAGTTGTGATGTGTATTCACCAGCTCTTAATCTGTTACTGATTGAAGACTGCTTTGGTGTGCTAACTGCTGGAATTGCAGGGCTACCTCACATGGGACATGCCCTTGCTGTTACAAAATGCCCTCAGACAGAGTTACAGGTAAACACTGCACACACAGGAACAGTAAATGGTGTGGGGATATGGGCAGGGCTGGTGATCACCACTGCTGATCTGGGCAAGAGCCCAACAAGAAGTGTCCAGTTTCTTAGCCATAATTCTCAAATTAAAAAAGCCCTAAGATTTTTACAAATATTTTCTTTGTAAGTTTGGCACCAAAACTCACTTGGTGGCAAATTCTTACCTGAGACTTATATTCTTTATTTATCCTACTTCGTGTGAATACTGTTTAACTAGAGAAATATTAATATCGTTGCCCACAAGACACCAGTGGGAATGAAATATAACAGCATTTACTTTTATAAAATTATATTACTTTTCTAAAATCCCAAAAATCTGAATTCCAAATGCTTTGGAGCTTAAGACTTGTAGAAGTACAGTTTTTTGGTGCCTTCTACCTTCCTGTTATATTTGTCTTGAGCATTCACAAAATAGTATAGACAGGAGCATGTTGATCTCCTCAAATAAAAGTCACTGAATGAATTCCTAATCAATTGCCCAATTAAGAAATCTGGAAAAAAGAAAAAAAGAAATGAAGGGGAGGAGAGGGAAAAAGCATAGGAAGATGAAAGAAGACAGAGGGAAAAGAGAGGGACAAACAAACTATGATAAAAAAACTAAAGGCAGTTGGGATTCCTGGGTGGTTCAGTCGGTTAAGCCTCCGACTCTTGGTTTTGGCTCAGGTCACAATTGCAGGGTCATGAGATGCAGCCTCTAGTCGCGCTCAGCCAGGAGTCTGTTCGGGAGTCTCTCTCTCTCTCTCCCTCTCCTTCTACCCCTTCCCCCATTCAAGCATGCTCTCTCTGTCTCTCTCACTCTAAAATAAATAAGTAAATAAATCTTTTAAAAAGACAAAAGACAGCAATCAAACGTGAGAGTTAGACTAAAACTGAACAAAACAACAGCACAAACAAGTTTCATGCTGCTATTCTCCAATTATATTGTTGCCAAAATACAGTCCCCAAAACTATGATATAAAAAGATAAAGGACAGAGAAAATAGAGGCTATGCACATAGACAAAATATATAAGAACTGCTTGGGGGGGCGGCGCCTGGATGGCTCAGTCATTAAGTGTCTACCTTCAGCTCAGGTCATGATCACAGGGCCCTGGGACAGAGCCCTGCATCAGGCTGCCTGTTCAGTGGAAAATCTGCTTCTCCCTCTCCCACTCCCCCTGCTTGTGTTCCCTCTCTCATTGTCTCTCTCTGTCAAATAAATAAAATCTTAAAAAAAAAAAAGAACTGCTTGAGGAACTTGATAATAGACAGTTATCAATATTGAAAAGGGGATCAGAATCCACATACCCAGAAGGAATAACTCACTCCTCTGTTCTGCACCCATCAGCTGAAATTTTGCATAACCCACATCTGTGCAAGAATAGTCTCCCTTCACCATGAGAACAAAAGTTTTTTCCTTATTAAATCTGGGCTTAAAGTTCCTCTGTCCTAGAACATCTTCACTGATTAACTTTATCAGTCTAATGCCTGACCAAAACTCCTTAACAATGAAATTTGAAAATTACTGTATTTATATGTGCAAGTCTCTGTGACCTGGGTTATTATGGTATGGCAGCCACAGTGCCTAGTAAAGCTTTTCAGCTTTTTGAGTATTTTTGAGTATTTTTATTCAGCAGGATTCTTAAAGCCCTCTCTTTACCATGGTCCACTGCATTGCACAGTCTTAAAATTCCCATTTCAAATACTAAAACTCTACATCTTCAAAAACTACCCCAGGAAAATCAAAACCCAACTCAAAGGTAAAGCTTTTCTAAAGTATGAATATCAATAAAGATCTCAGTATTTTTCAAGAGGTGATCTAAATGAAAACATCTCTGTAAAACATTTAGGACATTGCTTAGCATGTAAGAAAATAATAATGTTAGATTATTGTTATTATTATTATTTGGGTGGTGGAGTAATATGAAGCTTTGCTTTAAAAAGAATAATCTAGGGGCACCTGGGTGGCATAGTTGGTTAAACATCCAATTCTTGGTTTCAACTCAGGTTGTGATCTCAGGGTTGTGAGATGCGCCCTGCATTAGGCTCCATGCTCAGTGTGGAGACTGCTTGAATTTCTCTCTCCCTCTCCTTCAATCCCTCCCCCTGTCACAGACTCTCTCTAAAATAAATCTGAAGAAGAAGAAGAAGAGGAGGAGGAGGCAGAGTCTGGAAATACACTGAAGGATGGATAGGAACCTAGAGAAGACACGGTAAGATAAGTTAGAAGACTATTTAAATAGAATGATCCTCAAGAGACATTATAAGAAATTTAAAAAAAAATAGTTCAGAGAAGATGCCTGGTTGGTTCAGTCAGTTGAGCGTCAGACTCTTGGTTTAAGCTAAGGTTATGATCTCAGGGTCATGGGATCGAGCTTCATGTTGGGCTCCACTCTCAGCCAGGAGTCTGCTTCAAATTCTCCCTCTCTCCCTCTTTCTCTCCTGCCCCTCCCCCACTCACGTATGCGCTTTCTCCCCCCCCCCACCAAATAAATAAATAAATATTTTTTTAAAAATAGTTGGGAACTATATTGGGAGAGAAGGAACAAATGAGAAAGATGTCCCAAGAGAGTAGAATTTATCTGTGTAAGCAAATTACTATTAGATGTAAAGGGCCAAAAACAAGCCCATTCATTTAACACCAAGGTTTTGAGCTTGGATCACTGAGAAGATGATCTTGTCATTAACAATAAAAGGGACATTAACAGCAAGTACTATTTTGGAAATGCTGATGAAAGATCGGGATCCTATGGGCCACTGAATTTGTAGGCAAAAATCTAAATAGAGATGGGGACTGCAGAAATGGCTTGAATAATAGTTACCACTATTTGAGTATTAACTGTATATACATACACTATATTTGTTATATGTATACTAGAAACTATGCATACGATGTGATAAGCAATTTTATGCAATAAGGTATTTTTATTTTATCCAAATTGAGTCCTAATAATCTCAGCTATACAATAAGATCAATTAGTAAGAGGTAGAACTAGAATTCTGCCCATGTACACAACTTTAAAGCTTGGATATATTTTGAATTTGAATCATCAGCATAAAATAGTAGCTGGAACAGCTGGAGTAGATGAAATTTCTAATGGAAAAAAGGCCAAGGAAAAATATTGAGGAATACCAAATGTCAGAGAGAGGAAGAAAAGAAAAACTAGCAACGAGAATAACTTCACAAAAAAGAAAAAGAGATAAAAATAACATGGAGGTTATAGAAGGAAAAGCTTCCAGCAGATCACGGTCAACAAACTTGGATGTTACAGAAAAATAAAGGTAGTCTGAACAGATAATCTGAATGGGTGTTTCAGCTGTCACTCCTGTCTTTTAAGAGAGTAATTTCAAAAGCATACTGGGAGAAAATGCAAAACTGTAGAGAGTGGTATCAACTTGTGGTGAGAAGCTGTAAGTATCAATAACAGATAACCCTTATAAGAAACTACATTCAAAGATAACTTACAGGTAGCTTGAGGGGATCCCAATGTCAAAGTAAGAGCTTTAAAATATATACATGAAAATCTGGGTTTATCTGTAGGCTAAATGGAGTAAGACAGTAGAGAAGGAGAAACTTTGGATGCTAAGAGAGCTGCAAACTTGGCGACAAAACCAGAAGATGCCTTAGCAATGAAGTAAGGAGTAAGTGCCTAACAGATCAATGCTCCTACAAATAACATATATTTTAGGCGGAAAAACCTAGGTGAGGGCTTTGGAGACTTAACAAAAGTAGACTGATTTTGGGCAGGAGTCACTATCTGGAATAAGTGCCTTGTTTTTTATAGTTTTTTGTTTTTCCCCCCCCCTGGAGTAAGTGGCTTGTTTTTTAGAGGGTTTTTTGTTTTTGTTTTTTGCTTTTTGTTTTTTGTTTTTTTCTCTGGAGGCAGTGGTGTTGGCAAAAGAGCTGAAGGAGGGCAGTTAGCTAAAAATTCTGCCACCTTTCTGACTAGAGACACAAGGGGAAAGAGCATGGAGCAACCACTGCTGGTGACAAACAAAGAGGGTGTCCCAGAAAAAAAGGAGCTAGAGAAGGAGAACCCCAAATCTAAGTTGCTGGCTGATTCCTGAACTATGAGTGTGTAGAACAAGCTGAAAAACAGCTTACAGTTAAAATTTAAAGAACTGAACTGAGATCTAAGCCACTGCCCACCACACACGTGACAGTTTACAACTTGAATCTGACTGAATCAAATGAATGCTGAAAGGAAAATATCAACACTCTTTGGAAGAATGTAGCAAAATCCAGAGCCTTCAAAACATGATAGTTACAATTTCCAAGATACACTCCAGAATTTTTCAACATAGGATGAGCAGGGAATATGTAACTCATTCTGCTGACAAAAGATGACCCAAATATTGGAAACAACAAATAAGGACTTTAAAGAAGCAACTATAAGTACACTCGGTAAGGTAAAGGAAATATGCTCAAACTGATTAAAAAATAGGACATTTCTGAAGAGATATAGGAAATGCAAAAAAAGAAACAAATGGAAATTTCAAAATTGAACAGTAAAAAATACCTGTGATAAAAATTCAATGTGTGTGACTAATGGCAAACTGAAGATAATAAAGGCAAAAATTAGCGAACTCTAGAGTAAAAGAACTGAAATCAACTAATCTGAAGAAGGAAAACAATAAAAAAGAAACAGAGCATCTGGGACCTGTGGAACAATTTTAAGCACAAGTCATATAAAAATGGAGTACCAGAAGTCAGATAAGGGACAGAATTGAGCAGAAAAATAATATATTTGAAGAAGCAGTGACAGAGAGTTCTCAAATTTGGTGATAGAAATAAATTTATTAACTCAAGTTAAGAAAATCACAATCTAAGGGCCCCTGGGTGGCTCAGTTGCTTAAGTGTCTGACTCTGGGTTTCAGCTCAGGTCATGATCTCCAGGTGTTGAAACTGAGCCCTGTGCTGGCCTCCATGTTCAGCCCAGAGCCTGCCTGGGGTCCCCCTCTCTCTTCCTCCCCCTCTAACCTGCCCTGCCCCCACTCTCTCTCCCTCTCATAAATAAATAAAATCTCTAAAAAAAGAAAAAGAAAACCACAATCTACTAAATCCAAGTAAATCCACATATAGGCATATAACTAAACTGATGAAACCAACAATAAAGAGAAAATAACATGTTACACACAGGGAAATCATGATTACAATTACTATGTACTTCTCATCAGACATAATATAAGCCAAAGGCAATAGGACAACATTTTTAAAGAAACCTAGTCTGGTGAAAATATTCTTCAAAAATACGGATGAAATAAAGAAATTTTTTAATAAAGAAACACTAAGACAATTCATTATCACTACAGAAATGAGACCTACACTACAGAAATGACAAAGAAGTTCTTCAAGCTAAAGAGAAATGATACCATAGGGAAATTCAGATTTTGAGGAATTAATGAAAAGCACTGAAAAAGGGAAATATTTGGGAAAATATTAAAGATCATAATTTTACCTTAAACTTGAAAATAATATATGTACTAGGGCACCTGGCTGGTTCAGTTGGTGCAATGTGTGACTCTTGATCCTGAGGTTGTGAGTTCAAGCCCCACATTGGGTGTAAAGATTACTTTTTAAAAATCTTTAAAAAAAGAAATACATATGACAGTTTAAGGCAAAAACCATAAAAGGGTTTATAATGAATGTAGGTATAATATATATGACAATCATAATATAAGAGATGGTGAGGGATGTGACAAAAGGATGTATATAACTGCAAGGTTTCCACATTTTATGTAAAGTGGTATAACATTAACTTTAAATAGGTTATAAAAAGTTAAGTATGTATGCTGTACATAATCACTCATAAAATGATGCAGAAGTATATCCAAAAAGTCAATAGGTAAAATGAGATTCTAAAAATTCATCTAAAAGAAGGCAAGAAAGAAGAAACAAAGGAACAACAACAACAAAAAGGAGAGGGTAACAGAAAAAAATTATTGATTTAATCAGTCATATTCTTTTTTTAATCAGTCATATTCTTACATTAAATATTAATATAGTGAACACTTCAATTAAAAAGCACTAATAATCAGAAACAAGAAATCAGAAATTAAGAAAACAAGGCAGTCTTTGTCTACCAGAGAAAACTAAGTAGGTAGAAAAAGATCATAACAATAACAGAACAATAAACATTAAGTCTGGTGTAAATGCATGGTACATATATTAATTCAGATAAAAGAGACTCTAATACAAAGAGTATCACTGAAGATAAAGAGGGATACTTCATAATGATGAGTCAATTTTTCAGCTAGACATCAGTCATAAATGTATATGGACCTAATGACATGGCCTAAAATTAACAGAATTAAAAGAAGAAATAGAGAAATAATCATAGTTAGAAACTTTAGCTCCTCTTTCTCAGGAATTGATAGAAAAACTAAATAAAAATTTAGTCACTATATAAAGGATTATTTAACTTACATTTATAGAATAGTGTACCCCCAGAACTGCAAAATATTAATTTTTTTAGAGGGGGGTAAGGGGCAAATGGGGAGGGAGAGAGAGAGAGAGAGAATCCCAAGCAGGCTCCACCCCTAGTGCAGAGCCTGACAGGGGGTTTGATCTCACAACCCTGAGATCATGATCTGAGCCCCAATCAAGAGCCAGACGCTTAACCAACTGAGCCACCCAGGTGCCCCTATTTTTAAGTACACACAGTACATTAACCATAACAGACCATATGCTTGACCATTAAAGAAGTCTCAATAAATCAGGAAGGACTGAAATCATTCAGGGTATCTCTAACCACAATAAGACTAAGTTAGAAATCACTGAAAATATTTAGGAAAATCCTAAATATTTTCAAATTAAACAATAGATTCCTAAATAATCCATGGATCAAATTAAAACACCAGAAAGGTTATTATAAAATATCTCATACTTAAAGATAGTAAAAATACAACATAAAATTGGGATGCAGCTAAATCAGTGCTTAGAGAAAAAACTGTAGCTTTAGGTGCTACTATTAAGAAGAAAGAAAGGTCTAAAATTAGTGACATAAGTTTCAACCTTTAGAAGAGCAAAGTAAACCCCAAGCAAATAAAAGGAAGGAAATGACAAAAATCAGAGCAAAATCAACAAAATGGAAAATAGACAAGCCAGAGAAAAAATAAGCTAAAAATTAATTCTTTGAAAGGATCAATAAAACTGATATACTTTTAGTGAGACTGACAAAGAAAAATACAACAAAAAATCATCAAAACCAGAAATGAAAAAGGTATTATCACTACAGACTCTATAGACATTAAAAAAATACTAAGAAAATGTTATGAACAACTGTATGTCAAAAATTTTACAATTCAGATAAAATGGATAAGATCCATGAAAGAACAGTTCTCAAAATTCACTCTAAATAGCTTTATATCTTTAAACAATCTGTTTAAAGTCTTCTTACAAAGGAAACTGCAGAACTCTCCTATATTTTTTATTTTTTATTTTTTTTTAAAGATTTAAAGATTTTATTTATTTATTTGACACACAGAGAGAGCTTACAAGTAGGCAGAGAGGCAGGCAGAGAGAGAGGAGAGAGGAGGAACCAGGCTCTCCGCCGAGCAGAGAGCCCGATGCGGGCCTCAATCCCAGGACGCTGAGATCATGACCTGAGCCGAAAGCAGAGGCTTTAACCCACTGAGCCACCCAGGCGCCCTCTCCTATATTTTTTAAATAGCTTGTACTGATTGTCTGTAATCATACCCCTTAGTAAGAATTTTGGATTATAAAAATACGTGTAAGAATGATCCTTAAGACAGAAGAGACTACCTTGAGGGAAGGAAGGAAATTTTTGACCCTTAGGCATAAATTTTACATATTCATTATTATTTTCCCTTTTTTGGGGAGGGTCTTGGGTAAGTTACATTTCCTAGAATCTCTAGGCATTTTCCCCAATTTAAGTTTTTTTCTTTTTTTTTCATCTGTTCAGTATTTTTCTGGGAATATTGTGACTGATACTTTGAAGTGAAAATTTACCATTACCTCCTTATTTTTCTGTCCCCTTACAAACTTGAATTATGACTGAGACTAAAAGAGGGCATTAGGCAAGAAACATATTCTGCACAGTCCACGTATATTTTAAGTAAAGGACACATCAAAGTTGAACCCTCAAAAGCAATTTTCTTAATTAGCTTAATTAGTAATGAGTGCGCTGAAATCAAGTGTATCAGTACAAGAAACCCTTTAAAGCATAATAGGCTTTAATAAGAAAAAAAATTAATTACAGGTTATTAATTTCTATACCCTACTCTAATTTAATCCTCTTTAGATAGCTTCAAATTTTGTTCTTACCAAAATAAATCCCCAAATTCAAATAGTAACGTTCTTATTGATAACATTTTCTACAAACATACAAAAAATTTATCTGCTGGATATACTAAAAACCATCTATGGGTGGTATAAGGGGAATAAAACGAGAAGTCAATAATTTATTTTTAACTCAACCATTTCTTTCATGTTAATAAATGTTTGGGTTTGGATAGGTTCTACAAGCTCCACCCCCAACATCTATTTGTAAAAAACAGTCTCCATAAATAAAGCAAAAATATCCTAAGGAAACTCAGTCTAATTCACAGCTTTGCAAAGGGCCCACTCTATTCTGTAGGTTTACTGTGGGCAGGCAAATTAGAAAATGTGTGAAGAGAGCATTTGTGTTCCATGACATTCAGTGGCTCCTGTTGGCAGGGATACAGAACTGAAGCAATCTATGACCACCTCAGGAGTTTCTGTGACACCCCCTCAAGTTACAATTCCTTTTAGCAAGCTGAAGAATTAACTATAAAAGAACTGGGGACATGAGCTTTTCCGGAAAAGGGCTCTGGGATGGTATAACCCTTACTCCTAGGTCCATGTTGGGGTTATTGAATCTTATTTTGTTGGATCCAATTTTATCAAAGATTTTCAAGTCTTGCATGCATAGTTCATAAGATTTGCAAATAAATTCAGGGCAATAAATATGGATCTTCCTGCCAGAAATACTGTAACCCTTTCAGCCTCAATGGGCAGATAACACTCCTACTCTCCATCCTGTTCAGGCCACTAGATCTCCAAACTGTCTTACTGATTCTTGTCTTAAATCTTGGCTGAGTTATAATCATTCTTTTAGGCCAAATACTTAGTTTTCTGCTCAGCCATGGGAGATAAAAATGTTGCCTAGACAAGAGATTATACTTTCAACAAAGAGTAAAATCTGTTAGAATAAAGGGTTGGGTCTAATAAAAACAAAACAAACAGAAAATCAATCTCTATCAAGAAGCCCATGGTAAAGGCGAGTAAATGAATTCCCCTTAATTGAGTGATTTCCATTATATTTGAGATTTGCCTAAATTGAAAACACAAACACTTCTTCTACAGTTTTTCCACACTAAAAAGTATTCAGTCCATCTATTTTGTGACTTTTCCCCCCACTCTTCAGAGCCTTTCCCACAGGCTCTGAAACTTCCTGCTGAGCTGATGGTTCTGTAACATCTATGCCATTATTGAAGGTGTTCCCGAACCTGGCCAAAAAGCATCAGTGGACCCAACATGACTACCAATGATCCAGGTTATTTTCTACCACATAAAACAACTGACGAGGAATCACTGGGCTCTACATTTTGTATAAACTGCAATGAGTCAGACATTTTTGAAACATTAGGTAATTTCTAAGTCTTTCAACAGTTAATCTTTCAACCCAAACTTAGTAATCATCTAGTAGGTGCAATATTAATGGGTTCTATTTACAAGGAAATCTGTCATACTATAGGAGTAGCAGCCCATCCAATTTATGAATTCAGAGCTACCAAACAAATCTTCATGAGGACACATACATATATGTAATAAGCACTGAATTCCTGAAGCCAAATAATTCTTCAAGTGTTTCTGTTTTCAAATAATTTTTTTCTTTTACTTTTTTGTTCTGTTAGTTCTGACTATTTGAATGTGAAGGAATTATTCTATTGCTAAAATAATTTGTTTCTCCAAAGAAAATCAAGAGAATAAAAGCAAAATTGTGATCTTTAGTTGTTTCGAAAAAGTCATAGTAACTCAGAAAGCCTTACAAATCAAAGAATTACAGCTTCCCCTTTCTACCACACACTTCAGTATATGCACAAATATTATAATAATATCCTTATGCATTAACAATAATTTATAAGGGCTAGAAATTCATTTGTCTTTTTAATTGCTTTAAAAGTATTATCACGATTAAAAAGTAAAATTTATTCAAGTGAAAGGAGCACTGGACCATGAAAATTTGAAGAGGAAATTAGTTTAGGACATACACTTCATCTAAAATAGAAACTTCCTTCCAAATTTTGGTCCTTTCTTCTTGCAGTTCATACTCAGGTGACAATCTTAAGGCTTTATTAACTGAACAATACTAGTACAGAAGGAATTTTATTTGAATTTCATATGCATAAGGTAGTTGAACGAGACATCTCCCAAGTTTAAAGTAAGTATTTGACTATCAGTTAGAGAGTTCAGACTTGAATTCTAAAGCAAAACAAAAAAATAGAATACTTCAGGAATCCCTGGCCTTCCTAGAAACTCTTCCAGGGATTCAAAGTTCACTAATACTGTATCCCAAGACATACTCCTCTTTAAAATTCTCTCATCACCTCCCTTTGATGCAACAATATCCCCTGATTTTCTCCTAAAACTATGGAGATCCTTCTCAAGTTGTTTTCATTAACTCTTCTTTACTTAACTTTTAAATATTTGTTTCCCCCAGACTTCTATCTTCAGCCATAATAGCCTCGCTCTACTTACTCTTTCTTTAATCTCAAATATTTCATGGCTTCAGGTTTTTCTTATATCCCAAATCTGAATCTCCTACCAAAATCACTCTTTTGAAGTTTAGATAAATTCACACCTCCAACTGGATGTCTCATGGCATCTCAGTTCAGTGTGTCCAAAATATAATGTCATCTTTTCACTGAAACTCCTCATTCTCACATATTTCATGTCTTAGCTATAGGTATTAAAATTCATCCAGAAGAGTTGTGGTATTTATTAAAAATTTACATTTGGAAATAAAAATGTACTGAATTCATGAAGCCAGTCAGCTGGTCAACAATTACTAATTGAGTTGATTATTATGACCAGATACTATGCCAGGTGCTGGGGAACAGAGACAAAAGCAAGAAAGACAAAGTCCGTTCCCTCAGGAAGATTAGTTCAATGGAGAAAACAGCCATTAAACAGCTATAAGTATAATTAATTTTTTACATTAACTACAATTATAACGATAAAGGAAAAAATAATCTGTCCAATCACCCAAAGCAGAAAAGTTGAAGATATCTTCAATAGTTTTCTTTCCTTCACACTCAATTTCTAATTAGTGCCCAGATCTTATAAGTTCCATCTCTGAAATCCTACTGATTTATATCTTCCTGTCCATCGTTACTATCTTGCTCATTTCAGGGCTTCATCATCTCTCTCCTTTAACTGGCCTCTCTGACTGCAACCTCTCCTCTTTATGTTGCAGTCATGACACTGTTATCTTTCTATAGTATAGTTGTAATGTACCTATAGAGTATGAAGAATTAAGCCCCAGATCCATGGTTTCAATGATTTTCACTGTCCAGACTTCACTTGCCTTTCCAAACTTATTACATCCCTCTCAATCCCTTGCACCCTGGTCTCTAGCTGTATCACAACTGCATTCTCTCAGAACTTCCTTTTCAAATACTCAATCTCAGAAAAGTAAAACTGGCTGGAAGGCTTTGGATTCCTGGTTCGAGTTAGGATTCTAGAGGCCTGGAAAAATCATGCCAGGAAAACTTCCTTTTCTTGACACAATAGGTCAAGGACAGGGATAGTTACTAAAAGCAGTGTACTTTGTGAGTGCCAGGTCAGACTAACAGTACAGAGCTCAAAGTCAGGTCAGTTATCTAAAATGAACACAATGCCAACCAGGATAGGAAGAATAAAACCAGATAGGACAAAAGTTGTAGAACAAAAAGTATCTGGAACAGACACCGGGAAAATGAAACCAGAAGTATTAAGTTCAAAGCTAAGGATAGAGAACATCAATGGATTTTGCAAAATCTGGTTCTCACAGTTGCCAAAATGAGTACTGGCAATTTATCCTTCAAGATTGCTCTCCATGAAAACTGTCTGTCACCCAACCCCATTCTGTTTCCTAGCTAATTCTTTTCTCCATAATGTTCCCAGAGTCTTTTCATATGCTTCCATTATAACAATCGGCATACTCAATCACAATTAGTTGCTTACAGGTCTGTTTACTCAGCTAAAATATGAACAGCATGAGGTAAGAACTAGGTCTTATTCATCCTTTCATCCTCAATGGGAAGACATAGTAAATTTGTTAAATTAATGAATAAATATAATGAAGTTATGAGTGAATAAATGAGAATCGTAGTCCTAATTTAATGATACCTAATTAAGTACAAATATCTCCTATTAAACTTAGAAATTGACTTCAGGAGATTGTTGCTTTTGATTGTAGAATAATGTGGATACAGGAGGAGAAAAATACTTTTTCTTGGCTTTAAAGAATTCAGAAGTGCGAGTCAGAAAGATATATTCAGGGCGCCTGGGTGGCTCAGTGGGTTAAAGCCTCTGCTTTCGGCTCAGGTCATGATCTCAGGGTCCTGGGATCGAGGCCCGCATCGGGCTCTCTGCTCAGCAGGGAGCCTGCTTCCCCCTCTCTCTCTGCCTGCCTCTCTGCCTCCTTGTGATCTCTCACCCTCTGTGAAATAAATAAAATAAGATCTTTAAAAAAAAAAAAAGAAAGAAAGATATATTCACATAGCTCAAGAAAGGTGCAAGTAAATATAATTAGAAAATTATCACGATGTCAGTATGATACCGTTCAATAATGTCTTATTTTGCTTTGCTTTGAAATAGCTATGTCCTAGTGAGGCAATGGTATAAAACACATTCTACTCACTGGTTTACTCCTAAGCACTAATGGCTTAGTTGCTGAAGCCATCCTCTCCCCAACATGCCTAGCATGAAATATAAAACACAAACACTTACAATAAACATATAAAATGTATGCTATATGGCCATTCATTTACTGATGAGAGAAATTCTTGCTTACAAATAACCCTGATACTAGAAGTATAAGTGCAAATACAATTTATAAATTATGTTTCATGAAATAAATTTCATTTTATAAATAAATAAAACTATTTTTCTCTACTTTAACTAATAACCACTTTAACCAAGTATATACATCATTTGAACAATCATAACTATTATCTACTTATCTCAAAGTCTTCTTGGAAACATATACAATGAAATTTTATAATCTCTATGGTACATAATTCAATGTTAACTACCCTTTGGAAATAAAATATGAATTTGATAACACTTAGAAACAAATGGGTTGATTTGATGACCTCAACAGCCCCTGACGAATAAATTATTTTATCTTATTTTATATTAAAGAATTATTTTATATTAAATAAATCATTATTTTATATTAAAGAAATAGAGACTATCAGGTATAATGGAACAAGAATTTCACAGTAAAGAATATCAATATGGCTATATGCCAAGTTAGCAAACCTGCCCTTAAACTACACAGCCGTCTCCCAGCAATAATTAGCAGTCGGCACCCTTATTTCCTACACAAACTATGCTCTCAGTCTTTTGGCTGGTCCCATCTTGTATCTATGCCAAATCTCTTATGGAATTTGACCTTGCTTCTTCCTCTCTTGAATCCGCAACTGCTACTGCTCCTCTGGTTTCCTTCCCAAGCTACTGTCTTATTCAGCCTTCAGATCTGGATCCTATAACATGCCAACCTGATCCAACGTGCCCTGAAAGACTACTCTCTACCGACCTATGTGCCCAGCTCTACTACCAAATTTGGCCTTACCTACCCAGGAGGGAAATGTTCAAGATAACTTGTCAAGAGTCATGGAGCAGGTAGCATGTGTCTAAACTACGATACAGTGTGATGTCATAGAAAATCAAAAGAACTCAGAGCTGAAGGACAGATTTGAACCCTAGCTCTGCCTTTAATGTCTGGGGAAATGAACTTGGAAAAAAGGTTGAACTATATGATGTACAAGGAGCTCTCCCAATTCAATACTGTTTACTATGAAAACTTTTCATCACATACATTAAAATGTCCTTCGGCTAGCTCTAGAACTGTGAACATTGGACAATCTTGTTTCATCCACTCCCATCCATACAATTAATTTGTATATTAATAATACAAATAATTTGTATATTAATAATATAATTAATTTGTATATTAATAATACAAATCCATCACTATTATCATACCTAACAAGGTTAACACTAATTCCATAAAATCATCTAATGCCCAAGCCATGTTTACATTTCCTAGACTGAACACCAAAAAACCAAACAATCTAAACAGAAAACAGGCAGAGGAACTGAATAGACATTCTTCCAAAGATGGCCAACAGACACATGAAAAGATACTCAATATCACTTGTCATCAGGGATACCCAAATCAAAACCACAATGAGCTATCACCTTACACCTGTCAGAATGGTTAAAATCAAAAAGACAAGAAATAACTGTTGGAGAAGTTGCAGAAAAAAAGGAAACCTTGTACACTGTTGGAGGTACAGCCTCACTGGAAACACTATAAATGTTTCCCAAAAAATTAAAATACAGAAATACTATATGATTTAACAATTCCACGACTGGGTATTTACCCAAAGAAAAATGAAAACACTCATTTGAAAGGATATATGCACCCCCATGTTTACTGCAGCATTATTTATGATAGCCAAGTAAAGGAAGCAACCCAAGTGTCCATCAGAAGACAAATGGATAAGAAAGATGTTAGACACACACACCCTGGAATATTATGCAGTCATACAAAAAGATGTGATTGTGCTAGGTGCAACAACATGGACGGACCTAGAGGGTACTGTGGTACGGGAAGAAAGTCAGACTGAAGAAGACAAATATCATATGATTTCATTTACATGTGGAATCTCAACAAAACAAATGAATAAATAAAAAGCAGAATCAGACTTATAAAGAACAAACTGATGGCTGGCAGAAGGGAAGGGGAGAAAGATAATGGGCAAAATGGATGGAGAAAGAGGGAGATACAGGCTTCTACCTATAGAATGAACAAGCCGTGGGAATAAAAGGCACAGCATAGAATATATAGTCACTGACACTGTAATAGGCTTGTATGGTGACAGGTGGTAGCTACACTTGTGGTGAACACAGTATAATATATAAACTTGTTGAACTGCTATGTTGTACACCTGAAACTGATGTAACATTGTGTGGCAACTATATTCAACTAAAAAAAAATTCTAGACTGTCACAAAATTGTCTTTTAAATTTTTTATAGTTTGTTTTTCCTAAACAGGATCCAACTAAAAGCGATGTATTCTATAACATCTTCTATTAGATAATAAAGGAGAGAGCCTCTAATAGCCACTAACTTTATACTTGCTAATTTCTGTGACTTGGTATGAAACTGAAGACTTTATTCCATTCAACACAAACCTCTAGGCCTATATTTTTCAATGTAATAGCCACTAGCCCCATGTGGTTACTTAAATCAATAAAATTAAGTAACATTAAAAATTCGGTTTCTCAGTCATATTAGCCACATTTCAAGTGTCCAATAGCCACATGTGGCTAGTGGCTACCATACTGGATGGCAAAGATCCAGAATATTTCTCCCATTGGTAAGTGAATAGTCATATGATACACATTTTACATCATTGCAGGAAATTCTATTGGGTCATCCTACTCTAGAATCTAAAGAGAAGGTATACCTATGCACCAATCAGACCATCTCTCACTTCACAGAACTTAGAAAACAAGTCTCACTGTAAACCTAATGTACAGAATCCCTGAGGGCTCAGGAGAGCCATCCAAGATCAACTAGATCATTTCTGGTCCAGGGTCCTTAGATGTGGCTTCTCAAAAAGACTGACCAGCACAACACAAGCTACAAATATCCTATTCCCCGGCCCCAAGGTTTATTTGTAACTTGTTTTGAACTTGAAACCATTTTCTTCAGGTTCCCAGGCTACCCTTAAAATCCCAATTAAGTCAAAACAGGGCTGAAATTTTATACAATGAATGGTAGGGGAAAAAATGACTATTATTGCTATTGTGGACTAGCCAGGAAACCAAATAATTATGCATAATGTAATTTCTGCATGTAAAAATGCTCTTCAGGGTAGAGAAGGAGAGAAAAGAGTATCATTAGAAACATGTCCCTTTCTTCCTCAGTGAAGAAGTAGTAACGTTGGAAAACATTTTATTTGGGAAGAGCTCTCCCCAGGCTGAGGTAAAACGGACAGTCATATACATGGGATATTTGTAAATGAAGCATTATAAATAAAAATCACACATTCCAACAAAGGTAATTCCATCTAACTTATTTAAAGTAAGCAATATAAAGTCTTTGCCTGATTATTCCCTCCTACATCACAGTCTCAAAAGAAAATTTCATATGATATAGGGTTGGTGCAGCTCTTTCAAATCTTAACAAGGACAGAAATCATAGACTAAAAAGATTATTAGATTTGACAATAATTATCTTTTTAATTATCTATGCCAAAAAACACTGCAAATCAAGTTAAAATACAAAAAGCTAGGCAAAATAATTGTAATCTCCACAACAAAGTGCTAACACCCTTCAAAAATAAAGACTTTCAAACCAGTAAGAAGTGAGTACCTTAACAGCAAAATGGACAAATAAGCAACTTACTAAGGAAGAAATACAAATGGCTAAATAAACAGAAAATTTTTCTAACTTCACTGATAACCAAGAAATATAATTCAAAACAAAGAGATACTTTTTTAATTCCTATCCAACAAGAAAAACTGTAATTTTAATTGGTAATCTTGTAATCTCTCACTCTTAGAGAGAGACTTGCTAGAGAGAGCACAACTGTTGGCATCTCTAAGGTACAACCAGTGTCTTTCTCAGCCCCCAAGATAGAATGAATACAATACACTCGAAGTAAGTCTTCACCCCATTAAAAATGCAAAATGCAGCACATAAATGTAAAATAGCATTCTCAATAGTTACGGTGGAAAAATTTTATTAAGGGAATGGGCATGAAAAACTAAAAAACTTTACTTTTTATGTAATATTACTTTATCTCTATTATATTTCACATTAAGGCATTTTAAAGCCTTTTTAGTCTGCTAGTCTGCATCTTCTCTGCAATGCTTCTTGGCATTGACTCATTAAGTATTCTTCATCTGATTCAAGGCAAAATATGCTTCTGATCAAATATGCACTCACATGCTCTTTGGCAAGCTACAAACCAAATTAGAAAAATCATAAATCTGGTGCTAAATGTTCTGGAGGGATGGTATATGCTATACCTTCCTTATCAGAAAAGCACACATATGGATTGCAATATGTCAACAAACGGCGTCTGTGACTTTTCTCACTGCTAATTTTAAAAATCATAGAAAGATCAATAAAATAAGCTATATTACTATATTTGGATTAATAACTAACAAACCTATCTCCTTACTTCTTAAATGGAAATCATTCAAAATTACTTTGAAAGACACTTGAAATGTACTTGAAATGTACATTTTAATAACTATATCTGCATAAAAGTTAAAAATAAATACATTTGGTATCCCAAGGCTGGTACCAATTTTAATATCACTAACCGCTTACACATATGGTTCTCCAAAGAAAGTTTGCTGTTAAATAGCCTATAAAATCATACTGTCACTTTGAATATGCCCCTTCATTTAAGAAAACCTTCAGTTTCCCTATTTACATCAACAAAATGACATAACAAAAATGATCGGCACTAACCTTTATCCATATATGCAAATGTGCATATTCATGCCAGTTTTGTCATTTCACATGAAAATCATTTTAAAAGTTTTTTAATAATTAAAGCATTTGTGTCCAATAAACCAGGTACAAAGTAAACAAAATTCTTTGCAGTTCATAAGGAATCAGGGTCTAAAAATATGATTCTGTATATGATCATCTAGTAAAATAAACAAAGATCTAATTTTGCAAAATGAGGCTTAGGTATACAATTATCCCATAAAACAATAAACCTTTCTATTTAAGTAATAAAATGCATTAATCAAAATTCTACTATATATAAGACCAAATATCAAAAATTACTTTAAAAAATCTAAAACATTCTACTATCATTAAAGTTTCTATATAAAATATTCTAAAATGTTCAAATATATTTCATAAAATAATGCCTAACAAACACTAATTTTAAAAAATTATTACTCAGGAAATATTTATTTCAGGAACAGTACATACATAGTTCTGAGCTATGCACTATGAAGAGCAGAAAGATGTATAAGCTATCCTTCTTGGACTTATCAAGGAAAAAATAATCTAACACAAGGATAAGACATAAACATCTTAGAATGGAATTTCACAGCTTGAGGGATGTTCAAGTTTATTTAATCCAATATATGTAACTACTCATGTAAAATCTTGTGCTCTAAAGAGGAAAATGTCTTTCTGATTTCTTAAATGTTCGCCTTTATAGGAGGGTCTGGGTGGCTCACTTGGTTATGCATCTGACTCGATTTCTGCTCAGGTCATGATCTCAGGGTTATGAGATGGAGCCCCCCAGTGGGCCCTATGCTCAGCAGGAATCAGCTTGAGATTCTTTCCTTCTGCCCCTCCCCCAATTTGTGCACACCTGCATGCGTGCTCTCTCCCTCTGTCTAAAATAAATAAATAAATCTTTTAAAAAAGGTTCACCTTTATGTCTACATAAAATGATTATAAGTCTTGTCTTTTCCTGAATTATTCCATGTATAAAATGACTACATACCCTTTACACACTTTTCTTTTGTGGTATTGATTTTATCTGGAATAAAACACACATACACATACAATAAACATCTACCATCCATTATTTGTTGTGAATATTTTACCTGGTATAATTTTTCCTTTAACCCTATTCATATTTTGCTATTGGTTTTTGTTTCATTGTTTTTTTTCCTTTTAGATGCAGAAAGAACTATAGACCATTTCTCTATGGTTTCTTTTTTCTTTTTTAAGAGATTTTATTTATTTACTTATTTGAGAGAGAGAGAGCACGTGAGCGTGGGGTGGGGGCAGTGGGAGGGGTTGGTGGGGAAGAAGCAGAGGGAGAGGGAAGAGGGAGAAAAAATCCAAAGCAGACTCTGTGCTGTGTGGAGCCCAACACACGGCTAAATCCCATGACCCCAAGATCAAGACCTGAGATGAAACCAAGAAAGAGCCAGACACTTAACCAACTGAGCCACCAAGATGCCCCTTCTTCACGGTTTCTATCTTGAGGCCATTCTTAGAAAGATTACAGGGTCACCAGTGTTTTCATTTACTAGTTGTATGGGTTCATTCAAAATTTTTAACTATTCAGTCCATCTGGGATTTTATTCTTGGGCATACTGTGGAATAAAGTTTCAATTTAATCCATTTTCCACATGCTTATAGCATTAAAGTTGAATAGAGGATATAAAAAAATTTTTTTTTAGGAAAGAGAAAAAGAAGAAAAAAACATAGGGAATCACACACAAAACCAAGAACAATTAAGGTAGCATCAGATTTCTCTATAGCAACTTTCAACACCAGAGGAAAACTGACCAGTGTTTACAGAGTTCTGAAGGAAAGAAACCATGTCCCAAGAGCATGATAGCACAGGATAAATATAACAAAGGCATTCTCAACATGAAACAGCCACCAATACACATTCATAAAGAATTCTACTTAATGCTGGAAGCTAGGCAACTAAAATATAAATCAAAATTAAAATTCAGGGGTGAAAAAGCCAAGGTAAAAAAAAAAAAGCATAGTGAGTACTGAACTCCAGTTACTTATATTTCAGTTAAATACAGAACTAGAATTAAACATGTATAGGCCTTAATTACAAACAGAATATGAGTGCTATAAAGCTCAAATTGGTAAAATAAATAAATAAATAATAACGTGTAATGAACAAAAATAGGGAGAGGAGGGCTCCTGGGTGGCTCAGTGGGCTAAAGCCTCTGCCTTCGGCTCAGGTCACAATGTCAGGGTCCTGGGGTCGAGTCCCGCATTGGGCTCTCTGCTCAGCAGGGAGCCTGCTTCCTCCTCTCTCTCTGCCTGCCTGTCTGCCTATTTGTGATCTCTCTCTATTTGTGTCAAATAAATAAATAAAATCTTAAAAAAATATAGGAAGGTGGAGTATATATGTGTATCATTCAAAACAGATCACATATAAGGTCTGAATAGAAATTTGCATCTTAAAATCATGAATCTAACCTCATGTTTCCCAAAATCTTTCTACGGGTCTTCCAAAATTTATACTACTTGTAGTAAAGTACCTATTTGGAAGTTCTATAATTCTTTAAGTACCTTTTAGTTTCCTTTCCTTTTTATACATTTAGGTAAAAATACATTTAATCCTTTAGAGAGAAGAGAGAAGGGAGGGAGGAGGAAGTAGGAAGGGAAGGAAGGTGTATTTTTGGCTATCTAATGTATTATGGTGGTTATCTGAGGGGTAACTTTAATTTCTTCTGTGTATTTTAATTTTTTATAATGAACTTATTATACAACAAAAATAGTGATTTTTTCTTCTGTTATCAAAAATCAAATTTAAAAGTAGACATAAAATAAAGATAAATAGGGATGTCTGGGTGGCTCAGTTGGTTAGGCAGCTGCCTTCGGCTCAGGTTGTGATCCCAGGCTCCTGGGATCGATTCCCGCATCAGGCTCCTTGCTCAGCAGGAAGCCTGCTTCTCCTTCTGCCTCTGCCGGCCACTCTGCCTGCTTGTGCTCTCTCTCTGTCTGACCAATAAATAAAAATTTTTTTAAAATCTTAAAAAAAATAAAGATAAATAATCAAGGTTACAAGGGCATTGTACATCTTTCAGAAACTATAGAATTACGTTTGACCTATGAACAACACACCTGGATATCCAGGTCATAGTTCATCGATTTTGAGTCAAGATCCTCTGGGATCTTCTAACTTCTCATAAACAGAGTTGTGAGGTAGAACTCTGTTTTGTATTTTAGGACACAAGCTAAAGTTCTGTCTGATCATCCTGAGAAAACAAACCCGATGACCTCTGCTCAGCTCCCATTTTCAACTGTCCCCCGCAACAGCTGCCTCTGCTAACACACCCTCCTTTACACTCCGGACAGGGGCTTCAGTGCTTTGCACACAGCAGCAATGCAATTATTGTTGAGCGACAAATGGGGGCATTCTCCTGACTGCTCTCATCTCTGTCAGTGTCTCCGCAGGCTTCTGCCCACGCTTCTTTCTTTCCCTACCCGCCTACACGCAGGCATCCCCCAAGGGTGGTTCTCACTTCACTCCTCTTCTCAGTCTAATTTCCCTGAATTATCTCATCCACTCTCAAACTCTAGCTCTGGCTCCTCTTCTGAGCTCCAAACCTAAAATGGGAAGTATGTGCTAGACATATTTACAAAGATGCCCTCCAGCATGCTGAATTTGACATGCCCCTCCCACCCCTGAACTCTCATCCCTCTTGCCAAACAGCATCTCCCCTGACATCTCCAATGCGGGCAGTGGCAACACATTCAGCTTCCTGTTCACAGAGAATGAGAACCTGGGACCTGTCTTCAACTCCTTTCTTGTTCCTGTATCTACTCCTTTTATACCTCTATAAGGCCTCCCACACATTCCATCCTTCCTGCCCACACTGACATCATCTAATGCAAAAGCAGCATACTATGATGAAAACAATAGCAGGTCTGGACTTGAAAGACCTAGCATTTGAGCACCAGCTTTGCCCTGAATTTGCTTTGAGACCTTGTACACATTGCCTAACATATTTTTAGTACAAATCTTTAAATCACGGGATAACTCTAAGAGATATATATATACATATATATAGTTTAGGAACAGTATTATTGTATATACTGTATGTGTGTGAATACACACATTTACACATAGGTGTCTATATAAACATGCACACACACAAACATGTATGCTATGTATACAAATACAAATGGAAGACATTATTATTATTATCTAAGCTGTTACAACATCTCATCTGATCTTGGACAAAAATGTTCAATTTTAGGGGCACCAGGGTGGCTCGATCATTTGAGCATCCGACTCTTCTCTTTGGCTCAGGTCATGATCTAAGGATCCTGAGATTGAGACCCGAGCCGGGCTCTGTCCTAAGCATGGAGCCTGCTTAAGATTCTCTCTCTTCCTCTTTCTTTCCCTCGCCCTCCACTCATAAGCACCTGCTTGCCTTCTCTCTCTTTCAAAAATAATTTTTAAAAAATGCTTAATTTTAATATCTCAGTTTTCTGGGCAACCTTTTACACTCAGTGAAGGATTAATTTATTAAAACATCATTTTTTCCCCTTTCAGTCATCTGAAGCTTGTTCTCCTTTGCCAAAAGAATAAAACCAAAATTCCTTAGCATGGATTTCAAAGTGCTCCTTTCTCTGACCCCACCTTAGCTTTCTGACCTCATCTGCTACTATGTACCCTCTATCACCCATGTTCTATATCACGGCACAGCCGTATAATTTCCTTTCCCCAAATACACCCTGCATTTATACTCTTTCCTCCAGTCTAGAATTTCCATTTAGGAAACCTCTCTATCAAGGTCCAATTCAAATATCACCTTCTCGATAATACCTCCACTGATCTTCATCAAGGTAGGTGGCCCATATTTTACCTTGTAAATAGAAGGATCTTTGCAATTCTCTCTTCAACTAGATTATAACTTCCTGGAGGACTGAGACAATGGTGTATTCACCAATGACTCTGTTACTGTGAAGTCTAATACACAGTATATTACACATTTAAAGAACATGGATAGAACTGAATTTCACAAATAGGCTCTTTTAAGTCTTTTAATTTCAAAGAATTAGAAGCATATAAAATGTTAAAACTATATTATATGGTGAAAACGTATAACCAATAATTAACTAGGTGTAGGTAGCTTTTTAAATGAAAATGGTGGAAAAAAGTTTCAACTACATTATTAAGCTTCAAGCTAAACAAAAATATTGTTTGGTGCTCCCTCTGCTGGCTTTGCAGCAGCAAGTTAGGAATGTTGAACAATAACACTACAAAGAAGTAAACATAGATTCACCTCATCTGCTCCGTGCATATACCTCATACAAATAACCACAGTTGAAATTTTTAATTGAGTTCATTTGGAAATAACCCTATCTGTAAAAGAGTTGGTCTAACAAAATTGTTTATAAAGAGACAAAACTGATCTTACAATTTCAGTGGTAATAATTACTGTCAGAATTCCTATTTAAACTTTTTTTGTTGTTTTTTAATTAAACAACCTATTTTATGTATAAGCAATTTTAAATTTTAGCTAAAACTACTGAGAAACAAAGTAGGATGAGATCTTTTGTTTCCAAATTAATCGATAGTTTTTAGAAACTGATGAGGAATGTAAGAGGTTAAATTCTCCCTGTGTTTCTAAACAGAGTTATTCTGAGTACCCTGAAGGCATTTAATTCCAAAACAGGAAGCCACATAGAGGAACACTTGGTTACACTAATGTTATGCAGATCTTTTGGAACATACTTTTCTAAACACTTGCTGAAAGAACCTTTTCTATACTACACGCTATCACATGAAGTTGGAGAAGGGTCCCACGGATACCACAGTGCACTTACAGCTCAAATTGCCCTTTATTACTTCTCTATTTTCCTCTACTTCTCTTACTTTAAATGGTCTTCTGCTTGCTCATAGAAAGAGTAGTAAGAAAATCAGGTTGGGGTCAGGGAATGTTTATTCACACAACATACTTCAGTTGTTTGGGGATATATGTGCATAAGAGCTGTGATACGGCTTAGAGGAGTCAATTTAAAAAAAATTATTTAGAACTGATATCTCAGAAAGATTAACCTGAGACTAGTTGAGATGTCACTGTTAAAGGTTAGTGTCTTTTCTCATAAATTCGTGTTTTCTGTGCTCTTAAGTGTATTATAAAATCTCTTTAATCTAAAACATGTTAGATGAGATTTCACCCTTGCAGATGAACAAAGAATAATGGTAAACCATAGGTAAATGGGCAGAGCGGTGGATTTATGTAATTAAGTGGCACAGATGCTGGAGCTCACTCTGTTACTAAGCAAATCACTTAACGCTGTTGGCTCCATTTACCAACCTTACAGACTAGTAGTGATCAGTAAGATGCTACCTGTCATTCTGTGACTAAACAGATGAACTAGATCCTAGGTCCACTTGAAGTTACAGGTATAAGGCAGGAAAAAAAAAAAGGTGAGTGCATTTTTCATATGCCATTTGATTTCACATGCCATTTCAATACCATCCATGTTTAAAAAAGAGCTCTTTTGCTTAGTTCCTACCCTAGTTTATATTCAGTTATGTTTTAAAGAAAGTAAATGATCACTGAGCAATTATCCTTCTGTGTTGGAAATTAAGGTTTCATGCACATTCTTGATTATTCGTAAAACTGAAATGCAGTAATATTAAAAGTCTAGTCAGAAGAAGCCAAATAGAAAAAAGAGTCAATATATTTGGATCTGCTTATGGTTACTTTCAAAGAATTTATGAAAATATTTATTCCATTCTTAACATTTAGGCAGTAAGAATTTTGTTGAAATCAGCTTGAAAATGTCAAAATAGTATTTTTAATCTATTCTGCAGAGCTTGGAAATTATTTTTCCTTAAGAAATTGCCATGTGTTGGGGCACCTGGGTGGCTCAGTCAGTTAAGCAGCTGCCTTCGGCTCAGGTCATGATCCCAGGGTCCTAGGATGAAGCCCTGTGTCCAGCTCCCTGCTCAGTGGGGAGTCTGCTTCTCCCTCTGCCTCTGCCCTACCTCCACTCATGCTCTCTCTGTCTCTCTCTCTCAAATAAATAAATAAAAATCTTAGAAAGAAAGAAAGAAAAAGAGAGAGAGAGAGAGAGAGAGAGAGAGAGAGAGAGAGGAAGGGAGGAAGGAAGGAAGGAAGGAAGGAAGGAAGGAAGGAAGGAAGGAAAGGAGGAAGGGAAGAAGGAAGGGAGGGAGGGAGGAAGGAAGGAAGAAGTCACTATGTGAACAAGNGGAAGGAAGGAAGGAAGGAAGGAAGGAAGGAAGGAAGGAAGGAAAGGAGGAAGGGAAGAAGGAAGGGAGGGAGGGAGGAAGGAAGGAAGAAGTCACTATGTGAACAAGAATAAGGGTTTTAGCCATGATAGTAAGCCACTGACAGCACTCTTGTGCTGGGATTCACAATGTTCACGCCCACCCTCCCTGGGACTGCTGAGATGAAAGACTCGTTGGTGACTAGGTACCTCCCTGTTTGGACCACAGGACAATTGCAACCAGGCAGAGGAGGAAGCAGAAGGAAGGTCAGAGCACAGAGGATATTCCCAGGCTCACCATGACTCTGTCATCCAATGCATGGCAACCTCTGAAATGCTGAGCTGCTGTCTTTTGAGCAGGGCTGTCAAATCATTAGATTTGTTTCTGGAAATTCAGCTCATGAATACGTCCTCTAACATTCAGAGGGCATCCTCACTGAAATGTACAATTACATATATGACTGTAGCAAAGAAACCCTTACATCCCAAAAGATTTAATAGCAATTCATCATAGAGTGATTCACTTCACTTTAAATTATTGAATACTCTATTCAGAAATGATACAACAAGGTTTCAGAACTGTAAATTAGCTGGCAGTTAGACAATATCTAAAAAAGACATTCTGAAGTGTGGAAAAAATATTCAGAATATGTGATTCACTTTCATTTAACATAATATATATCCAATGTTGAATGAACACAGGAAACTTATGATGTGGTTTGTTGTAAAATGAAAACAGTATCCAATAAAAGTTATGCTTTTCTCATTCCTGATGGTAATCCATTTACCCTATTAGCTAGTACCAGTGCAGTAAACTACTGAGCAATTGCTGAACACTTTTGTAGAGAAAATTTCATTTCTGAATGGAATTACTGATATTTTCTGAGAAAATGTCAAGGAAGCCCATTTATCTGGCTCCAGCTGTGTTTATGTCATTAGATGCAAGAGTGTGACATCAAATGCTGACATTATTACGTGTTCATCATAATAACTCAGTCCTTTCTAAACTCTATGATACAGTATGAACTGATAACAATCAACTCACATTATGTCACGTTTATTTCAAAATACCTACCTCAATAAATACTAGACATTTTGAGATAAAAATACATATAAACAAACATAAGTTTATATTCTAGATGTTTTCCCCTAGGAAATAATAATAAGAAGAAGAAATCTTATTGATGATCATTCAGTATAATTTCAGATAGAACTTCAATGATAAGGGTTAAGTTCTGTGTCCTTTAAGGCCAGCAGGTCTCTAAAGGTATACTTCCTTAGATCCTTGCTTAAAAGTTAATTTAAGAAAATAATGATGTTTAAGAAAAAACTGTTCATTTTATTTATTTTTTTAAGGTTCTATTTATTTATTTGAGAGTGTGCAAGTGGGGGTGGGGGGGTGAGCAGGGGGAGGAGCAGAGGGAGAGGGACAAGCCAACTCTTAGCTGAGCATAGAGCCTGACATCAGGCTGGATCTCACAACCCCAAAATAATGACCTGAGCTGAAATCAAGAGTTGGACGCTCAACAGACTGAGGAGCCCAGGTGCCTCAAAACTGTTAGCCTTAAATTGTTATGACTCTATTTTATCTATTGCCTTTAGTTAATCTCAATATGGCAGCCAAAACTACTACAGTATCTGGCCAATTTATATCACTACTTAGACTGACCTCAAAATCAAATGTTAAATCAGTTTCCTGAATATTATCTGGAAAAACAGATTACATGTGTTTAGTTTTTTATATTGACATTTTGTAAATGTACAAAATTTGATCAAAAACCAGAAAATATTTACATATCATCTAAAAACATATTTTTATTTATTTTTAAAGATTTTATTTATTTTAGAGAGACAGGGCACGAGAAGGGGTAAGGGCAGAGAAGGTGAGAGTGAATCCCAAGCTGACTCCCTTCTGAACAGGAAGCCCAGTGCGGAGCTAGATCTTACCCTAAGATCATGACCTGAGCTGATACCAAGAGTCAGATGCTTAACTGACTGAGCCAGCCAGGCGCCCCCTTTTGTTTCTGTCTTAACTACGTTCAATAATATACTTTTAGAGGAGTTTCAGCCCAGGTCATAATCTCAGAGTGAGATGCAGCCCCATGTCAGGCTCCCAGCTCAGTGGGGAGTCTGTCTGGGAGTTTCTCTGTCTGCCCTTCCCCCCACTTGTGCACTCTCTCTCAAATAAATAAATCTTAAAAACATTTTAAAAAAAGAAAGACATGGAAGAATATATAGTATGTGATATATTTATACAAGATTAAAAGAAAAGAGTCGAGGACACCTGGCTGGCTTAGTCAGTGAAGCAAGTGACTCTTGATCTCAGGGTTGTAAGTTTGAGCCCCATTTTGGGTATAGGAACTATTTAAAGATAAAATCCTAAAACAAACAAACAAAAAGAAACAAGAGGCAAAATAAGTCTAAGTGTAGAAATCAGATTAGCAAAAAGAGCAAGTACTGACTGAGAGCACCAAGAGGGGGTCCTATGGTTCTGGTAATGTTGTTTCTTTATCTGGATATTGGATACATGGGTGTGATTGCTTTGTGAATGCTCACTGAGCTTTAAAAAAAAAAAAAAAACTCACAGGCAGAAGCAATGGGAGGGCCAGTGAAGCCCACCTGGGGCATACATACATATACTGTAATTTAGTATGGACTTCTAAAGGGAAGATAAGTCTTTCAGGGAGGAGGGAGACAGTGGAAAGCAGGACAAGAGAGGGAAGCTGAGAAATGGATCTATTAACATACCAAAGATACATGGTAGAAAAAGAAAAAGAAAGAGGCAGTCAGGTTTATGTAAGAGTGAATCCCAACCTCATAAGCACAGCATGAGAAAGCTAAACTGAGAGGTCCATGGAATAAGGGCTGGAACTATGGGCTCGATGGGGTCCCTGTTATATTAGGACCTCATTTTAGAATGCAAAGAGAACATAATTGTTGATCTCTATGTACCAGATACTGTGCTAAAAGCTTTACAAAGAAATTATTTTACATTTTGCTAGACCAAGGATACAGAAAGAGCTCAGAAGATGTTTATTGAATTTAATTACCATAATCCTTACATAATATGTACTGTTATCCTTGTCTGCAGATAAAGAATCTGAGACCTGATGAGTTATTTGTGCAAAGTTTTAGAAAAAGCAAGTGGTAGAAAGGTTCAAGCCTTTTTTCTTCAAGAGGAGTTAGGAAGAAAGAAGAAAGAGGCAAAAGTACTCAATCCCTCCATTTTAATTTAATTCTTCTCCCTGCAAAATATATCATGATATTTAGAAGGTATAACTCAAGTCAGTTCAACATAGTGCCTATCATATTTGTTAAGGATTTCCTCTAAGGATCAAGTTAGGATCCCTCAAACTAAAAGTTTTCAAACTGTGTGTGAGAAAAGACCTACAAACCAATAAAGAGGAAGAACACGCCCTGGGATCTAACAGTTGCCTCCACAAAGCAGGGCTGAGCTGCCCCTGTTAGGAAAGGGCATCAGTTACACACTGGTGACGAGGGCAGTCTCCCCAAAAGCTCCCTTAAAATCCTAACCATTTTTGCCTTGCACCATATCATATGAACTCCAGGTTGAAGCAAAATGCTTTCCAGAATTGTTCTCTGTAACTAAAAAGAAAAAATATATATACAAATGTACTTATACACGAAGATACAGATACAGATATAAAAAAAAATCAAAACTATGCCTTGAAAATGTGTGTAGGCAAAGTGTGGTCAACATTTTTAAAGTTTGGAAAATTCATTTAAGTCTCTAAAAGAGTACAATTTAACAATGTTTACCATTGTATTCTTAATAATACTTGATTTTCTTATTTGGAATCTTGAAAACAAAGTTTCTTTTTCTTTTCCTTTTTCACTAAGCAAAGAACTTTATTAACCTTGTTGCAAACTTTATTCCCAGTCTTCTTCAGCATGCCTAACTGCAAAGAATGAACTGTGTATAAGCAAAAACTGAAAAGAGCTGCAGTGTCCAAGGGGCTTGGGCTTAAAAATATTAGAGATCTATATTTTATCAGATTCATGAACAACATTTTTAAAAGCAGCCATAATAGAAAATAGCAGCTCCCAGTAACTTCTTCAAGTTTTATCTTCTTTAGAACTTGACTCAATTCAGTTTGCTTTATTCTTGGAAGCTTCCTCTGAATTCTCCACAAGATCTGGAACTTCATCATCATCATCCTTTCCTGTAGCCAGTGGGGCTTTTCCATCCACAGATTGTTTGGGCACAGCTTCAGCCAGTCTCCTTCAACTGGTCAGACAGTCTGCACTGAGTTGGTTTAAGACCCTGGGTAGCATTTCTGTCAGCTGCTTTGTCTCAGCATGGCCTGTAATGGTGAAAGTGTTTGCTGCCAGCGATGCCTGAGCTTTGGGGTTGTTGAAGTGGATAACTGTTCCTTGGTTTGTGAACATATTCACTTCTTCAATACCAGAGATACTGTTTACCCCTAACGTCTTTAAGGAGAACTGAAGTTTTTTATCATCTGCTGTAGCCATTCTATGAACTACCTTCTTTCTGCAAGCAGTTCCTTTCCCACCAGTGCGCCCTTGTGCTTGCAGCTTGGTGAATTTCTCCTGGCTCATAATAGTTCCTTTCGTCTTGTTGAAACAGAAATGGGACCACATGGGGAACTAGGGTTGGTGCTCAGAGGGTCTCCAGCAGACTAGCTGAGATTAGGTGCACACACACATGGGACATGAGATGGCAGCTAAAGGCAAAGCTTCTCTTTTATATGACATTTTTTCTAATCTGGCAAGCAATAGATTTTTTCCTGTTTCTAATGGAGTCGGCATCCAATAACTATTATGTCTAACTTTTTAATATCATCTGTGTCAGCAAGAATGAGCATAGGTCTAGCGGTAGTACTAAAGCATTTGCAGTCCACCTCCAACAGACTTACATGTAGGCAGGGTACTAGAGTTTAAAATTATGAAACTCATAACTTCAGCATGTTAGATCTCTTAATTATAGAATTGTAAATACAAATCCAAAACACGTACCACATCAACATCTTAATATTTTCTGAAGAAATTCTCATAAACACCAAAAGAAAATAAAAATCCATCACAAAATGACTGAAGCTATACATTTCATATGCCATAAATATTAAAATGTATCTGTCTTATAGCTATAGTGAGTGAAATCTGGTTAAACCAATTGATCAATACTTCCAGAAGCAAATTAGTAAGAAAATTCATAAGGCCCAAAACTTTAAGTATCAGAAAGATTGCTAAGTGTGCAAAGTCATTATGTGTCCACAGAATACTATTTCACTAGTGCCCACCATTAAAAGAAAATGCCAGGGACGCTTGGGTGGCTCAGTCAGTTAAGTGTCTGCTTTCTGCTCAGGTCATGATCCCAAGGCCTTGGGATGGAGTCCCATATTGGGCTCTGTGCTCAGCAAACAGCCTGCTTCTCCCTTTGCCTACCACTCCTTCTGCTTGTGTACTCTCTCTCTCGCTGACAAATAAATAAATAAACAAAATAAAATAAAATAAAATAAAATAAATAAATCTTTAACCAAAAAAATAAAAAAGAAAGAAAGAAAAGGAAAGAGGACAGGAGAGGAAGAAAGGAAAGGAAAGGAAAGGAAAGGAAAGGAAAGGAAAGGAAAGGAAAGGAAAAGAAAGGAAAGGAAAGGAAAGGAAAGGAAAGGAAAGGAAAGGAAAGGAAAGGAAAGGAAAGGAAAGGAAAGGAAAGGAAAGGAAAGGAAAGGAAAGGAAAGGAAAGGAAAGGAAAGGAAAGGAAAGGAAAGGAAAGGAAAGGAAAGGAAAGGAAAGGAAAGGAAAGGAAAGGAAAGGAAAGGAAAGGAAAGGAAAGGAAAGGAAAGGAAAGGAAAGGAAAGGAAAGGAAAGGAAAGGAAAGGAAAGGAAAGGAAAGGAAAGGAAAGGAAAGGAAAGGAAAGGAAAGGAAAGGAAAGGAAAGGAAAGGAAAGGAAAGGAAAGGAAAGGAAAGGAAAGGAAAGGAAAGGAAAGGAAAGGAAAGGAAAGGAAAGGAAAGGAAAGGAAAGGAAAGGAAAGGAAAGGAAAGGAAAGGAAAGGAAAGGAAAGGAAAGGAAAGGAAAGGAAAGGAAAGGAAAGGAAAGGAAAGGAAAGGAAAGGAAAGGAAAGGAAAGGAAAGGAAAGGAAAGGAAAGGAAAAGAAAGGAAAGGAAAGGAAAGGAAAGGAAAGGAAAGGAAAGGAAAGGAAAGAAAGAAAGAAAGAAAGAAAGAGAAAGAGAATGCTAGATTCTGAAAAACATGAAAACAAGACTTGTGTACTAAGTATTCACTTTAAGGAACACTTGTCATTATCGATATGTAGTAAGTAGAAATCTAATCCTATCAAAATCTCTTATACGAAAAGTTAATCAAACTAAAACTCAGCATGGCCTGTGTACACATATATTGAAATAGTCTTGGCACATAGTATCAGAAGGAACTATGTTTATCATATCTCTCCCTAAGATGTCCCTGATAGGCAATTTTCTAGTTGCTTTTGAATGTTCAATGACAGTTACATCAGTTTCTCTAAAAAAGCCATTCAACTTGGGGCACATAAAGCTATTAGGAAATTCTTCTCTATATTTAATAAAATGTGTCCTTTTTAAGCTTCTATCTACTGGTTTTATTCTGCCTCCATGGCAGCCAAGTGTGGCCAGGAGACTAAGTTGCGGCCAAAAAAATGTCAGTAGGAATGTCTGTGCAACTTCTGGGAAGGGTTCTTAAAAGGGAGAGGGGCCTTTCCCCCATATCGTACTTATCTTTTTTCCTGCTATCTGGAATAGGGATGTGACTGCAGGAGCTCCAGTAATTTACCATGAGGTGATTTGAAGATGGAAATAATCATTGACTGAAGACCTCAAAGTTGGACTCCTCAAAGACTTCATGGAGCTGTCCTTCTAGTCCTGGGCTAACCTGGGCTATCCATCCCCAGACTTCATCTACACAAAAGAATACCTTCTGTGTGTACTTGTTACACAGAACTCAGGAACTTATTTCCGAACTCATATATGAGTCTGCAGATATGTTTTCAATATTTCTAAAGATTTATTTATAAATCTTAGATTTATACAGAGAGATATTAGGGAGAAAATAGAAGAGAGAGTATGCACGGGTGCATGCATGTGTGCAAACGAGGTGGTGAGAAGAAGGGGATAATCTTTAAGCAGACTCCCCGCTGACCATGGAGCATGACATGGGGCTCAATCCCATGACCCATGAGATCATGACCTGAGCTGAAACCAAGAATCAGATGCCCAACTGACTGAGTTGCCCAGGAGCCCTAACATTTTCAATATTTGAAAAGCAATACCATATTCTACTTACATCCTCTTTACTTTAAACTTCAACTTTTTCAACTTCCTCATCACCAAGGTCACCCTCTTTTATATAGGCTCAAGCTTTTCAGACTCCTTAAAAGTTTCAGAATAGAACTCAACGCATCCACCAGATGTGAGTTGACCAGCAGAAAACAGAGGGATCATTCACTTCCTTTGTTGTCACTCCAAGTCAGTCTTCTGCGTTAGCTTCTTCAGTAGTCCTTAGGACTAAAGATTCATACCACGGTTATAGGTAGCCAAAAAAATATCTAGTTTTTACTTTGTTTTGTTTTCCACAGCAAGTTCCCTTAAACCAGAGTTTCCGTACTTGTATATGTTTAGTAATTTGTTCTCTTTAATCTAGGCATAAAATTTCAGATTTCTCCTTATTACATTTATTTTTATAGTCTATTACTCCATGCAATGGAAATAAACCTTGAACTCCAATTTTGGTATTCCACCTAATTAACTATCCTTCTTCATTAGTTTCTATTGTCTGCTTATTTAGTTAGCAAGTGTTCTGTGTCCCCACCCAGTCCTTTGCAAGAACTTGACATGATAAGGCAAAAGACAGAGCCCTTTACTGAGCCACTGAAGATTTCTCTGTCAGTGGGCAGGCAGCACATAATCAACACTCTAGGGATGCCTATCCAACCAGCTCTGGGCCCCAAAGACCTGCTTCTTCTTTCAAGAGCCGAGGCCCCAGGAGAGGGCCAAAGGAGGCCACACATGGCATGTAGGAAGTCCAGAACCTGACTATCACCATGTAGACAGAGACCGGCTGGGGCGCCTGGGTGGCTCAGTCATTAAGCGTCTGCCTTCGGCTCAGGTCATGATCCCAGAGTCCTGGGATCGAGCCCTACATTGGGCTCCCTGCTCTGCAGGAAAGCCTGCTTCTCCCTCTCCCACTCCTCCTGCTGGTGTTCCCTCTCTCACTGTATCTCTCTCTGTCAAATAAATAAATAAAATCTTTAAAGAAAAAAAAAGAGAGAGACTGGCAGCATGGGCTAGCTCACTGTGCAGGGAGGTAAGTGTGAGGAGGTAGAAGCACTTATTTATATAACAGATACTTGCAAAAACAGAATTCTTTTCCTTTAAAAAGAAAAAAATTTTTCTCCTAAAAAGAAAAAAATCCACTAGTACACTGAGCGTAGGGTGGGGACTTGACTAGTGATTGATTGACAAAGCAGTGTAAATTCCATAACTACCCCATTTGCATAGATATTGATTGCAGTGGGCTTCAAAAGACTGATTATGCTGTTTCTCATATTTGAAATGAGTGTCTTATACCTTAGCCCTACAGAAAAACCAAGAAGCAAACATTAAAGAACTTAAATATGCATATGTGAAAATGTATTTATGATTAATGATAATTTATTAAGTGCAATACTGTGCTAAATTAATACATGCAAAGTAAGACTGACTTGTGCTGATGGAATTATCTTGTTTATGATTACCGTTATTGACTTTAAAAGAGCTACACCACTATTTTCTGAACAAGAGGTATAGTCTAACATACACAATGCAAAACATTTAGATATTTACTACATCGTCACTAATCATTAATTTGATGTAGGTTTAGTCATTGTAAATTGAATGTTCCTATATCTACAAATGTCATTCTATTTATAAAAAAAAGTATACTCAGGGAGGCCTGGTGGCTAAACCAGTTAAGTATCTGACTTCAGCTCAGGTCATGATCTCAGGGTGCTGGGGTCGATGCGCACACGGCACACGTGCACGCTCTCTCTCTAATCTTTTAAATATTTTTTAAAAATTAAAAAATTTTAACAATTTAAAAAGAATATACAGAAAGAATATTTAATATACATTTATTATTTCTGATTAAGAAACATACACAGTAAATTATAATACTTTATTAATAATTACAGCACTATCTCTGAAGTACATTATATTTTAACTGATATTACTCTATATAAACAATCATTGTTTATAAATTAATTATTAAATATTGGTATCAACAAAAATACCTTTTAAAAATTATTACACTGCCATAAAATAGAAAACAAACTGGATCCATTCTTTTCTTGGGGGAGCTAAACTTTTTTTTCCAATTAAATAACATTCAGGTTTGGCTGACAAATTATTTAGATTCTTTTTTTTTTAAGATTTTATGTATTTATTTGACAGAGAGAGACACAGCGAGAGAGGGAACACCAGCAGGGGGAGTGGGAGAGGGAGAAGCAGGCTTTCCCGAAGAGCAGGGAGCCTGATGTGGGACTCAATCCCAGGACCCTGGGATCATGACCTGAGCCAAAGGCAGACACTTAACGACTGAGTCACCCAGGTGCCCCAGATTCTTCTTCTTACTGTGTGTGTGTGTTTTTTTTTTTTTTTTACCAATGAGTAATTTAAGAAAATATAAACCTAAGTAGGTTGCGGTTCGAGCCACTCTGATAGCTTCTTTTTTCCTTTTGGTGTGGGGGGAAAATGATCTACAAATTAGTACGGTTTTGTCTAATTTTTGGTCACGGTTGATGTCAATTCAAGTCCCTACTTAAATCTAAATTAAATTAAATTCAAAATGTAGTGCTGCTTTATTGCTTTTATAGATTCATTTTTTCATCTTGCTTCAATGCTGTCAACAAGTCTATGTATTGTGGGTGAGCTGAACAAAGTTCCAAGCAATTTGGTCAGGCTGACTTGCTGGAGACCATTAAAAAGAGAACTATCTATTCAGTACTTGTGAAACTCATTGTTCTTCCAGCAGACTAGGACTGTTTCAATGAATCTTATTCAATTCTTAAAGGACCTGAAATTTTTTCATTGGTCCCATTAGCTAACAGCTTTGTCCATAGGTCAAATCAAGTATGGAAGTCTAGAACCAATGATCCCTTTATTTGCACAGTGTTAAAACTAACATTAGCAAATAATTTGGAAAAAAAAATGCTGAGCTCAATAAAAATAAATTTAGTTCACTACCATCATATATTCTATTTCTTTAGCTATTAACATATTAAACCTAAGGAAAGACTAAATGTTTCATTCTTGTATCTCAAAATTGATTAATTTATCTAAGTTAAAACATTCAATGCCTTTACCTGGCCTTAGCGTCTGAGAGCATGCGCTGAAAGACAATTTTATTGACCATCATAAATGAGACAATCAAAACTATAAGAGAATCCAGACTGAATGTTACAGTGGGAAACAAGATCCATTTCCACATGGTATCTTTATTTTTTTGTTTTAGTTAAACCAGTTTTAAAATATCAATTGTCTTCCTTCCTAGTTCTTCAGCTTCACATACTAATTTTCTCCTAGTCCCACATCACTGTGAACAGGGTATAATAAAAAACACCCCAATTTTACAAGATTGCTTGGTATGGTTTTGTGAGCAATACAAATGATAGTTTAAAAAAACTTCTGCTAGAGTACAAATATGCCCGTTATTTTGCACCCTCTAAGTCTGGCACCTTGAACTATTAAAATGGAGCTACTATCATGGGAAATTACTGGAAATGTATTTTTTTGTAAGATTTTATTTATTTATTTGACAGAGAGAGAGCACAAGCAGGGGGAGTGGCAGGCAGAGGGAGAAGCAGGCTCCCTGCTGAGCAAGGAGCCTAAAGTGGGGCTCAATCCCAGGACCCTGAGATCATGACCTGAGACAAAGGCAGATGCTTAACAACTGAGCCACCCAGGCACTCCTGGAAATGTATTTTTAAATTAAATGAAGAAAATGCTTCATATTTCTAGTTTGGGTTTAGGTTTTCAACAAGGCTATCTTGTTGCTAAGGTTGAAATTCTCACAGCATGAACCTACTGTAAGTTCTCCTGAGACTTCTTTGGGCAAATATTATGCTGTAATTTAAGATGGCCCTAGACCTTTTGATAAACCTTTTCACATAATTCAAGCAATTGTGAAAAAGATTTTCTAAACACTTTGATACTTTACTACTGAACCATCATAGTTTTGTGACCTCTGATCTTTATTCAGGAATTTTGGGTTTGGCAAAAAGAAGGTAATTGTAAGTAGTTTAAGTTAAATATAATAACAGTATGAACATTAAAGACAGTGGTTAAAGACAGAAGATATTATTTGATCAGGTGATTTTACAACAAAAATTGGGGCAGTGGGTGTGGCAGAGCACAGTGTGAAAGGATATGGAATTACTAATTTGTTATTTCCTTTTGTAAGGAAGGGCATTCGTCCATGTTATGTGTTCAAAGAAACCTTCGCTCTCAGATGAGATGCTAAATTACCAGGCCAGCTCATTGTTCTCACTAGGATGCTAACATCAGCTAACAAACTTCGTCCCAGTTTGGACAGATGGGTCTCATTATGAGCTCTCAAGATTTCGATAATAAAGCCGGCCTAGTAAGCCTACTACCTACAGACCCCTCCCCTCGCTGCCTCCAAGCCTGGAGATACAGTAATGGAAAGGAGAGCCAAAGGGCTAGAGGGCAGCAAAAGAAACTGCAAAGCAGTGTTGACATCATGAACTGGAAAAAATTCTGAGGTATTAAAACAGCAATATTCCAACAGGGGAAGGGTTCCATTTTGAGCTAACTTTGGATTTAAGTCATTCCACAAAAAACCTATCTGAGAGAGAAAATAGGCTACAAGGTTTAAGCTGTTCTAAAATAAATATGAAGTTAGACTTAGAAAAGCTAACTTTTAAGATGCTCTACTAATAGCAAAAATGGCTGAGATTGACATCTGCAGAAATTTTAAACCCAAATCATACGACAAAATAGACAAATCTTAGAAATAGATGTGCAAGTGCACCTGCTTTCCTCACAGCAGTGCATAAAAATATTCCAAACCCAGACAGACTGTAGAACTGATGCTTTAGGAGTCTTTATTGGACTATAAAATGATATCCACATGATAGCTAATGTGCCAGTGTTTTCATTTGAAAGATTATTAATAGCTTTGGCAATAACCCTTGTTTCTATTGTCCAAGATTAGTGGCAAGCAACTACATATAAGGCAATGGAAAGAAGCTGATAGACTTCTTGCCTCTGCAAAGTCTCCAGAGTTGAGCTGTCATGAGGGTGCACAGTGATACAGTAAAGTTTTTGAGTTCAAGATCATTAATGTCTATTAATTTTGCCACTAAAATAATACACCTTGTTTTAAGAAACACAGGCTCTTCTTGTTCTGTAGAGCCAGTATGTCTTAGGAGTGAAGGAGTGGTGAGAAACTGAAAGAAAGCTGAGACAACCTCATGAGGAAAGGCACCAAATCACTGGCCCAAATTCTTCAGCAATGACATAAACCTTGGCCCTGCCTGTCTAATGCCATCCCTTGCTGGCCAGAAGGAGCCGCAGTGGGCTGTGGCATGCTGGAGGAAGACAGGACAAGAGGAACTACTGGCTGCAAGTACATACACCACTCTTGGTTAAAATGAAATAAGACTGTGATTCTCTTAATCAAAAATCACATTTTAGATAAAAATTGGGCTCAAATGAAATTACAGATGGCTCTCATACAGAGATAATTAGTATTTGCTAATTGTATCATGAAAGTAATAAACTCATCCCATCATCCAAGTAGATTTGGTGCCTGGTAAAAACTATTCTTAGTCCCCTATTTTACTTATTAAAAAATAATTTTAAAAATCAAACTACTCTTTGTTGGATATTTATACTACCTGTGACATAAATATAATAGTTATATGATATATTAAAATAATGACTTTAAGAACTATTAAAGTCAAAGATGTTAAATAATTTGCCCAAGATCACCCTACTTACAAAAGGAAGAATCGGGAGTCAAAACCAGGTCTTGCTTTTTCTACTATCCAGACTGCTCAACTGACAAATCACAGGTTTCATCTTCATTCTATAACCTAGTTTCTCAGAACCTTATAAGGTTTCTCTTTCCTTTATGGTTTCCTTTCTGGTTGGGTGGTTGGTCTCTGGTGGTAAAAGTTATACATGCTCATTATTTTCAAAAATTTAAAAATGTGAGAACAGAACCTAGAAAATAAAAATCACCTATAATTCTACCTGCCAGAGAATGACTGCGTGTGTGTTTCTATGTATCTATATTCCCCATGTATCACCTATACATACTATTTTATAACTTGCCTTTTTCACTTAATATATTGAAGACATCTTTTTGTGTTAATAAATACGTACCTACCTCATTGTTTATAATAGTAGAATAGTGGTATCCTGTATATACATACCTATATTTTATAACAGAGGAAATAACTATAGAAAATTGAAAAAATAATTGTAAGATTTAAAATAACAAGTAATTTCATATATAAAGAATACCTACTTGACTAATAACTGATATTCAAGTTATTTCAAGTTTTTATTGGTAATTCTACAATAAAATTTTTTGTTTACAAATTTATGGAATGATTTGCTAGGATAAATTTTGAGAATTAGAATTGCTAAGAGAAATAAGTATTTTAAATTTTCCTACATATTACCAGACTGCATTCCAGAAAGGCTATGACAATTTACATTCTACCTAAAGTGTATTAGAACCTGTTTTATCATCAATGCATATCATTTGTTTTCTTCCTTGGCAATATGTGAGATAAAAGTTGTATCTCTCAGTCATTTCTATTAGTATTTCTTTGATTAGCATTAGAACAGAAAATCTTTTCACCTATTTACTGGTCATTTTAATTCCTTCTTTTGCCATCTGCCCACTAACAAAAGCAAATAAACAAATAAAAATACCTTTTCCCATTTTTCTATTGGAATTGTTCATCATCTTCTTTTTGATTTACAAGACCTGCTTATATATTGGAGCTATCAATCCTTAGTAGGGCACAATAGTTGTAAATTCTTTTCCAGTTTGTCATTTGTCTTTCAAGTTTGTTTATAGTATGTCCTATAATATTATTATTTATTTTTAATGTAGTAAGATGCAAATATAATTTGACATTTGAAGTTATTAGAAGACCTCCACTCCTAGCCAAGAGGAAGTAACAGAGAAGAGATTACTCTTGCTACCTCAAACAACTAAAAAACTTAACAAAAATATGAAAGAATGATTTTTCAAGACATTGGACATCAGGCAACAAAAGACAGTGATCCCTGAGACATGGGAAACAAACACAGTAAGACTGTCCCAGCTTATTGCCTAGTGAGAGTTTTCAGTCCACCATGCAAGGAGCCATAACCAAGGCTAAGCCCACCAGAGTGAAGGAGATGGAAATGAGAATCCAAGGAGGCCAAGACTGTTGACTTTGCAGGACAAAGAATCAGAGGAGAGAGCAGCACAGAAAAAAGAAGGCCCTCATATCTTCATCTTCAACTGGGTATGGATTAGCTCATTTGTTTGAGGAAAAAACTCAGTTCAAGAAAAGAACCATCCAAAAGAATTAGAGGAAACTGATACTTGCATAGGGCTAAGGGTAATTTGGGGTCCTACTAGCCATAATTCACAGGGCATTAGATAAAATCCTCTGAAGAGATTTACCTCATTAATGAGCAAAATTAGCTCTAGACAAAACTATCTGCTCCCATCTAACAAAGCTTAACTTTAAAATTTGAAAAGGATCAAACTGTTTCCACATAACCTAACTGTATCCCAGAACAAGGTTCAAGAATATTTATAAGAATACAAAAATACCCAGCACGCACAGGATAAAATCCACCAATGTCTGGCATCTAATTAAAAAAAAGAAAGAAAGAAAAAAACATGCAAAGAGCAGAAAAATACAAGTCAAAACGAAGCAAAAAAATCAATCAGTTGGAAGCGGCCCAGAAATGACACCACTGATACAATCAGTAAACATAGTAAAACAGTTATTATAATGGTATTCCATTATGTTTAAGAAGTCCAGGGGTCAGCATTTTTTTTTTCTGTAAAGGGTTAGTATATAATTTAGGTTTTGCAGGCCATACAGTCTCTGTTACAATTACTCACCTCAGCCACTGTAATGCAAAATATAGCCATTAACAATGTGTTAATGAATGGACATGGCTCTGTTCCAATAAAACTTTATTTACAAAACAAATCTTGTGGGCCAGATTTGGTGTATAACTTGTCATCCCCTGAGCTAGAGGAAATCGTCAAACTCAATAGCAAAATAATGATAAAAATAACTCAAAAAATGGGCAGAATACCTGAATAGACATTTTTCCAAAGAAAATATGCAAAAGGCCAAATGGTACATGAAAAGATACTCAGAATCACTATTCAAGAGCACCTGGGTAGCTCAGTCAGTTAAGCGTCCAACTCTTGATTTCCGCACAGATGGTGGTCTTCAGATCTGCTTGTGGCTCTCTCCCTCTCCCTCTGCCTGAGGCTCTCTCTCCCTCTGCTGCTTCTCCCCCATGTTAAATAAATCAATTAATCTTAAGATGTGCCAGAAGTGAGTGTGAGTTCTGGAGCTTAGCCCTCCTAGGCCACCAAGGCCTCTGGAGGGTTCTGCCCTATACCTTCTGCCTTTACTTCCTCAGGACCCAGCCATCATGTAAAGACACTTGGGTTGAACAACTGAATGACACAACAGAGATGGAGAGGTTGCAGCTTCTTAGACCCTTCGGTTCCAGCCAACCCACCAGAAAAAAAGCAGCCTCATAAATGAGTCCAAACGAAACCAATGGAAGAACTACCTCACCAAACTACAAACTCTTAAGAGAGATACAATAACACTTTTGGTTTAAGACACCACATTTTGGGATGGTTTGTTACCAATGGAGAGCAGGAACACATTTTTTTGTTGTTGTTGTTAGCATCATGTTTAGCAAGCCCCTGCCACTTCATATTCTTAAAAGCATAAACCTATAGTTTTCCTTTAGTGCTTTTATATTTGAATTTGTACGTTTAGCACATGTTTTGGCATAGGATATGAAGATGGTACGTAATCTTGTTTTTTCAAATAGTTATCTGTTTATCCTAATAATATTTAATAAATAATCATTCTTTCCCTCATTGATTTGAATACTACTTTTACCATATACTAAATTTTGAGGATAACATAAATGGACAAATCCAAAAGAAAAATGTGCAAATTCACTTTCAAATACAAAAGCTATTAAACCAAATTAGTAGTGTTTCTCTAAAAAATTCCTTATTTCCATTCTAAGTATGTATATGCAAACTTTGTTATAAATATAATTATTTTTTCATCTCAAGAAGAAAATCAAAAACATGTGTTTTCCAACATTTTGTTATGGAAATAGTCTTATTACTCAAAAAGCTTTTTAGTATTATATTCACTATAATATGATTTTACTGGTACTAATTAACCCTGATCTTATAATGCGGTTTCTACAGCTCCCTGACTATGTATTAACCAAATGACCTTAAGTCAGTATTAATCCAACTGAAAACACTTCTTCAAAAGCCTTCACTGCAATCTACAAATATGAGATAAAATTCAAGCAAATTTTTTCCACACTACAAAAATATGGGAAAAATAGGTATTGTTAAATTTTAGGTAGGACTTTGTCAACATGCAGGTCTCTTGGGAATTTCTTAGTCCCTTAGTGTGTTATCTACAAAAAGACATGGAAATTATTGTAATAGTAAGAGTAAATCCTATGTCCCTACCCACAAATCATGCTAACAATATTAAAGGAGAAATCCAATTCTTAACTTCAAGTAAAAAAGTATACATTCAAATGAACACTCCTGAGTTGCCTCCTTTTAGCTCTACCATTGTCAAATTTTCTTTTATGACTGTCATAAAAGCCACTGAATTGAAGGGAGGGGGAAAAAAGCTTTAAAAAGGCAGAGTAGAAAAGCTAACTTCTAAATGGGGTCCCTAGAAAGAACCGCCTACCTATGCACTACTCCCTCCCCCCAAAACGTCCCAAATTACTAGGATTGCTCCACTTAATTTGATCATGTTGCCTGAAATCACCTCAATTAGAGATTGATTTCAGTCAGTAAGTTTTCTTTCTAAAATATACAAAAATCTCTAAGATGTTAAGAGCTTATCAAACATCATCACATTTGTGTTAATTTGTTCTTTCAGTGGATTTTTCTAATAAGTTGTGGAAACTTATTGAAGGAATGGGATTTTCTTAGTTTCATTAAAAAGCACCTTCATTCTCCCTGTTAATAGCTTTGAAATCTAAAATCATTTTTAAATGAACTTTTAATCTCGAGATGGATATAAACATACATCAGATGTTTATAATACACATATATTATAAAAAATAATACAAGTATGTCCTTTACTCAATTCCCTCACACTGTTACTTCTTACAAAAATATAGTGCAAAAGTAGGGATGCCTGGGTGGCTCAGTGGGTTGAGCATCCAACTCTTCATTTCAGTTCAGGTCATGATCTCAGGATCGTGAGATCAAGCCCTGAGTTGGGCTCCACACTAGGCATGGAGCCTGCTTAAGATTTTCTCTGTCCTGGGGCACCTGAGTGGCTCATTCAGTTAAGAGGCTATCTTCAGCTTGGGTCACGATCCCGGGATCCTGGGATCAAGCCCCACATGGGGCTCCCTGCTCAGTGGAGAGCCTGCTTCTCCCTCTCCCTCTGCCTGCCGCTCTGCCTACTTGTACTCTATCTCTGTCAAATAAATAAATAAAATCTTAAAAAAAAAAAAAAGATTTTCTCTGTCCCTCCCCCCACCCCTTGCTCATATTCTCTTTCTAAAAATATACATATTTTTAGATATCTATAGATATCTATACAGATATACAGTTATCGATACCAATATAGATATAGAAAGAGTGCAAAATTAAAACAAGGATATGAACACTGATACAGGGAAGACAGAGCATTTCAATCATCACAAAGATCCCTTGTGTTGCCCTTTCATAGCCACACTCATTTCTCCCCCATCTTCACCATCTCCTTAATACTGGCAACCAATAATCTGTTCTCCAATCTATAATTTCATCATTTGAAGAATGTTATATAAATGGAATCGTACATTACGTAACTCTGGGGGACTGGTTTCATCCGCTCAGCATAGTTCTCTAGTGATTCACTGAGGTTCCTATACCTATCAGTACTTTTCCTTTTTACTCCTATATAGTATTCCACAGTGAGGCTGCACCACAGTTGTTGTTTCTTTCAACTATTCACCCACTAAAGGGTTATTTCCAGTTTTTCATTATTACAAATAAAACTGTTACAAAAATATGTGTACAGGGTTTTGGAAAAACATACATTTTCATTTCTGTAGGATAAACACCTAGGAGTATAAATGCTGAGTCAAACGGTAGTTGAAGGTCTGGTTTTTGAGAAATCATCAATTTTTTTCCAGGGTGGTTACATCATTTTACATTTGAACCAGCAGTTGTATGAGTAATTCTGTTTCTCTGTATTCTTGCCAGCTTTGGTACTGAATCTGGTTTTGTGTTTGTTTTAAATTTTTATTCTAGCCACTTTGATAGGTGTGTACTGGTATCTCATCGTGGTTTTAATTTGCATCTTTATATCCTCTCCAGTAATTCCTCATGTCTTTTGCCCATTTTCTACTGGACTGTTTAAGTTTCAAGACCTCTTTATTTATTTTTTTAAGATTTTATTTCTTTATTTAACAGAGAGAGAGAAAAGGCACAAGCAGGGGGAGCAGCAGGCAGAGGGAGAGGGAGAAGCAGGCCCCTCGCTGAGTAGGGAACCCTACGCAGGGCTCGATCCCAGGCCCCTGGGATTACACCCTGAGCCAAAGGCAGACACTTAACTGACTGAGCCACCCAGGAGCCCCATGAGGGCTCTTTATATGTTTTCAATAATAGTCCTTAGTTGGATATGTGGTTTGTAAATAATTTCCCTGACTCTGTGACTTCTCTTTTCATCCTGTTAACTAGGTCTTTTACAGAGCAAAAGTTTTTAAGTTTGAGGAAGTCCAAGTTATCGATATTTCCTTTTATGGATAAAGATTTTGGTCTCAAATCAAAGAATTATTTTTCTAGTACTAGATTCCAAAAGTTCTCTTATTTTCTTCCTAAGAAGCTTTATAGTTTTATATTGTATTTTTAATCCATGATCCACTGTGAGTTAATTTCACTGTATAAGGTGAAAGCCTTAGGTCAGTGTTCATTTCTTGCTTTTGGATGTCCAATTTCTCCAGCTACAGTTGTTGAAATGGATATCTTCTTCAACTGAATTGTTCTTGTACTTTTGTCAAAAATCAGTTGGATGTATTTATGTGGGTCTATTTTGGGAGTCTCTATTCTACTTCATTGAGAGCAATGTATCTACCCTCCTAATAGCACACGATCCTTATTCTTGTGACTACATAAGTCTGAAAATCAGGTACACTGATTCTTCCCATTCTGGTCCCTTTGCCTTTTCATAAAAATTTTAGGACAATATTATCTATACCTACAATAAATCTTGCTGAGATTTTGATAGGAATTCTGTAAATCTATATATCTACTTAGGGAAAATTGATATCATTGCTATGTCAAAGCTTCTGATTTATGAATACAGCCTATCTCTCTGTTTATTTTATTTTCTGTGATTTCTTTTATCAGCATTTTATAGTTCTCAGTATACAAGTCCTATTAACATTTTATTAGATTTATATCTAAATATTTTCCAGTTCTTTGGAGGAACTGTGATCTTTTTTAATGTCATTTTCCACAGATTCATTGCTAGTATACAGAAAAAAAACTGATTTTTATATGTTTTTTTATATCCAGTGACCTTGATAAGCTAACTTACTAGTCCTAGGTTTGTTGAGTTGTTTTTTTAAATAAATTTCTTAGAATTTTCTATATAAAAATCATGTCACATTATCTACAAATAGAGATAGTTTTATTTCTTCCTTTTCAATCTGTATGCCTTTTATTTCCTTTTGTCTTACTGCACTGGCTGGAACTTCTATCATTAATTGAATAAGAATGGCAAGAGGAGACAATCTTGACTCATTCCCAGTTTTAAGGGGAAAGCATTTGATTTTTCACCATTAAATAGAATACTAACTACACATTTTATCAACTAAAGGAAGTTTCCTTCTGTTCCTATTTGTCAGTTTATATCATGAACAAATGCTTTTACTGTATTGAATAATATGATATCATTTTTCTTCTTTAATCAATTAATATAGTGAATTATGTTGATTTATTTTTCAAATAGTTGAACAGCTCTTGCATCTGTAGGACCAACCACATTCGGTTATGGTATACAACTTTTTATATTGCTCAGTTCTATATGTTAATATCAGTTAAGGATTTATGCATCTATATTCATATAGGTCTACAGTTTTATCTTTTGTACAATCTTTGTTTGATTTTGGTAACAGTATAAAACTAACTTCATAAAATGAACTGGGAAGTGTCCCTCTTCTTACATTTTCTGAAAGAGCTTGTAGAGTACGGGCACTAATTCTTCACATGTTTGGTGGAATTCTCATTTTTCAATCCCTTTCTCTTATACCCCCAGTTCTTTCCCTCATTACCTAGACGACCTGGACCTTTCACTGAGCTTCCTTCAGGTTACTCAACAGGAAAATGCAGATAGTTAAATTGACCCCATACAGGATCTTTGAGTTAAGGTAGAATGCTTAGAAACAGTATTTGCACATAGTAGCAGGTGTAGTTATGACTATGATTACTCCCTACATCTAATCAGTCACTAAGACCTTCAATATTTCCTTTAAATAAATCATCCCCAGGGTGAGGTCTAGGATGAGGTAAGAGAGGCATGTAGGTCAAAACATTTAAGGAGGCACTCATCTAGGTGAGTATGCCTCTCTTTCCTCACACTAGTCCCAGTCCTGCTCTTCCCCATTACTTCTTTCTACTCCTGCAATCAGCATAATTCACTCCATTATTCCTAAATACTTGGGCATTTTAACAGCCTTCCTATGGTCAATTTAACTGCAGTCTTTCCCTGTTCTAACCTATCAAGACACCTCCAAACCTCCTTAAAAATAAAGCTCTCTGGGGCGCCTGGGTGGCTCAGTGGGTTAAAGCCTCTGCTTTCGGCTCAGGTCATGATCTCAGGGTCCTGGGATCGAGGCCCGCATCGGGCTCCCTGCTCAGCGGGGAGCCTGCTTCCCCCTCTCTCTCTCTGCCTGCCTCTCTGCCTCCTTGTGATCTCTCTCCCTCTGTGAAATAAATAAATAAAATCTTTAAAAAATAAAAAAATAAAAAAATAAAGCTCTCTGGGGGCACCTGGGTGGCTCAGTTGGTTAAGCTTCGGACTTTTGATCTCAGCTCAGGTTTTGATTTCAGGTTAGTGGGTTCAAACCCTGCGCTGGGCTCTGGGCTGGGTGTTGAGCCTACTTTAAATTAATCAATCAATCAATCATTCCCTCTGTTCAAAAATTGCCAAGAGTGCCTTACTGATTACACAATTTAGTTCAAAACCCTTAGGAAGGGACATAGGAATACAATACTGCCTTATTGCTCACTGGGTACAAGCAATAGAAACTGACTCTGGAGCTAAATAAAGCAAAAGGCAATTTATTGAAAGGATGTGAGGTAGTTACTAGAATTTAAGGAAAAAAGTTAACTATGCCTAGGAAAAAGACAGAAACCATATTAGCTCTGAGGATATAGCTGAAAAGAACTAATAGACTCCTCAGGGCGCCACAGTCAGAATGAGTCAACTCCATCCATTTTCCATCCTTGGGCCTCTATTAGGTTAGTCATATGCTTACCCTAGGCCAGGGAAGGGCAGGACAGTTTGATTCACTGTCTTAACAAAACAATTCCCAGTTGGGGAACATAAGGAAGGATTCCTAAGGGCTAGGCTTTGACAGTGATATTTACCACTGTATCTCTGGCATATAGAACAGTTTCTGGGGGCACCTGGGTGACCCAGTTGGTTAAGCATCTGCCTTTGGCTCAGGTCATGATCCCAGGGTCCTGGGATCAAGCCCCCCATGTCGGGCTCCCTGATGAGTGGAGAGCCTGTTTCTCCCTCTAACTCTGCCCCTACCCCCCTGCTTACGTGTTCTCTCTCTCTCTGTCAAATAAATAAATAAAATCTTAAAAACAAAACAAAACAAATAAACAAACAAAAAAACTGGGGCACCTTGGTGGCTCAGTCGGTTAAGCACCTGCCTTTGGCTCAGGTCATGATCCCAGGATCCTGGGATTGAGCCTCGAATGGGACTTCCTGCTCAGCACAAAGCCACTTCTTCCTCTCACTCCCCCTGCTTATGTTCCCTCTCTCCCTGTGTCTCCCTCTGTCAAATAAATAAATAAAATCTTTTAAAAAAAGTTTCTAAAATATAGTATAGGTTCAGTAAATATTCACCAAATGAATCAGTTGAGGGAAGATAAAAGTACCTAATCAGAGAAGTGAGAAATGAGTGCTGAACAGGGAGAAAGAACAGATGTCAAAACAAGCTCTCCACAATCTAGTCATACATTACATGGATCTGTTCTATTCATCAGGGGATGGATCTCCTAAGGCCTATTAATAACAATTTCCATTATTACATATCACTTTTCAAAATACTCATTGATTCTACATACTCAAGTTTATACTATCCTTGGACTTTTCATTTACCCAAAATCTCACCCATTCTTTAGTCCTTAGCGTAGTCTCAATTCTGTTACAGAGGCTTCCTAAATAATTTCAGACCACGTTTCTCTCTCCCTTTCTTGAAAATTTGTGTTACTGCTGTAGGTTGCTATTTGACTTTGGATATGTTAACCTTGTCTCAAAAACTAACATTTGCTTGAGTTCTGGGTCTTGTAAATCAGGGTCTTATAATTTCCAGTATCTTCCCCTAATTGGGCAATACTCTATACCTACTATATACTCAATATAAATTGAAATGAGAGGATTAATGCCAATATTTTGGAAAGATTTATTTTTCTCGTTGCAACTAAAACCCTTACTAATCTACAGATGAACGTATAATTTAGCCATAAAATGCTGTTTCTTAAAAAAATTAGTGTGAATTTTAACTTTTGAAGTATGCTGATAAAAATTCTATCAAATCTATGCTGAATTTATTATAATACACTTATGAAAAAATATTATACATTGTGATAGCTCCTCCTTCCTCATTCTCCTTCTCCCTGTCACAATAAACCATGCCTTCTGAGTGTATACATGCCCCTGTGTGGTTTCCTGCCTGCCTTTGAAGCTGGGTGGCCTGAGACTCATTTCTGACCAAGAGAATGTGAAAGAAGTAATGTGGCATGATTTCCAAGGCTAAGTTAGCAAGAATCCCTTCTGATGCCATGTGGGTCTCTTAGACTCTATTCTGGGAAAGAATGCGACCAGCTGTCTAACTACCCTAAAACATCCATGCTAGAGGAAGCCCAAGCTAGCCATGTAGGGAGGACATGTGGAAAAAAAGAGATGTCTTGCCAGCTGCAAGAATTCTGGCCATCTGAATTAAAGTGTCAAACATTTGAGTGAAAAAGCCATCTTGGATGTGTAGTCCAGTTGAGACATCAAGTGACTCTAGACTCAGATTTTTACTTTAAATCACTACATTTTACAGTGGCTTTTTGAGGCAGCAATAAAGAGTCAAAACACACACTTAAAACATAATCACTCAGGCACATGCAAAACAGGATTATAATATACATATGTTTTATATTTCAGTTATATCCCTAAAGCTAGTACTATTTTATTTGTCTATTGCTGCTTTTCATGGTTTTATTTTGTTAATTCTATTGCCACTTTTAATTTTATTCCATTATTTCATATTATAAATTATAATTGGCTTATAAATAACAGTAACATAATAACAGAAAATATTTTCTTTGTAGAATCCACTCAACTGTTTATTAAAATATGTAGCTTTTAAACATTTTTTGGAAGTAGGAATAACATCTCAATTATTTTTTTCTTTTTACTAAGTGGTACATGGTAGTTATTCAATAAAAGTTGATAATTGAATTGATGAGTGATGGGAAATGATCATTTGGTGAAAAACTCACTCAAATATCTTGTAATTAATCCACCACTGACCCAGTTAAATTTTTTTTAAATAAAGACTTTTAATGTGACATCCACAGTCACATCTGTTTAAAATTCTTAAGCTTTTATTCTAATTCAATAGTACCAATTTTAATTTATTATTACTCCAAAATGCATATTGTAATCAACCAACAATCAATTCACAAATAAAATTAAAATATTTTGACATCTTAAATCCATTTGAGGGCCTAATATGAAATAATTAGAAATAGTCCTTTAATGTAGCTTTTGAACAAAACTACAAAACATTTTCTAAAAGAATTTTTTAACAAATTTTTGCAAATATCCATTGTTACTTTACAAGCTTAACAGAGCAACAGTTTCTTAGAAAGGTAGTGAGTACCTACTGCAATTCCATATTCTATGTATGCCATTAATAAGTTTAAATTTTCTGCTATAACTGTTTATATGCCTAGTTTATAAAATCAGTTTTGAAGAAAATCTTCATTGTGACTATCTGGAAAAATAACAAATATATCTGTTTACTAAAACCTCAGTCTTCCATACTTACTGATTTGCTTTCTATTTCATGAAAGTAAATAGATTTCTAATTATTTCAGTAGTTTGGTTAAAAAAGGGATGAATAGTTACTAACAGCTGGATAAAAGGCTGAAACTTTATTTGTCTCAATGCATTCACAGTGTACTTCTAAAAGAAAAGTCGAGACGTCCATCAGCCAGATAATATATTATATAAGGGATTTAGAATAAATTAAGGATGTTCAAAGACTCTCAAGAGGGTCTTCAAAATGAAGCTGCCCGTGAGACATGACGTTAATCAAGTAATTGAGGGAAAAAAAAAAAACCTCAGTCTGGCTAAGTACCTATTTACTGAGCTATTTCTGGGTTCAACAAATGAGAATATCTAAGAGAACAGGTATTTAGGTATTCCTAAATTATACTTTTCATATTTTTACCGCCTTCTTCAAAATTTCTCACACAGTCACTTCACTGAATTCCAAGAGATATGGGTGGCTATGGCCAAGTGGCCCAGAAAAGAAAAGTCTGATTTTACCCTTTTATTTTCATAAGACAGAAGTTTAATGATTAGGACTGGAAGTCTATCCAAAAAACCCAAATGACTTTAATTCAGATAGAACTATGCAGGATCAAACCAAACTGCAAAACAAAGGAAGAGATAGCGGGAATTTGAATCAAATTACAAGGGTGCAGTCAGAAATAACTAGAGATTCACACAGGACCAAAGTATAAGGAAAAGCAGAAAGGGTGGTCCAATCAAGATGTAAAATTCAGTGTCAGGTTAACAGAAGTAGGTCAGGAATAGCGAATTCAGATCCCAAAGGGGGTAAGTGAGGCACTGAGGTTTGGAGTCACGGGCTGACGGGACTCTCTGGGAGAGAGAAGCAGGCTCTACGTGGTCTCTGCAATACGTCAGATTGCACCCCGTATTAGCTCCACCTCCACCCCCACCTCACTGTAATCCATACGCGGAACGTCTAAACATCTAGCCCCAAGGGTCTCAATCAAGCCTTTACACGTCTCCCAGAGGCAAAATGTTAAAAAATTTCCTCCTGATGTTCCTACAGCAGTGCCTCAGAGAAGACAAATGAATGATTACTCCTTACTTATAACTTCTTACAAAGGAGATGACCAAGTAACTCCAAAGAGGTAAAATAATCACTTTATCTTCTAAGATTTCTGGTGTCCTCTTCTTTGGATATAAAAATGTACACTAAACCTTCACTGAATATTAAGGTAAAAACTAAAAGGAGGGGAATTATCAATCTAACAAAGCACAGTGGATAGTAGCTAGACAGAAATGTATATCCTTTGAATAATATAAATCATAAAATGTCAGTATTAAAGACCCTGTGACCAACTGAGATGCTTGGAAAGATTATGATGGAAGAAAAATGACTCGAGTTAGAAAGTCAGTATTTTTCCATTCGTAAAAACTATGATCCCAATGCACCAAGACCTCACTCCCTAATAATAATTGATCAAAGGAGAGAGTCTTCACTGCTTACTTGTATTACAGTCAGTGAAAGATCAGAACCTATAAGAACCTGCCAACAAAATACTCTAGACAAGTGCAAAAATCTATGAAGTATAAGGAGTATAGGCCCCACGCTATAAAGAAAAGAAAATCTTATAGCTTTTTCTAAAGCATCAATCAAATCAGAACGAAGTGCCACAGAGAGGATTTTGCTTTATGAAGTGCTGGCTTCCTTCAAGGTCATTCATGACGGTGATGCAAAGATGTCTGCAATACTGTGCTTTCAGTCTCGACACTAGAGAACTGCCTAGGGTCCTTACTTAATGAGTTTACTAGCCGAGCTTCATCTTAATAGAAGCAGTTGAGTTCTAAAAAAAAAATTTTTTTAATCTCAGCTCAGTGTAGTCTCTCTCACAGGTACAAAAAAAAAATAAACAATACACTTATTACAAGGTAATGAATACTGAGTTAAAATAAATGTGATATCCAAAGGGCCACTAAATATTGGCACGTCAGTTTCTCTAATTGTGTTCTCTCATTATTCATAATTTTGCTTAAAATCCACAAAATATTTACCTTTTAACACTGAACTTTATATTCGTTGTTCTCCTTTCTCCTGAAGACACCATTCATTAACTAAACATTACATCTTTGAAAGACAATCCAAGTTACAAAGGATATAAGAAGCCTAAACCAAAAGATGTGAAGCAAGAATAGAATTAGGGAGAGATAAATCTGAAAATGTAGACTTAGCATACACATTTTTTTAACCATCAGAAAGTACCTATACCTTCAAAGTATAGAGGAAGGAGACCACTGAGTACTCTCCATATGTTTAATATGTTATTCTATTCCTATCCTTTTTGAGGGGGTCCAATTTAGCCTATTATTCTATCAGTGTGTTTTACTTGATCATGCTATCTGGCCTTGCAGTGTGAGAGTCATCACTGATGACCATGCATATATTTACTAAACCTTCTGGTTATACTTAAGTAGTTCCATGGTAAACTAGCTTCTCTGAGAATATTATTATAATCAGAGGCCCTCAAAAGGATCACCATATTTTGCTTTTCCTCTTTTCCTCCTATCATACTCAGGGTACAAGAAGTATATGGCCAGGAAAAGCAAGTAAATTCCAGAGAGGTTATCAAGGAGGACCCTAGGAGGAGCCAAGAACTTTTAGTTGTCTCTTTACATCTATGTCTATTAAAAAAATCCAAATAACATTGCTGAAAAAATTTCACAATTTAAAAGTGTCATAAAAAACTAAATACTAATGCTCAGTACAAATATTAATATTCAAAGCCAACAATGAAGAAAACCTTTTAGAAAAGCTAAAACAGAATAAAATGACAGCAAAACTCTCCTGAGAAGTATGTCACTACTTCCTAGGAGTGCCTTATTTCTTTTGATACCCTTTAACACAATACCTGATGCTCAACAGATACTCAAATGTATTTGTTGAACCAAACAGTGAATGAAAAAAATGTGAAATTAACTCAAATATAGGCACTAACTCCCTGAGGTTAGTGAAGTACCATTTAGTATGTGGAAATGATATTTCACAAATTACTTAAAAGATAATCAGTGAGCTCAGCATATATGGATTAGTCAATATTCAAAGACATTTTTGTTTTGGAAAAAAATTATTTCCCTCAAATTTTTAGTTTATTTACTCCAAATTTACTTTTATTAAACTAAGCAATAAACAATATGATAACATAAAGAGATGTCTATAACTAAACATTCTTTATTAAGATATGTGACACCTAAATCTACTAAATTTAATATATAATATAGTATAAAACCTTCAAAATGCAAACTAAATATAAGCTAAATAACTTCTCTTAATAACCTCAACCACACCGAAAACATGTAACCTTATTATTTAATGTGGTTGTTGGATATCTACTCATAATGTCCTTTAATTTCTCTCACCTGCATGTTTTCAGGAACTGAAAAAACCCTAGTCCAACCTCTTTATGTTCTCCTATGCAAGTTCTTTATATCTTGCCCTCATGGTATTTCCAACTGTCTGCCTTAAACAAAGAGTCCTTGCTGGCATTGGCTTGTTGCTAGTCAGTATTTAGCTCTCTCTTTCTGTAGCTAAGAGAGAGCAACCATCTGCTTCCCACAGCTTTTCATTCCTATGATAGCTTTCTGCTCTTTCCTCTTCCAACTCAGAAACAGAAAGCAAGAGATAAAACAAAGCATCTCAGGTCCACAACAAGATGCACAACACCCAGGAGAGTTTCCTCCCAATCAGGAAAATGCTTCCTTAGCAACCAAGTTACTAAGGCCAATTAACCTCCTTTCTCTATCAATATTCAATTTACATTAAAGCCCTTTTTGGTTAAGCCCTTCAGTTTTACAATGAGCTTTCTGGCAGAGAAAAAGGTGCTTCTGTCTTAAAGGAGCCAGGCCTTTTCTCCTGAATGTAAGGGTGAGCTGAACGTAACACAAGCGGTAGGGGATTTCTTAACATGATGTTAGGGGCTGAAAACATAGAAAAGGCACAGAAATTAAGTACAATCAATCAACATGTAACTAAAAATTTCAGAACAAACAGAGATTGGACACTGTGGAAAATAAGAGCTGGAAAAGATGCTTTGTAGTTGCCATTGCTTCATACTTGCCTTAGCTGATTTATATCTCTTCCCACGACCAAGAAAGCCCAGGTTACCACTAAACAATCACAGTATCAGTAGAATACCAGAGAAAAGATGCATGGAAGAGAGGAGCACAGACAGCATAAAAATCAAGAAATATCCTTTCAGGCAAGAAAGTTAAAAATTGGAACTAGCAAGGAAATAGCACTTCAAAGTCATGAACTATTGCAGAAGTAGTAAGAACTATAACACAATGAAAGAAAAGGAGGGGGTTTTCTAACAATGTACAGTTGTACAAGGATAATTCTCCCTCTCCAAGATTTCTTGCAGTCAGATGGAGGTTACATTTTTTTCTAAGTCTCACAATAACATTTATTACACTGTATTCTACTTAAGGTAAAGAAAGCTTGACAAACATTATACAATAGGTAATTAGTTGTCTTCTGATGTTCATTTTCTAGGCCTTAATGAAGCAAAATCCTTTGTTGAATAATTTTAAAGTTTCTTTAAATCCTACATACAATGCAAAATGGAACGACCCGTATATAGCAATTTATAATGGGCACTGTTATAAATCATCCTTCGGCAGTTTTGGTAGCAGCTCTCCAATATCAACATGCAACACCACTGCATCTCAAAACAATCCTTGCTACTAACAGTCACAACACAGAATTTCAGAACCAGTTTTGTTTTCCACTACTGTCAATTAACCATTGTAGGACTCGATACCCCTTGCACACATTTACTCTGAAACACTAAAGCTGCCTTAAGTTGCACTAATAAAAATTAACATTTGTTATCCTTGCACCCATCATCCTATCTGATCCTCATAAACCACCCAGTGAGGCAGGGACTGCTTCCACACCCTTCTACTACGGACATGCCTGATGTTGAAAACGAGCAGGGAAAGGAATATAAACGTTATGAAGCACTGCCCGCAACATGTGTTTTACTTTCGCAGGACTGGTCAGGTGTTTCTTCCATGATATCATTTAATGCACACATCAACCCATTTAGGCACAGCCTCTGATTCCCCACCTTCTGGCGCCGTTAAGTATTTGGGGCCCCGGGTTTACAGATGAGGGATTTGAGGCTCAAAAAGGTTCAGTGACATGTTCAAAGTACACAGTTAAAATGAAGGAAAGTTGGGATTTAAAACCAAATTTGCCCAACTCCAAAGCCCTTGCTCTATCAACCATGCTACGCCACCTGCTACCCAAAGCCCATGGCGGCCCCGTTACACTACTCTCAGAATCCTTTCAACTCACAATAGCAATCACCAAAAGTTTAGGTAGTATTTTCCAAATGAGAGTCACAAGCCATTAGCAGGTTCTGAAATCAAGTGGTGGGCCGCGACCAGCATTTTTTTTAAAAATAAATACCGTAGATTAGTAAAGCAGGTTATGTAAAAACAAATTATTCATAAACCTTAGTTTCAAGCATGTGTATGTGGAGAGTACTGGGTCCTGCTGTAAAATGTATTTCTTGCTGTGGGTTTATATCAAAAAGTTGGAAAGCCACTGGTCTCAGAGGATGCTCTCACATAGAAACAGAACACGGAGAGACTTATCAAGGGACTGGAAACTAGTCAGTGTTCAGCTTTGTTCACTTAAATAACATCAGGAAACACAAGACAGGAAGTCTCTTCTCAGACAAGACAGAAAAAGGATTACCTAGAATCAGCATAGGAGGAGGATGCTGATTGTATAATTACACACCTCCTTCACAGCAGCTCCAGTCCATCAAGTAGATAGTATGGTTTATTTTTTACAGCACTAATTATGTAATTATCCATAACATTAAATCAGTTCCACCTGATTCAGTCTATCACGGGTTTCCTGAAACATTCATTTGTTTATTATTTTTAAAAAGAACACTAAACTACCAATCATATGTAAAAGCTCCAGTGTGGAAAATGTATAAACTTAAAAAAAAGATCTTCCGTTAAATAGGACATTTTTGGTCCTTTGGGATAGATGGCAATTAAAATTTCATGTTAATATATCTTGGAGCTTCTATGAACAACAGATTTCAGACAAGTTATTCTTGGTTTTTTTCTTCATTATTTCATTACTTCATAAAATGCCTATCATACAGCAATAATGCCACATAGCCTATTTTCACAGAAAGCTTTGCTACAGAATAAAACTTTCTATAGGTTGTTCTTTATAATACCTCCGGTATACCCCTCATTCAAAATGAGTCCCTGAGAAAGTGCTATAAAAATAAGTAAGCTATGGATCCTGTCCCCAAGGAGCCAGCAGTTGATTGGGGGAGATAACACTAGACACCATAGCTTCCACTCAGCTGCTTCCCATTACCTCTGAACAAAGATATAAATAACCCCAGCTACCAACCAATATCTGCAACAGCTGCAGAACACCCAGAAAGACTCACCAGATACCCTCAAATAAGCAAGAGACTAAAACAAGGAACATGGAAAAGGACCAGAGCTAAGAGAAAGCATTCAAATTATAGGCCTCATCTGATTCTCCTTCCCACATATTCACACAACCTTTCTACTCTGCCTCACCCCTTAAACTTATCTGACACACTCAAAACCATTCATCCATGAAATGCAAAGAAGATCCAGCAGACTCCAGATTGGCTGTGGTGGCCACTCAGGTCCTCCTCCCTTTTTTTGCCACCTAACCTCACTGCAGTCTCATCTCTGCCTAATTTCAAACTCGTGACACCATCATTCCCTTTAATATGGGTGGGGGGGTGCAATGTACAGTATAATGTTTGTACTGCACTTCCTGGCATTCTTATCTCAGCTTTCCTTGATAGGTTCAGACTTGATCTGTACTCCTTACTAACTTGAATGGAAATCCCAGATTCAGGAACCTAACAACACACCAACAACTTGGTTAATGCCCTAACATGGACAGCCTACTACTCCTTAGAAGGGGAGAATTTAGACAAACCATGCTAAAAACTCTAACTATTTCTCAAACAAATCTAAAGTCTTAACATTCTCACATTCTATGTAAAATTACTTTTAGTGCAGAGCCCCTCTTGCTTCCTACCACTACTTTCTATACTTACTACCATGTAGCTCTCCTTCACCCATTCCCAAGAAACCAAGATGTAATTAGTAAAAAAAAAAAAAAAAAAAAAAAAAGATACTAGACTCCTCCTGGCAGGTTAATTCTAATACCTTGTGCCACCAAATGAGTATGATTTGGAAAAACATTTTTGGAAGTTAGAATCATACTTCAAGAATGCCCAGCATATGCTGCAGCCTCTTTCTTAAGTATTGAGAATCAGTGTAGAAACAAAGATTGGTCGATGGGTTCATAAGGCAGCCAGAGGGACAGAGGGACAGATGGAATCCCAGCTCTCAAGTTTCTCACTGCCAGATTCCAACCATGTGTTTTTAAGTCAGTCTGACTTGTCAGAATGCCAGCTGTCAAACTGAAAAGCTATGGGCACTTCAGCTTTATTTGAGGTAATTGCCCAAGATCCTGATTAGCTCTATACTCCTGACTACTGATATGGTTTCTCATTTCCAGCTCCACCCTTGCCCTCTGGATTCATCTTTGTTTGCATGAGGTGACCTTCAACACTCCCCCATGAACTCTGATTTAGGGAAGATATTAGCCACAGAATAATAGTGAAAATAACCTGTTAGAATAAAAATAATTCTTTGTCACCAGTGTCACAGAGGCAAAAAGGAGAGAAAATATAAGAAGAATGGGCTTAATCGATCATGTCAAATGTTGCAACGTGGTCAACACTAGATGTGGTGATTACAAGGTAACTAGTAACTTAGAATAAATCAATTTCCATAGCTTGATTTTGATAGACGGCAACAGAAAAAGAGTTGAAGTTGAAAGGAGTGACAAGAAGGAAGGGATTATAGGTTACTTATTCAAGAAATCAGGTAGTAAAGGAAAAAGGTGAGACAGGATTATAGAAGAGGACTAAGAAGTGGCAACCTAAAGATGGCATAAAGGCATGGGACCATGGAACTTAGGTGTTGTGCACATTACTGAGACAGCAAGGTCAAGACTAAGAAAGAAGGCAAGAGAAATAAAAAAGGGACTGGTATCTTTGAGGGTCTTGAGACAAAAAGAGTACAGAGCACATTCAGAGGGAGAAAGTGAATACAGTTGAAAATAAGGAGGTTATAAATAGGAGAATTTCATAGTTTGAGATCATCATATATTTTTTCCCTTTTGTTTCACATCTAACAAACCTAAAGGGAGGTTGAGAGTGAACTATTTAATAAATAATTATTGGAAAAAAGCATATATAATGTCAGATTAGTCAGTGATCATGTTAACTATCTCATCCAAGAGTCGTCACTTTCAGATTACAATTACTTTTCTTTTCCTTCAAAATAAGCGAGGGATGAGCAACAAGAGTGTAGAGACCACATTTAATCAGCCAGGCTGCTGTACCCTCTGACCCACCAGGCAAAGAAGTCATTCTTTCAGGCATCCACCTGGATGTTCTGTATATTAAACAACACTGCCAGCTTGACAGCCTTCCTACTCTTTCCAATCCATTCCAAACTATAGCTGAGACAAACCTGTACTCTGTATCCTAAGGCTCCTTGGGGGTCAGCTAGAACGGGATGTGACTTCTCAATGCTTATCACAAATACAAAAGACTAATGATGTGCTAAGAGCATAGAATACCTCTAAAACAGTAAATCTGCAAGCACCATATGGAAAAACGTAATTGAAGTTCCCATACCCCATTTATGCAATCAAAAACAGTAACTGTTAAAAACACTTTGACGCCTTACTCTTAAAGAGTTTTTTCCCCTCAGCTTTTCATTTTGAAAACCTTTAACACAGTCCAATACTTCAAAGTAAGCCTATTATTCACCCTTAGGCAGAGAAATTCAGAAATAAACTTTAACAAATATTCCTGACACTTCATTCTGTAAGTACCACTTAATAAATAGACAATAAGTTAATAATGATAAAATATTTACTCCAACATTGCCAACTTTTAGTTAGGTTAGCAGTATATTAGGAGACAGAAAATTTTAGATAATTCAATCTACAAAAATCAAAATATAGACTATATTAGTTTTTGGCATTTATATGCCAGGCACTGATGCTTCTAAGAACACAGTGGTGATCAGAGTAATCTAACCAGATCAATAGTAGGGTTCAGAACCACTAATCCAGTTTGAAAATGTTTTGTTCTCTCCCTGCAAGACAATCCATCTGCATTTTTAATACAGGTTCTTTAATAGTAGGCACTTCAGGTACTAGTGGAAGAAATATTGGGGGCTATAGAGTACTATTATATAAGTAGCAATCTACATGTATGACTGTCCCTAGTTCTGAGCAATGGTTCTATAGTAAATAATCTTGGATACAATAGTTATCTTTATCTGACAGTTAAAAAAAATCTCTACATGCAACTAATTTCATTCAAGGTACCTGGAAAACAACCCTCTAAACATCTGAAGATTATAGTTCCCCAAGAGATCACATATTTCCATTGTAACATTCAGTTTCTTTGGAGTATATATAAGACAACACTGTTTTTGAGTCCTGCATAGGAAATTATGCTAATGCATATTTCTTTCACTCCAGAAAATATTTTTTTAATTAACTTTGTCAATTTAACTAAGATGTAGACAATGTATCCCTTTACACACATGGCGTTTCCACTGGCTTCAAAAAAAAAAATCAAAGGAGGAGAAATAAGTACCAAATAATGGTTTCACTTTCATTTATTTTAGATTTAATTATAAAATCAAGATATCCTGCTCAGAAATTCTCCATGAAAAAAGACCCACATAAAGTTTGAAACCCTCTATCAATCCATTAAGTATACTTTTTAAAGCTACTTCATGGAAAGCATCTCAAATTCATTAAAAGCAATGGGAGGAACATGTAATTAGAACAATTAAAGTAATACATTAAGTGTCCTTCCTCAGAAACAATTGGTTCTTGTTAGAGCTTTACAACTGAACATAAACATTCCACACTGAAAGCCTGTCAGATTTTTATACAGATATACCAGTTCAGTATTCTCTCAAATACACATCTACAGCTAGAAATAATCTTACTTTTGATTTTTAAAAAACCCTCAATATTAGAACTATACATAAAGGAAACTTTCTAATGTAATGTGCTGCTGAGTTAAAATACAATGACTGTATCAGGTGTCTTTATGAAAGCTTTTTCACTAGCTTGATAAATAGGAAAGGAATTAGCTATCTACCTGAATTGATTCAACTCGATTTCTGTCAAAAAAATAGATTCTCGCTTTGCTCTGCCAAGGAGAACAGAGCACAGAGAATTTCAAACGTAGAGGTGACCTTAAGAAGCCATGTAGGTTATAGGTTCCCAATGAACCTAATACACACTGAATTTTGCAAAGTGATATTTATTCAGGTACCAAAGGCCTAGAGAAGAAAGAGGAGTCAGGAGAATGTGAAACCTTTCCCTGTAAGACTCTCTGGCTTCACAAAAGAACACTAAGTTGCTCTAACACCCCTCAGATTTCATTAGATCAAACAGTTTTAGTGCTACATCTTTATAGGTAGTTTCTGATGAGTTCTAAGAATAAGTTAACAATTCTGTCATATAGTAAAGAAATATAATTTGCATAAAAATACTATATCTAGTGCAATAATCCACAATTTTATTAGAGTTGCAAATCCTAATCAGTCCTGATTGGTTTTGAGAATGTCCTATACTCTCCACTCTCAAATAGCACATCACTCTATGGCATATATTTACATTCTAAATTAAATAAAATAAAGATTTGCTTTGTCTTTCAACTTTTTCAAAATATCTCAAGAAAAACACAGAAGTGGGATTGGGTCTGCTGTATTAATAGTTATTTTCTTTTAAAACCCATTTATCTATCAACATTAGATTCACCATTTCAATAAATAAACACTGAATAACTACTACACATGCTTCCATTTGTGTCTACACACATTAAATATATAAGACTTTCTGGCACTTTAACATTGCTTTAATAATTACATTTTCAAATACTGGGGGAAATCGTGCTTATTACTCATCATTTATATTTACCAACATGTTTCTACTTTAGTCTAAAAATAGCAGTTGCTTTACAGAGAAACTGTTAACACTAACTGAGAACTGTGACTTGTCATTTATTCCATTATTAAAAAAAAACAATATTCTGACATAGGAGTCTGTTTTGGACATACAAAATAGAACTCATCCTAGAAGTCACTTAATAAAATCCTTAGGGCAAGTTAGTATATTTGAAGACCTGGTTACCTCAGAAGATCATCATTCTCTTGAATATGTTCCTTTGGCAATTGAGATCATCTCCAGTTACTGATTCCCGGCTTTATGCTTCAGGGAATTTATGATAGGTTGTTTTTTTGAGGGCTCTCTATAATATTCTACCTACCCTGGACTAAGGAAAGTCCCAGTTAGTGAACTACAAGGCCCTAGGACAAAAATCCTTTTTCTGGTAGCATACTATTGCTATTTTTATGACTATCATTTTCATAGTTTTAAAAAATGTAATCTGAAGGTACAACCTGAGGCTCTAAAGTAATGAAGATAGTAAATGAATAAATAAAATACGCTCCACACCCATCTCTGATACCTCTTCAAGAGGAAGAAATGGAACTTTAGCAATTTAACTTTAGACAGGAAGAATCTAAACTTCAATAATATAAAAAATAATCGACCAACTTAAAATAAATATATATAGGTATCTGAAATGAATTAATCAAAAGGCAAAATCTGGGCATCTCCATTCTATGAAAATGATTCAGAATTTCAAAAATGAAGAAGTCAGAGATAAAACAAAAATGCAAAGCAATGTTAGCCAGAAAACTAGTTCTATAGGAAAGAATTTCACAGATATTTTCCACTTCTAAGCATTCACTAATTATTTTTACTACTGATTATTAACAGTCAATACCCATTTTGAATATTCATCTCATTGTTTCCTTTTATTAAGAGTGGTTTAATGTGGGCGCCTGGGTGGCTCAGTGGGTTAAAGCCTCTGCTTTCGGCTCAGGTCATGATCTCAGCGTCCTGGGATCGAGGCCCGCATCGGGCTCTCTGCTCAGCAGGGAGCCTGCTTCCTCCTCTCCCTATCTCTTCCTGCCTCTCTGCCTACTTGTAATCTCTCTCTCTGTGTCAAATAAATAAATAAAATCTTTTAAAAAAAAAAAAAAGAGTGGTTTAATGCTATACATGATAGAAAACTATCACCTTGTTTCTCCACACTAGTTACTGTAGTCTTTATTAGCCAATGAATTAATCTAGAATCGTACAAAATACTTTTAAAGTTTAGCAGTTATTTTGCAATGATATACACATGTCATTTTAAAGGTTAGTAACAACAAATTTTCATGAAATATTTGTCTAATTGAGATATACAGCTTGTGTTCCCACTTTCATTCTTAAATTATTATTTAATTTACATAAGTAAGGCTTCAATAAAGACTTCCACAATAAACTCATATTTGTTAAAGCAGGCCAATTATTAATTTTTTTTACTATTGTTAAATAAATGATCAAATCTTAGTTTACCTAAGAAAAGTATTCAGGTAAATCCAAAAAATCACATGGTGATAAGGTAAAGTATTAACACCAATATGCATTTACAGAAATAAGCATTACATAAGATATTTCAAGGATCAGAGTTGATTATGTTGGGTCCTGGTGAAAATATTCATTTATATCAAAGATTTTAAATTGAGGGAATGGATTTCTTTTGGTCACTGATAAAATACCTTGTTCAAAAACTGCCAGAGTCTTGGCTGTTGTTTCGCAAACTCAGAAATGTCACAAGCAAATCACATTAACTACTCTCAATAAATGTGTTATCTAATATGATTAAACTATAAGAATTCCTGTTCTCCCAAACCAGTACTAAAGAACACCCCAATAAATTTAGTAGATTTCTGAATACCATTTTATTCTTTTAACTGTCATTTTGAATTGTATGTTAAAAACTCAAAGGTATAGATTTTGATTCTCACAAATTACTTCACTTACATATTCCATTATATGTTGCTTTGATCTTAAATATCCAGTGATCAGGGTGGCTGGGTGGCTCAGGTCATGATCCCAGGGTCCTGGGATGGAGCCCCGTCTTGGGGTCCCAGCTCAGCAGGAGCCTGTTTCTCCCTCTCCCACTCAACCTGCTTGTGCTCTCTCTCTCTCTCTCTCTCTCTCTCTCAAGTGAATAAATAAAATCTTTAGAAAATAAATATATATAAATAAATTTTAAAACATCCTGTGATTATCTTCGTACCATTGTAGATAATCTCATAGTCCTAAGAAATCATGAAACCAGGTATCTTTCTACAACCAAGAATGCTAATTCTGGTTAGAACAAGGAAATGAACTGATTTCCCACATTATACATGGCCAAAATTAAAAAAAAAAAAACTGAAACAACTATTAGCAGAATATCTTTAAATTGGAAACATAGAGATATAGAACTTCGGGGCTTTAAATTCTAAAGAGAATTCAGAGGTCCCCTAGCTTAGTCTTCTATACAGTGCAGGACTCCTTTCTACAATAACAGAGGCTAGGTTACAGGGCAGTGGCCTAAGGTCCACCTACAGCCCGTAAGTATAGTCTACATGACCTCCACAGTTTTTGTTTTGTTTTAATTGAGCCAATGCACAAAAATCCAGATCTGTGCCTCATCTTTAAAATCCACCTGGACCTGCATGTCTGCTGCCCTCATTGGATGAGTCATGCCTTCTTCATTTCTCCACCACACTTTCCATTGGTGCACTTCACTCACGTATCATCTAGCTATATTTTAAGCATCCAAGCGTTTCAGTCAATGACCACTCATTGTATCTACTCTGTTGCTAAACATCATCATGAAAGGCGAGGAAGCATACAACTTTGCAAGTTGACCAACTTCACTGTAGGCAATGCTAACATTAGAGAGAAAGAATTATCTAAAATAATTTCCAAACACAAACCGGTTCTATCCTCAGAAACAAAGTAAACTTATTATTCTCTCTTCCACAGAACAGGCTTCTAGGTATCTGAAGACAATTAACTTTCCTAGGTCTTCACTTCCAGTTTAATGTCTTCAGAGTCCCCAAATATTCCTCATAGCAATGTATACAAGCCCACCTATGGCCCCTGGGATGCTTCTCTGCATGAATGAATTCTACTGACGATAAATATTCTATTTATTATGATTTATCAACTCTTACTATTTATTATTTATTATATGTTCTAGTTATCACTGTTCTTCATTTATAATAATGTAATACTTCCTTGATCTAGATCAAATGGTTCTCAAACTTTTTGGCTCCAGATCTGTTTTCACATTTTTAAAATTCACTGAAGATCCCAATGAGCTCCTGTTTAAAACAGTTTTATCTACTGACATGCACTGTATTAATTAAAACTAAAATTTATAAAAACATATTTATTTGTTAATTTAAAACACATGCTAACATGATGGCATACTTCTATGAAAAATAAACACATTTTTCAAGACAGCATTACCTCTCTCCTTTCATCTAAATACAGAACTTAAATATATATTTCCCTGTAGATCTCATTTTGTTGGTTTCACATCACTCTTCAGTAGTGGACACTATCGATGCCCATTCTAGCTCCCCTTAAGGCCAGTGCACCCATCCCCACTTAGCTGTTTTGATTGTTAGTTGATAACAACACCCAGCAGAATTACTCAGTAACACTGCAGCCACCCAGCTTGGGAAGCTACGTTCACCTCCACTTCATCCAATGACTGAATGACAAGCCAATAATTGTCACAGAGTACAAAAGACCCATCCCAATGACACAAAGTAGAACAATTCTGGGTGTAGATTGTGCTCCAGAGCTTCCCATGGGATCGGACCCAAGTTAGTTTCTAGCAGAGACCACATTCTTCCTTAGCTTTTATCCCTTGTCTTATTCTACCTCTGTCACTCTCTTTCTTCTAAGAGCTCTTCCCTAAGAAATCACTTGAACAGGCAACTCCATCTCAGGCTCTGCTTCTGGCAAATCCAACCTGAGACATCTTCCATCCCACCAAGATTATTGCAATACTGACTCTGTCATATATCATATTAACTAACCATCTCAGCTGTATAGCATCTCAAATATGCTAAGCATTCTATCATAGATCAATGTAGTGGTTCTCAAAATGTGATCCCTAGACCAGCAGCAGCAGAATTCGGGAACTTGTTAGGACTGCAAACTCTCAGGCCCTATTCCAGACCTAGTGAATCAAAAATGCTGTCATAGAGATGTGCCATAATGAACCAATCAATTTTTGTTATACATTTCAGTAGTTCCCATTTCTTCTTAGTACAAATAATGTTGAGACAAACGTACTTGCAGGTAAATCTCTGTGTACATTTCTAATTATTCTATGAATATTCGTCAGTAATCTACTTTGAGGTAAAGGTATTAAATAAAAAAATATGTACTGATAGATGAATAGAGGGACAGACATATAATAAAGCAAACACAGCAAATGTTAATGGTAGAAACTAGGTGATGAGTATATGGATGTTGACTGCAAAATTTTTGCAACTTTTTCATGTTTGAGATTTTTAAGAAAATGTTTAAAATGAAAAATGTTGAAAAGATTTATATTTTATGAAGTTAATTCCTAGAATTGGAATAAATTGTTCATAGTATGTGCCCATCTTTATACTCTGTGAAGTTAAAACATCAACCAAAAAGTGTCAGTTCCCTCATACTGTCAACACCATTTTTTAGTGCTTTTCAATCTCTGCCAACTTGTTAGGCATAAACTGGTAACTCATCTTTTAAATCACCATTTCCATGTGCATTTTTTAAGTTAATATATAATGAATTGAAAAGCTTCCTAAATGCTTGGTCTCAGATTTGATGTTGGCTATTTGAACTATGAAGCAATAATCGGGATTTGAGTGCCCACCCAGGGGCACTTAGCTTATTACCAAATACAATACCGTCAAGAATAACTTGCAAACTGAATTACACTGGCAAGAGTTACTTCTAGGCCAGTGTCATATATGGGCGGGGGAGGGGGGTGCTAATGCTGGATTGCCAAATGGGGCTAATTTAACAGGTCCTGAGAAAGGGCTCTTCCTTCATAAGAAAAGTGTCCTCTCCCATTTACCAGGATGCTCAGAATTCCAAGAATTAGCATTTTCTTCCTTTGTGTTGAAACGATTAGATCTCCACCAATTCTATTTTAGAATTCAAGTATTTTAATTCAGAATGGGCTCTACAAAATCATGGTATATCCATAGGATGGAATGCAATGAAGCCATCTAAAAAGAACTATGGAATTCTACATTTACTGACATGGAAAGATCTCCATGATATTTGACTTGTTCATTGCAAAAAAAAAAGAAAAGAAAAATATGTATGTGTCTGGATAATAGAAAATGTGTAGAAGGATATTTACTAAAATATTAAAAGTGGTTATCTCCAGTTAAAGGATATATGGAAGTTTTTTTACTCTCTACATATTTCTTTATTTTTTACCTTTGCCATGGATATGTTAAAAATTTCCTTACTAACAATAACAATACAAGAAGGCTATTTGCATTTTGATAAAAATAAAACTGAAAATATCCCAGAAAATCACTAACACATTAGCACCTTATTAAAATTTAATTTACCAAGATTTTCAAGTCAAGGTTAAAGCTCCCTAAGGAATGAGACCGAGATCCAGAATATTTTAAAGGACATAGGAGAAAACAGTTAAATGCAGACAGACCAGGCAAAGAGGTCTCCAGCCATGTACTAATCAGCTAAGGGACAGGTCTGTGCTGTCCTGGGAGGATCTCACTGGAGAAAAATCAACAGGCAACGGAAGGCATCTGCGGTCTTCAGACCCACAGTCAGTATTGACTCAGAGCGGATCTTAACTTTACCACAATTTCAGCTTTCAATATTATAGAAGAAAATATCTCCTAACCAATGATGTTCAATTTTCCCCCTAGAGTAGGCCCAGGATCCAATGCCAGTTATTTTTTTCAAATATACATTTACAGATTTGAATTGTTTCATTTATACTTCATAAACACTGAAAGGGAGAATATGATTTAGTAAACCACTTACCTCTATGGGAAGAGGTGTCTGTACATGGACAGATGTTCCCGGATGTGACACCAGTGTCCCAGGTTTAATTTGAAAATGTGTTTTGCACATGTAGCCTTCAGAACAGTCCTGTGTTCCATATGAAGAATATATAAGAAAATGCCATTTTAAGAATTTATCATATTAAGAACTACAGTTTCTTGTAAGTTTCAAGCTGAGTAATAAAAATCTAAGTATATTAAATGATATGAGATATAATATGGGTAAAGAAACTCATCAAATAAACCCTGCGTATTGTAGGTACTTATTGAACAACAGTTTTAATCCCCTACTTTTCTCACTTATTAATGATGTTTCCCCTTCTCCTAAGTATCCCCCTCTTTTTTCTTCCAAGCAGTCCCTAGCCCATAAGTCATAGAGTAAAACCTCAGGTTGGCAGCTGTTAAAAAGCATTTAAACTTATAGAAATACTTTGTCACATATTAACATTGATTTAATGGCCTATATAGAAAGAGAAATTTAAAGAGGACTTGCAACAGATCTTGAAGCTAAAAGGAACTTTCCATTTTAATATCTTGTTCAAGGCAAGATCTCTATTACAACATCACAGGGAGGTGATGATGCAGCACCTACCTCAGCACTTCCAAGAACCTTTGCTTTACTCCCTTATATGGCTACCACTTCCATTTTGGTACATGCTACATAGCTCACTGAGAAAATATTATCTTATATTGCACTGAAATGTTTCTCTTTAACCTTAACTCACTGGTTTTAGTTCTGCTCTCCAGAGTCTAAACTCTTTTCCACAAAGCCATTCTTCATAGACTTGAAGACAATTACCACCATTTTCAAATGTTCCATAGAAGATATGATTTTTAAGCCCTTCATCAGTTGTATTTCTCACAACTTTCTTATACTTGCTTTTAAATACACTGTTTATCTAATTGTGGTCAGTTCCATTTTTTTAAAAGCAAAACTTGGTTGAATTCAATAAAGTCAATATAAAAATGTAATACCTCCTCACATACAAACACACTTACATATTAATATTATTGATTCTCTACCAAATTGTCACACTAACACATTTTAACAGAATTTAAATAGTTATAATTAAGGAAATGTGATTAATCTGATGCAGCAACAAAAGTACAGAATAGCATTCCGACTAAAACCATTGATAATTCACTTAAATAATTCTACTAAAATTCAAAAATTCAGTTTTTAACTACACAAAAAGAAAAATTTTATAGTGTTTGTGAGTGATTTAATATTGAACTTATTTTTTTTTAATTTGTGTCATGCCAGGGTGCCTGGGTGGTGTAGTTGGTTAAGCATCTGACTCTTGGTTTCAGCTCAGGTCAAAGTCAAGCCCCATGTCAGGCTCTGTGCTCAGAATGGAGTCTGCTTTAGACTCTCTCTCCCTCTCCCACTGCCCCTCCCCCCTGCTCGTTCTTTCTCTAAAATTAATAAATAAATCTTTAAAAGAATTGTGTCATGCCAACTATGGAAGAGCATTGGATTTTAGGTAACTGTACTAGGTTGAATAATGTCCCTTCACAATTCATGTGCCCCTGGAACCTGTGAATGTGACCTTATTTGGGAAACAGGGTCTATACAAATGTAATAAAGTGAAGATGAGGTCATACTAGAATAGGATAGACCCTGAATCCAATATGAGTAGTGTCCTTCTAAGAGGAAAATTTGGCTACAGAGACACAGACATACAGGGGAGAAGGCCAAGGGAAGACAGAGGCACAGACTAAAGTGGTGCATTTATAAAGAATGCCAACAAGTGCCACCAACCAGCAGAAGCTAGAAGAGGCAAGGAAAAGTTCTCTTTAGACTTTAGAGAGAGCATGGCCCTGCAGACACCTTGATTTTCAGCTCCCGACCTCCAGAACTGGAAAAAAATAAATTTGTTTTAAGTCATCCAGTCCGTGGTACTTTCTTACAGTAGCTCTAGGAAACTAATAAACTAACTATATTTTCTAAGAAACCTGGCAGCACCTTTACAATGTCTCCCAGTTAGCTGGGCTGACATCCCACCAGCATGCACAAAAGAACCCTGCTGGTTGGTCCTGATCAGTACCAGTTCTGTTGGCTAGACCCAACTTATTCTGATTGGTTGATGCCACTGCCACAGACTGTTAAATATTTAAATACCCTTCCTCCCTGTACTGTAAGCTATCAGGTATCTAATACTATCACCTTTAAAAACATTTTATTGTATTTATTTGAGAGAGAGCGTGCATGAGCACAAGCAGGAGGAGGGGCAGAGATGGAGAGAGAGAATCTCCAGGAGACTCTGTGCCAGAGTAGAGCCCATGGGAGTTTCAATCTCATAACACCGAGAACATGACCCAAGCAGAAACCAAGAGTCCCGTGCTTGATCAACTGAGCTGCTCAGGCACCCCAACACTAACACCTTTTATTATTTCATTAAAGTCATACATTTTGTAGATGGAATTATTGTTTTTTTGTGTTTTTTTTAAAGATTTTATTTATTTATTTGACACAGAGAGAGAGATTACAAGTAGGCAGAGAGGCAGGCAGAGAGACAGGGAGAGGAGGAAGCAGGCTCCCTGCTGAGCAGAGAGCCCGATGCGGGCCTCGATCCCAGGACCCTGAGATCATGACCTGAGCCGAAAGCAGAGGCTTTAACCCACTGAGCCACCCAGGCACCCGATGGAATTATTGTTTTAAATTCTACTTCTGCATCATCCAAATGCAAAGCACACCTGAGGGCCTTCAACCACTGCAATCTTTGTATTTAGACAACACAAATGACTTTTAATATTGACTTAAATTGAGAAAGATGTATGCAGGGATTGTGGTTGTTGCTGTTGCTTTTTACATCAGGTATCTATTTCCCTTTCTTCTGAAACAGTAGCCCACTTTCTTCTAAGGAATCATTCCCTTCTCCCCTATCGGTGTGGACATGGCCTCCTACTACAGGAATGATCACTAGATTCTGATCCGGCCAATAAGAGCATCAATCCTGCTGGCCTCAGAGACTCAGGAGGCCAAAAAAATCTGCTCAGGTCTAATGAAACACAGTTTAGGACTTGGGTTAGGGGATGGGGGAGGATACTCTCTTTTCTACTGGATTTGAACCAGGAAGATAAAGCCCTGACAGTGTTGGCAGCCACCATGTAATCAAATGGAGCTGAGAATGAAGTCAATGCACAGGAAAGCAAGGCCATGAGATGCAGAAAGACCAGATCTTGATTACACTGTTTACACCAACCATACCTAAAGGTAGTTCTACCTTAACCTATAAATGTTATTAGTTTAAAACTAGATGAGATTTTCCTACTGTTGAGAATGAGCCTCCTATGACCACAGAAAGAGTCTCTTAAACAATAAAATAACATGATTTCTATTGTATTATATGATTATGCTCATTATAATAGATAAGCAATAGCTTATTATATAGAAGATTTACCAAATATAGTAAAGCCATCAATAGTAGGTGATTGTGAGACAAAAAGTACAAGCAGTCTGCAATTTAAAAATAATCTAGCTATATAGGAAAAAAAACCTCTTAAGATATTCAGAGAAGAGTTAGAACTAAACTTTTGTATTGAATCTGATTCATCAGATGAGAGTAACTATTCTATTTCATTAGCACTGATCATACAACCTCTTCTTAAGGCAAACTATAATTTAGTAAAGCCCCAATTACAAGGTAAAATACACTTCCTTTGACATCAAGAGGTTAAGTCCAAAATTCCTATGCACCTACGTTATAAAATCCAAATGTATTATCTGATCTCTTTTCCAATGAGTTAAGATAGAGAAATGTGTCATTTTAGTATTACTTACAATTTAAGGGATTTTATTTCTATTTTAGGTAATTTCTGATGCTACTTATTAGCGCCTATAGGGAAATGCACAAGGGTTTTTGACTCAGCCTCTATCTGGTCATGATAATTTTCTTTTTGGTATCAATCTCACAACAGTCAAGATTAGCTTTGAAAAATTAAGTATAGAAAAAAAAGTTTATAGTATTTTAGCTTCCTTTCAAACATTTATTTCCATGCAAGTAGGCTTTTCTCCTACACTGTTTTAATTTAAAGCAGAAAAATATGTTTTGTTCTTCACTGTTGAAGGTTTGTTTTTTAAACAAACAAACATAAAAGCATGAGAACTGCCCCCTGAGCTAGCACTACAGTCCTTCTGGCCCAATAAATGATAACTGACTCAAATCTTGACCAACTTTTCTGGTACACACTCAATTCTATCCTCCCTGCATTCTTTCTGTACTTAAGATAGCTTACAATTCAATGTTAAGTTTTCTTTAATTTTGGGGGGTACCTGGGTGGCTCAGTCAGTTAAGTGTCTGCCTTTGGCTCAGGTCATGATCCTAAGGTCCTGGGATTGAGCCCCGTGTCAGGCTCCCTGCTCAGGGGGGAGTCTGCTTCTCTCTCTCTCTCCCTCTGACCCTCCCCCAACTTGTGCTTTTTCCCTCTCTCTCAAATAAATAAAATCTCTTAAAAAAAAGTTTTCTTTAATTTTTTAACATGTGTTATTTCCCCCAATTAATCCAAAGTTGGGGGCTAGGCCCCAGCCCCTGGGGAAGAAAGGGTCCTAATTACAGAGTCCAGTTCCACATAAAAATCTGGTTCCTGGTCCCTGAAAAAACTGGACCAGAACAGGAGAGGTAGGAACAAAGGGAACTTTGGAGAGGAATTTATCCAGTTCAACCCTCTCATTTTAGAGATAAGAGGATGAAGAAAGTACTTTTAAAAGACTTGTCTTACAGCTAATTGGGAGAAGTGCTAGAGGTGGAAAGCAGGCCTCTTGACCCAGGGCTCTTTTTATTTTATTTTATTTTTTTTATTTTTTTTATTTTTTAAAGATTTTATTTATTCACTTGACACAGAGAGAGAGATTACAAGTAGAGAGAGAGAGGAGAGAGGAGGAAGCAGGCTCCCCGCCGAGCAGAGAGCCCGATGTGGGCCTCGATCCCAGGACCCTGGGATCATGACCTGAGCCGAAGGCAGCGGCTTTAACCCACTGAGCCACCCAGGCGCCCGACCCAGGGCTCTTTTTACCAAACAATTCTGCCAGAGTCCGGATCATGGCAGAAACATGTTTACTGACTCTCACATAGTGGTGTAAGCCCACGCTTTGAACACTGAGTAACAAACTGAAGCCATTCAAGTGTGGTCTGAGGACTAGCAGCCTCCTTGACACCTGGGAGCTTGTTAGACGGGCAGAATCTCAAGCTCCACCCTGGACTCCCTGAATCAGAATCTGTGTTTAACAGGATCCCAGATGATTTGTGTGCACATTTGGAAGCACTGAGGCAACATGCACTTCAACCCCTGATTCAAAGTCATCACAAACCGATTACATTAAACATTCGCTCTCAACCCTAGCTTGGGATCCCCCTAAGATCAGTGAAGTCACAATCTTCCTGTAGTGTAGACTCTAACGCAGCAGCCAGGGTCGAGAACTACTTTACTTAATTCACTGAAGTGGCCATTTTAAACTCTGAGAACAGGGTCAACCAAGTAATCTGTAGCTGTCTCAAGAGTAATGGCCATGAACCACTCCCAACCTCCAGGAATACCATGGCTCACTTGGAGCTCTCCATATGCTAACCTGGCCTCTGCGAATTCTGAGCCTGAGCAAATTCTCATCCTGACAGTGTTGAGACTGTTTTTTAAGTGGTCTTTACGACCACCTCAAACCCTGCTTTCTGGCAACTTGCCCAGCCTTGACCCAAGCTTCTGCAACTGCCATTAATCTCATAACTTAAAACCGTCACTGTCCCATGTCCAACTACACTTCAGCCATCAGAACTCCTACTGCCCATCCACAACAAAGTAGGTTGCTTCACTCTGTCACTGCAGAAGAGAAATAATAGGAAATGTCCAGGTGCTGTAGCCCAGACACTGCTAATGAAAAAGAGAACACTTCCTCCTCACAGTCAAAACTCAAGTTACCTACATAGAATACCTTCACCTTACAACAAAATAAGGAATAAAGACTTGAACGAGAAAAACAATACCATCGATGTGCTAGATGAAAACACTGGAATATATATATATTTATATATGTAAAATATATACATTATTATCTATATTATATATTAATTATTTATATAATTTCATATTTATACTTACATATGTATTTTACAGGTATTTTAAAAACAGATAAAACCTAACAGTCATAATAAAATATTGATAATTTGTACTCCATGGAAAAAAATCTTAACACCTTAAAGTTAAAAGACAAACATCAAAATGTGAAAGACAAATTTTGTTGTCAAAATATAAATAGTTTTCATTTCCCCAATGTATCAGTAGTTCTGATGAACCAATAAGAAAAAGACGAATGGGCGACTAGGTGGCTCAGTCAGTTAAGTGGCTATTTTCGGTTCAGGTCATGATCCCAGAGTCCAGAGTCCTGGGATCAAGCCCCGTTGGGCTCCCTGCTCAGCAGAGAGCCTGCTTCTCCTTCTCCCTCTGCCCCTCCGCCCATTCATTGGTGGTCTCTCTCACACCCTCTCTCTCTCTCAAATAAATAAAATCTTTAAGAAATAAAAATAAAAAGATAAAGAGATAACGATGCAACAGGAAAATGAGTAAAGGATATAAACAATTCACTAAAGAGGAAGTACATATGAACATTAACCATAAAAAATAAACCTATTTTATTCATAAGATACATTACCCATAAGAAAAAATGCAAATTAAAACTATGTGATGCCATTTTTTTACCTATCAGATTGGCAAAGATCAAAAGCATGAAAAACAGTGTGTAGGTAAAAATGTAGAAAAAATACACAGGCACTGTCACACATTGCCATGGGCAGGGCAGTTTAAATTAGTATAACTTCCCTGGGGAACAAGCTGGCAATAACTATCCAAATTAAAAGTGTACATATCGTCCACCCAGAAATGCACCTTACAGAAATAGCTGCACATACAGGAAATAAAATTCATACAATGATATGTAAAAAGTATTGCTTTAATAGCACTCTATTGGAAACAACCTAAATGCCTATCAGTGAGGTTAAAATTATGGTATATCCAAATAATGGCATGTTATGCAGCCATAAAAAATGAGTAAGTTCTATAAGCATTCATACAGAATAATAACTAAGATAGATCATTAAGGGAAAAAATGTGCTGGAAAAAGTATGCATGTATGTATATTATGCTACCATTTATTTAAACACAATTGCATGTGTTTGTGTGTGCACAGAATATATCTGGTAGGATACCCAAAACATTGGTGACCTCTCAAAATTTGGGTGAGGATGGTGGGAGGGTTAGGAAGGAAACTTATTTTTTTAGGGCACAACCCCTTTTGTGCCTACAGATAACACTTCATATTGAACAAATACTTCACTGACTTCCCTTTGAACATATGCCTCCAGGCTATCACACTGCTGTAATAAATTCCAGTTTTGAACTTCTAGGGAGAAAATGTCTTGGAAGCCATATAGAACCCTACAGAGACAACCAAGTTTCCTAGTGTAGTGCTGACTGAGTATTGGATGGGGATCTAAGGATCTCCTAATAGAACAAGTTTGTGTCTGTTTCCTCACAAGTTGCCATGGACTGTGCCACCCAGAGAGCTGTTATGCCTGTTGGAATCCAGCTATCCACATAATCATAGGCCTTCTGATGTTGAATTTGATAGGGGTTTAATGATCTTCTCTAGAAAAACCCTGCTATCTAAAACATGTGTGTGTGTGTGTGTGTGTGTGTGTGTGTGTGTGTGTGTGTGTGTATACTAAGAGTCTCAGCTCTACGTCACAATAAAGTATTGCATATAGGACTGAAACTCAAGTGAACTGCCCAGACTGACCAACTACAGGAAGGGCTTGGCAAGGTCACTGGAGAGCAATTAAGACAAGCAGAAGTTTCTAGTTCACTGCCAACACTGATCAAACAACAAGACCTTCAGGGTCAGTGGAACCCTGAGGAACAGGCCAAACCTAGGACACAGATCTCAAATGATTATTCTTTTCCTCAGTAAGAGAGCAAATCAATACTACCAGCAGCTGCCCATAGCCGATTAATCTTAGGGATGGAAAAAAAAAAAGTAAACAGTGCTGCTGAAAAGCAAAGATTACACTGGGTAGATCAGACATCAAACTGATGTCCACTTTTTAAAAAGCCAAAGTTAGATAGTGTAGGAAAGTAATTTTTACGAATTTAGAGATCCTCCAGAACACAATTCTAAATACATGAATGTGTCCCTTCCTCATGCCCACTGCTATTACCCACTCAATCTCACTAACTCTGGTTTCAATTTCTGACCCCTGTTAAACCTTCCAAATGCATATGTAGATCTTGGCCAGGGCTGACTCTAATCCCTCTGAATCAATATCAAGAGTGACCAGATCCAGTCAGAGTAATCCATAGGTAACTCATAACCGTTGACTCACTTAGGTAAACATTTCAAAAGACCAAAAACTCAAGAAACCAAAACACCAAAGTGAGGATATAACATACTTCACCTTTGAAAAAGAGCTTTGTACATCTCTAATCTTCCCTGGTCTGTGGTTATTTTGGAGTTTACAAAACATAACAGTCATTTATTAAATAGCCCACACTCATTTCAAAACTTTCTAAGGGAAAGGAATGGAGATGCAGCTGAGATCCAGCTGAGGAAGCTATAGTTGTCCTTTTGAGAAAAATTAAATCTTCTGGCTGGGTCCCATTCTAAAGACTGATACCCCCTTGCTTTACCATTTGCACAACACAACCCATAATTATTGCTTTTATCTGTGTGACCTAACATGTGAACGCCTACTGAACACATTTGTTCACTAGCTGGAAATTAAACCACACAAAAACACTGTGACCATTGGCCCTTGACTAGAGGCTCTCTGGCTCTTTCCAGTTAAAAGAGCTTTCTTAGCATGTCCATGGTATGAAACAAAAAGAGAATCTATAGGATTTTGACTGAAATATTCTCTCCACAGCAGCAGCGTATCAGAGGGTTACACTGCCTTCTATCACAATACTTAGTTCAGCAGTGACTCTTGTTTATATTAGCACACTCACTATACACTTTTATTAGATTTAAATTTCTAATCAACCTATAAACAAAGCACAGAGAATGAATTATAATTAAAGAACATAATCTAAATATTATAAATCTTGATGATATAAAAATAATAATATAATTTAAAAATCAGAAGGAGAACAAAAAGGAATGTGGGAGATAGTATAAGCACATTAAGTTCCTCATCTATCACAGCAGAAATCAATCATCATTGTCCAAAAATGAGAAATCAGCAAGTAGAAATACGCTGTTTAAAGTTACAGGGATAGGGCGCCTGGGTGGCTCAGTGGGTTAAAGCCTCTGCCTTTGGCTCAGGTCATGATCTCAGGGTCCTGGGTTCGAGGCCCACATCAGGCTTTCTGCTCAGCAGGGAGCCTGCTTCCCCCTCTCTCTGCCTGCCTCTCTGCCTACTTGTGATCTCTCTCTCTCTGTGTCAAATAAATAAATAAAATCTTAAAAAAAAATAAAGTTACAGGGATAACTATGAGAATAACTAAGGAGCTATTCTTCATCAGTAGAGGCTCCAATAAACAAATGTAAATCATCCATACAATAGAATACTATGCAACCATCAGAAATAATGAGATATTTCTCTATATGCTCATGAAGAAGGATGCCATGATACAATGTAGGTGAAAAAAGTAGTTACAAAACAATGATCCCATTTATATAAATATATTATAAGTGTGCATTCATATATATGTATTCTATACACACACATATATATAGAAAACAAACTATACAACTGAGTTGGAAGAGAGGGAAAAAATATTTTCATCTGTATTTTATATATTTACGTATTATTAGAGTTTTACAATGGCCATATACTGTTTTTCCTTGTAAAAATTAAATAAAACAAATAAAGTAAAATAAAGACCCAACCCATGAAAGAAAAAACACTGTGCTAGGAAGACTGACTTAGGAAAGTTCATTAAAACTTTCCTTCTACTCTGAAATCAAAATAATTCTAGGAACCATAAAATGTTCTTGCATACAATGTTAATTTTTGTTTTTACTTTCTCTCTTTATTTTTTTAAAGATTTTATTTATTTATTTGACAGAGGGAGAGAGATCACAAGTAGGCTGAGAGGCAGGCAGAGAGGGAGGAGGAAGCAGGCTCCCCGCTGAGCAGGGAGCCAGATGTGGGCCTCGATCCCAGGACCCGGAGATCATGACCTGAGCCGAAGGCAGAGGCTTTAACCCACTGAGCCACCCAGGCGCCCCTCTCTCCTTTTCAAATTAACCAAATTTTGGTTGCTACACCAAAACAAGGGTGATATTTCTTTCCTAGAATTATAGCATTTCACTTTGTTTTTCAAGTGGGCATTTTTTTGGCCACTTAAAATTTCAATTTTAAGGGCTTTACAATTTTCTATTTCATTCAATAAAAACACATGGAGAAGCTCAGCACTGTGCTCATTTGTCCAAAAACCTGGTTTTCTTATAATAGTCCTGGCTCCCTTTCCCTGACAAGACTCTCGGACCTCCCATATCCCCCTTCTTTTCACCTCCAGCCCCTTCCTGACTTTGGAGATGAGCAGTAGACTCACAACTTCCCCTTCCCCAAATGCAGGTCAAAGCACAGCAAAACACAGTGGCCCTAAGAAAGAAAAAAAGCAGAAGAAAGTTAGCCACTTACCAAACAAGAAAATGTTACTGAGCCAATTTGGTTACCTTATCTGAGGAAAGCATGTATTTATTTGTTTACATGCACCTACATAGCCTGCCTATTTCATACAAGTTTTTTAAAGAATGATTACAGACTAAATGATGTTAAATCCCTTCCCTTTCTTGGAGCCGAAGCATCAAAAGTAACTTTAAATCACATCGGTTCCGTTTTCCTTATTAACACTTTCAACAGATAGCTCTACGATATTAAATTTCACTATTAAATATTTTATGGGATTTCATTCTCCTTTTCCTCTTTTGTTTTTTAATAATGTTTTCAGGTTTTCCAACTTGCCCATTTTGAGTTTTCAATTTTCAGTTCATAGATGTGGGACCTCCATCTGTGCCCTCACATATTTTTTTTTTATATTAAACAATTTGGTTTTGCCTCCTAGAGCATTCCTGCTTACTTGTGCCCGAGGAATGGCCAACAGCTACTATAACTGATTAGATAGAGGGCATGTGGAAAACCTGGTGCAGAAAAACAATTTTTCTCTGTTTCTACTTCCAATTTAACTTTATAAAGATTTACCCTATTTTGCTTGTTCCAGTTAAAATGTTCTCAAAGGTTTATCATTGCTTTTCTAATACCATAGCTTAAAAAACAAACAAAAAATTGACCCATGTTCTGAACTTCCGTGTCTTGATATGTAGATTTAAAGTTACTCCAAATCTTATTCCTTTCATAAGTAATTCCTTTTTTTATAACATTATCTCTTCTAAGCAAATCATTCAAGACAATTAAGAGTACTGAAGTAATTTTATATTTAAAGTAAATCGAAAGAAATTTGATAGTCTGACAGTAGAAAATTATCAGGGTAGCAAACTGTCACTTTGATTTCAAAGCACTATTCTTGCAAATAATTTATTAACTTTCCTAGCTTTTCAAGAAATAAAGGGTGCCTGAGTTTAGGCAGTTTTCCTCAGAGAGGGCTCCTGCTATGAGGGTGGGAAAAGGCAAAGGGGAAGCAAGAAAGACCTTCCTGGCATGGTGCCGTACAAAGTACCATAAAATGGGTGGCTTAAAACTACAGGCATGTATTATTCTTTCACCATTCCAAATCTGGAGGATAGATGACCAAAATCAAAGTGTTGGCAGGGCCATGTTCTCTCTTTAGACTCTAGGGGAGAATTCTCCCTTGCCTTTTTCTGGGTTCTGGTTGTTGCCAACCTGTAGGTGCATCACTCCGATCTCTGCTTCTGTCTTCATGTGGCTTTCTCCCTTGTGTGTTGATACCTCTGTGTCCAAATCTCCCTGTTCTTACAAGGACACCAGTTATATTATACTTAGGACACACTCCAATCCAGTGTAGCCTCATCTTAACTTGATTATATCTGCAAAGACCCTATTTTCAAATACAGTCACAGGTACAGGTTCTGGGTGGACATGAATTTGGGGAGTGGACACAATTCAACTCAGTACAGATGGCAAAGCAGAAAGAGGTGGGAGAAAGGTAGTCACACAGGTCCTGCACCTAACACAGAGGCATCTTGCCCAGAAGAAAAGCCGAGGTAGGACAGAGTCAGTGGCCAAGACTTCAGAAGCTATTCCAGCCTGAGCACACTAGGCCAGATTCTCATGGCTCCTGCTGGAAAGCAAAAGGGTTTTGACTGATCATGGGGAAGAAGGTACTGATAACTTTTAGAGAAGGCTGCACAGCAGTAGTACAATTACAGCTTTTTGTCCATGGGACCCGGATAATATGAGATTGAAGACCTTACTAAAATCATTCTACTTGCCAAAAGGCATTCGATAGCCACCATTTGGATTTAATACCAGGTACGTGGCAAACTCACATTATTAGCAGCGAAGAAGGAAGAGGTGGAAAGAGACAGGAAAGGTGTTATCCACTCAGACTTTTTTATTAATATAACAAAAGTTCCCTGACACATTTCCCAGGATGAGTCACAATCTGTGCCCTCATAGTCATTTCCATTCCAAGCCTGTGTATGTTGAAGCTCCTCTACTGTATGTCCTCTCCTTCTCTATCTTCTATCAGAACTCCTGCTTCCCATAGCTTGACATGACCAAGTCTCAGACGAAGAAGGAAGTCTGTTACCTCTGCATCAAGGCAGGAGCTATGAGAAAGCTGGGCTGATACAATGCAATAGGAATGCAGGAATACAATGCAGAAGGAACTGAAACACACCCTCTTGCCTCACACTTAGGTTACAAAACTTAGGGAGACACCCTTTAATAACTTTTCTAGGAGTTAATCATGTTCTCCCACACTATATTCCCAATCTTAGGTTTGGAAACAGACCACTTGAAACAATGATCGTATATTGACAAATAGCTTAAAATCTGTATTCATTATATTTACATTTCATATAATGGCAATACACACTAGTATCTTTCAAGAAGTTTTGTACTCTTCTGTTTCTTTATTCCTCTATAGAATAATGGAGACTAGATTAACCCTCATATCTTAAATAGAAAACCAAACCAAAAATATGAAATCAGAATCTTCAGATGTGGGACACAGGCAGGGCAGGGCAGGGATCTCTAAGGGATGGGAAATAAACAAGGTGAGCTCTATAAATGTCTCAGCTAACTGCCTGGAGAAAATTCTTGTAAAAGAAAAGACAACAATAGCAGATGGTTCCATGTTTTGCTAAATAATCTAAGAAAATCAGCAGAAAAAGTAATAACTATAAATAAGAGACTTTCAGAACATGGCCAGGAAAAAGATCACATATAAAAATCAATAATTTTATAAATGTAGCAATAACCAATTAAAATCATAAAGATAAAATGCATCACTCCCAGCTTGAACAAAAAATGTCAAATATCCAGGAATATACCTACCATGTCAGGAAAACTCTATAACTTTACTGTAGACCATGAGAAAATCCCAACAAGATTTTTAATGAAACTTGTAAAATGATTCTTAAATCTATGTTAAAAAATGCACCGAGGTAGTCAATTTTTTTAAAAAGAGCAACAAATGGTATAATTATCAGATATCAAAATTAGCTAAAGAGCACTAGCAATAATTAAAATCTATGTTTTTGTGACAGAAGAGAAAAATAGATCAAGGATTAGAATGTGGAATCTAGAAATAGACTCATGTTAGAATTTAACATATAATAAAAAAATTGGATCACAGATGGAAGAATGGATGAGTCAATAATAAACATGAAGTCAACTGGTTCACCATTAAATAAAATAAACTATCTTACTATCCCGCACAATCTCCAGAATAAATTCCAGATGGATTAAAGTCCTAAATATAAAATAATAATAATAATAATAAGGTCTAGATAAAAATAAAAGAGAATATTTTCTGAATTTAAAGTTAGGAAGGATTTCCTGAGCAAAGCACCAACCCAGAAGCTATAAAGCAGAATACTGGCAGATTTATTAAAAATTTAAAACTCCTATATGACAAATGATACTATTAACAGAGTTAAAAGAGAAGTGACAGTCTAGGAAAAAATATTTGCAATACATATGGGAAATGAAGGATTGATAGTCATAATATATAAGTTATTCCTACAAATCAATATTAAAAAGATAAACAACCCTACAGTAAAAGAGACACAGGACATAAACAAAAAATTCCTCAAAGAAATGCCAGTGACCAATAAGCATATGAAAATATGCTCAACATCAGTATAATGAGGAAAATGCAAATCAAAACAATATATCATTTTCTACCTTTGAGAATGAAAAAATTTAAAAAGATCAGGAACTCTAATTTTATACAGTATCAGAAAATGGGCATATTCATATACTTTTTGATGGGAAAAATTAATTGCTACAGTATGTTCGGAAAGAAATTTTGTCCATGTTCTTGTTTATTCAACAAATACTATTAGCACCTACTTCATCCATTGTATTGCACTATGCCCCAAAGATACAACAATGAAAAGCAGTCAAAGGTTCTTCTCCTCATGGAACTTGCATTCTCAAGGACAGGGTGCAGGGTGGAGAGGATAACAAAGAACTAAATATGTAAGGCGGGGGTTCTAAGTGCCATAAAAATAAATTAGGGTAAGGGGGATTGAAAATTACCGGGTTAGTTAGATGCTATTTTACATAAGGTAGATAGGTAGTAGGTCCTCACTGATAAGGTAAGCAATGATCTAACACAAGTAAGGGAACAAGTCATAAAGGTATCTAGGGGAAGAACACACTAGACAGTAGGAATGGGAAGTGCTAAGGCCCCATGGTATAAACAGCAGGCACATTAATATGGCTGGAGCAGAATGACAGAATAAGAGAATGACAGAACTTAAGACCAGGGAATGAGAGAAAAGGTGTGGGGACCAGTTAGGCTTTGGAAGTCATGAACAAAGCTTTGGATTTTATTCTAAAACTGGAAGTCACTAGAGGGCTCTGAGCCACAGAGTTCTATGACGGGACTCATGTTTTTAAAAAGATCACTCTAGCTGCTGTTTAAAGACTGGATTCTAAATGGGCATTAATTAGGAAGCTACTGCAATAAGCCAGGTGAGAAATGACGCAGCCTGGGCTAAGGTGGCGCAGTCTAGGTAGTGAGAAGTGGTTGATTATGGATGTATTTTAGAGGTTCAGTTAGTAGCATTTACTAATGGATCAAACATGGAGGCAAGAGAAAGAGAGGCGTCAAAAGGAACCTCAGGTTCTTGTCCTGAGCAACTGGAAGTTAGTATTTCTTGAGATAGGGAAGTCTGTAGAAGGAGCAGGTTGGGGTGGAGAGGGAGTTAAGGAAAAATGAGTGAAATGTGCAATGCCAAGTACACATTCAAATGGAATGTCAAGTTGCTGGATATAAAAGCTGGAAGTTGAGGGACATGATAGGCACCAAAAATAAAATTTTAAGAGTCATCAGTGAATATATAGTATTTACAGCCAAGGAGCCAGCTAAGATACCCTAGAGTGTGAGTCTACCTAGAGAAGAAAAGGAGTCCAAAGATTGAGCCCTGGGGCACTCTAATGTTCAGCTGTTGGGAGATGAAGAGGAACCAGCAGAGGAAGCAAAAAAGAAGCAGTCTCAAGGGAGAAGGACACTGATAGGTCAGTGTCCCAAATGCTAAGCAAAGAGTATTTTCAAGAAGGGAGTGATAACTGTGCTAATTTGGCAGTATCTGTCAAAACGCAAAATGAGAATTCAGCAATTCCATTTTGAACTGTTTATTCTACAGAAATATATAAGCACACATGAAAACTGCTCTCTGCACAGAAATTTATTAAATTATCATTTGTTATAGCAAAGTAAATGCTCATCAATAGGGGACTGCTTAAATTATGGTACATCTGAACAAGAGAATAAAATGGAATAATTAAAATAATTAAATAAAATCTTAAAAAAAAAAAATAAATAAATAAATAAATAAAATAAATGAATGGGGTAAGTTACTGAGATGGAATGATCTCTGAATATTAAGTTAAAAAAAAAACTACTTGAAGAATAATCATATGGAATGATTGATTCCAGACACATGGAAAAAGAAAACATATGTGTATGTTACCTGCAGAACAGGCAGCATAGCGATGAGAGAAAGCAGGAGCTCCAAAACAGACTTCCTGGGATATAAATTTGGCTTGTCACCTTAGGCAAGCTTCTTAACTTTTCTTGGCCTTCCTTCCTCCTTCTATAAAATCCCTCAAAGGGAGGTTCTCCAAGGATTAAATGAATTAGTAGGAATTCATTAGTGTCTGATACATAGCAATCACTCAGTAAGTGTTAAATATTAATAATACCTTAATAATGTATATAATAAAATAATAACCACACATATAAATCCATAGAAAGAGATTTTGAAGTTTACTCTCCAAACTGTTAACACTTGCTTTCTCTGACATTTGGGACTGGGAGTTGGCAGAGTAGGTGAGAGGTGGCTGGCAGGGACTAAAACACTTTACCATATATACGTCTATATTATCTGAACTGTTAAGAATATACTAACGCAAATTTTTACCAAAGTAGATGTGCATTTCTTGTGAAATTTTTAAACTTTTTTTAATGTAAAGAGGAAAAAGAATAGTAAAAACTTATGAATCCTCATGGCTATTTTTGGTGATTTTTCACTCAATAATCTTTGGTTCTGCTGACACTGAAAAGATAAATCAAAGAATTAGGATAATGTGAAGCAGGTGATATAATATTTTCTAGTCATTTCCAAGAAAGATACACAGATAGACAAGTGGCAATAAAAATAGAAAAGAGAGAAAAGAAGAGCCTGAATAAAATGAAATAAAGGGAAGAGAGTGGAATTGAACACTGATTCATAGAATCTGAATCTAACCATTTGGGCAAATCAAAAACACTATATATCACATATGAGAGAGGCAGTCAACCAGCATCTCTGACACATTTCCAGTGATGTAGACAGCATGTATTCTTAATCTGTTACACCTTATATTAACCAAATGTAGTCCCTCATTGGTCCTACTCGTCTCATCTGAAGCAACACAGAACACAGACTCTACTCTCTCCTCACCAAGAATGACCCTTGTCTGGTTGGGTCCAGCCCCATCCAATGAGCAGAAAGGGCTTTCCAACCAGCAAGCTGCTACAGTTGCTCCATACCCAAGGCAAATTACGGCTAAGATTCTTTCCATTCTGTGATGCCAAGAGGTAGAACGGTTATGACAGTGTGAATGTACAACTGCATGACTTCTGACTTTGACTAAATTCTGCTTGGAGAAACAACAGTGATTTGCAGGAGGCAAATGCTGAAGTGTGCTCTATGTGGACTCAACCCTTTTATATGTAACTCGAAGTCTTTCATTATCTCTCTTTGTCTTCAGTACAAACCCTTCAGCAGCTCTTCCCCAGACCTTCCCAAGGTGGAGCTCACCACTCCATGTATGGCTCTGCCTCTAATTACTATTTACTGCATTTGCATGTGTTTTTTTCCTCATTATAATGCCATTAGCATGCAAGGGAGCCTGGTTGCCAGGGCAACCAGGAGTGGTGAATGCACCGCACAGCCTTTAATGAAAACTTAACCCTACTTCGTTTAATTCCCACTGTGTTTTTTGGCTCACTTCACTTTTGTGGTCGCAAGAATGAAAATATCTTGCAGTTACCCCTGCTTATGTAGTGCTGCCCCAAGGTCTTGGGAACTTACATGTGTTTCTCCAAACAGTATATACTAACAGCACTTTATATTTCTTATAAGTAACCTTGACAACTTCCTCTAATAACGATAAATTCTCCTCCCAATCAGCACTGCTCACTCAACGCAGTCTTTTAAATACCTAAAATAGTCTAGTTTTCTGCAGATTAAATATTCTCAGGTTTCTCATATTCGATGTGATTTCTGCAGTCCTTACTCACCTAACTGCCAGCCCCTGAAAACATTCTAAATGATTTGGTTGAGATCAAACACTACTTCTTAGCATCCTGCCCATCTGGTAACCTTCTCAAAAGAAAAAAAGATTAGTTTGACATGATTTTTTTTTTTTTTAGGCAACCTACAAAAGTATGCTTATTAAAGCTGGGTATAATAATAAGAAGAATAATGGTCTGTCAGGTGATCAAGTCAACATTTAATTTAGAAACAAACCAACCAAAACCTCATTGACAACAGGGAAAAATGAGATGATACTCAAGCTGAATAAAGAAATCCAAAAATTGGGGCACCTGGGTGGCCCAGTCATTAAGCATCTGTCTTCAGCTCAGGTCATAATCCCGGAGTCCTGGGATCAAGCCCCATTTCCTCGGGCTCCCTGCTCGGTGGGAAGCCTGCTTCTCCCTCTCCCACTCCTCCCGGCTGTGTTCCCTCTCTCACTGTGTCTCTCTCTGTTAAATAAATAAATAATATATTTTTAAAAATCCTAAAATTAGGTGCAAAAATCCAACCACACACCTATAGGCGCTCTTGCTGAACAGTAATGACCACTTTTATGCCACAAGAGCTGCAGATGCCTTCAGGTTCATTAGGAGCCAAAGTGTGACAGGCTGTCATATATGGAATTCTAAGAACTCAGTTTGTAATCATAATACTTTCAGAATAAGGTAAGGAGAGCAAGATCAACAGTATTGTAGAATTGTTTTAAGAAAGCAAATCCTGGGGACGCCTGGGTGGCTCAGTTGTTAAGTGTCTGCCTTCAGCTCAGTTCATGATCCCAGGGTCCTAGGATCGAGCCCTGCATCAGGGTCCTTGCTCAGCCAAGAGCTTGCATCTCCCTCTCCCACTCCCCCTGCTTGTGTTCCCTTTCTCGCTGTCTCTCTCTGTGTCAAATGAATAAATAAAATCTTAAAAAAAAAAAAAAGAAAATCTTGTATGAACCAGAAACTAATGGCCACAAAAATCTATTATTTTCTGATATTGCTGTCTTTTACAAAATGAGGAAAGACAGAATCAGTGGAGCCAGCCACTGAAGTACACCAACCTGAGGAGTTAGAAGCCAATAGGAAACAAGCTCTCACTTCTGATGAAGCAGACCTGGAGAAGAGAACCAGCAAGAATGCTACTGTCCAATAAAACCAGCTATGATGATGGAAAACTTTATTGTGCTGTCCAAAATGGTAGGCTGTAGCCACGTGAAGTATGGCTGCGGTAATCAGAGAACCAAGTTTTTTTATCGGATTTGATTTTACTTAACTTAAATTTCACTTTGAATCGCTGCGGGTAGCTAGTGGCCACCACATGCTAAAGCACAACTACATAAATTATGGGGTCCTGATGACATCTTAAGATTATACTATATTCATCAACTTTCCCCCAAACAAGCAATTGAAGTGGGGTCCATCAAATCTGAGTCTAACCCAGGAGGAGGCCCAAGTACAGCACCCACTATAGACCACATCCTTCACAGGAGAAGGTCCAGGCTGTGAAAACAGTCTGAACTGAGATGGGGGGGGTGGGAGTTCAGAAGGAAATGAGTAGTTGGAATTACTACAGACTTGAGAACCAGTATAGCATAGAGTCAAGTACACAGACTCTATAGCCAGACTGCCTGAATTCATATACCAGCTCTACCATGAATAAGAGTGATCTGTTTCCTCACCTATAAAATGAGAATAATGAGAATTATTACCAACCAGTATAAAATTAAACGGAATTAACACACACAAAACACTAAAAATAGAGCCTGAAACAAACTAATTACTAGTGAGTTGTGTTTTTTTCCCCCAAAAAGTAGGTTTCTCCTTCAAAAGTTAACTTATTTTGATTAATCCCCATGAGTGAGTTATAGAAGGCTAAGATAACCTATTTCTCTTCCCAGCCCTGTATTCTCCTATATAATTAAGAGGCCATCTGAACAGCTATTTGGCTTGGTCCGGCTGAGTCTGGTTCATCATCCTCTTGCCACCTACTCATCCCACTACTGCTGGCCCATATCCCCCACCTCAGTAAGACATAAGATACTGCAGGCTCTGCTCCATCACACAAGCCCAGTTGGTAAATATATTTCCTGAAACTTGACCCTCTCCCAGTCCTTGCTTTTTACTCCATTCTCTGAAATCCCTTATTGAATTTGAGACCTGTCACAGTTAACATTCTTGCCTTGGCTTTCCAGACTGTCATAGGATTCAGTCCAGTGTTTCCTAAACTTTTCACATCATGACACACATGAAAATTCCATATTTGAATAGTATAATGGAGTAAACTTGAGGGAATCCAGTGGTGTCTATATGAAACTCAGTGAAAAAATTCTTAAGTACATTTTCTTTATATTACAAAATTATTAGTCGATCCCCATTCCTACCCCCAGCCCCAAGCTAATCTGCTTTCTCTCCCTACAGAGACAAGTGGTAGAAACTCCTTTCTCATCACTAGCCAGAATTTGGATAACTCAAATCTAAATTGTACTTCAAAACTGCCATCACTTAGCAAATCAAACAGATCTTCCTTTACTTTCATCAACAAATGTAACGTGAAAATTTCTTATGATAGTATAAATAAATCATACACCTAAATCCAAAATGTAGCTCTTCCTTAAGTATATAAAATGTTGCTCTACTTGTCCTAATGATCAGTCTTTACTATTCAAACCACACAACAAACTAAATGCCATAAATCAATCTTCTTTAAGAAGATTTCCAAGGCTGAATTTTTGCACTGAATCTCTAAATTTTATCAGTACATGCAAATATATTATCATGAGATCCTGGCAAGTTATTCACTCACTTAACGAAGCTTTTTTTTTTTCAAGGCAGTAACTACCTTTTAACAAATCTTCAAAGCAAGAACCGTTTACAGAAAAAGTTTGAATTCTCCTTCTAGTTCATCAACTTTGACAGAATGCTACTCTGTACATAGACCATACCTCAGTATAAAACAGTGGAAAGCTAAATTCCAACCCCGTTTCTTCATGTGAAGCTAAAAGCAGATGTGAATAAAGCAGTTTTAGCTCTACATATTCTCCATTTAGATGCATCAGACTATGTGAAATTCATGTATAGGCAAACTTTTACACAAGAGAGTTTCACTGAGAATAGAGTACCATATTATTTGAAACTCTGTGTTTTCACAACTCTTGATGGACACCCATGACATCCTCCTGTCCCCACACTCACTCCAGCAGTATACAAACCCTAGCATGTTTCCATAATACCCTATTTGTTTCAAAGTATGAATTCACCACCTTCAATATTTCACCCCCACTAATTTCTTTTGGTATTGCTTTACAGAGAACTGATACTCTTTCCAGCATTTCTCTTTAGGAATTCTAGCTGTGCTGGAATTTGGCAGTTTCTAACATGTGTCTGAGTTGATAATAATCTGGATTAATGTTTTCTTTATGTCATCTGACATATTATCAATGTATTTATAAGTACTATTTGAGAGTACCACTTTTTCCATCTCTTTTGCTTTATGGACCTCAACGTCTAGATTGGCTGGTAAAATGAGGGCTTCTATCCTTGTGTGAGGCAACTTGGCTTTAGCTTTAAATGGTATGACCTTGTAACTAGTTTATTTAGCTTAATCTAAATACACTGGAAAAGCTCATTGTTGGAACCAATCTCAAAAAGAGTTTTGTTTTTTTGTATTGTTTTGCAAAACTTAAGAATGCTCCAGTCTTTTCCTGCACAGGATGAGTTTTTGTGGTGAGGTCCCAGCACTGTTTGCTTTGTACCTTGTCTTCACAATAATTTTTCCTGTTAGTAATGCATTTAGGCTGAGGGGAAAAAAGTTACTAAGCACACAACTTCAAGTTCAGGATGATTCTCATTTTATTACCTAACTAGTGACTTCAACTTATTTTTTATGATGGCTTTCCAGCTTTAATGAAGAGTTATCCATTAAGGTGGAAAAGTACAGTATCTATAAAATTTAAATATTTTTCAAATATAAAGACCTATTGGGGCCTATAGACTTTTACAACTACAAAAATCTATTTACAGGAATAGGGAATCTTCTGTATTCATTAAAATGTTTTTGAAACAGAGGCGCCTGGATGGCTCAGTTGGTTAAGCATCTGCCTTTGAATCAGGTCATGGTCTCAGGGACCATGGATCAAGCCCTACATTCAGCTTCCTGCTCAGTGGGAAGTCTGCTTCTGCCTCTCCCCCAGGCAGCCATTCTGCCTTCTTGCGCGCTCTCTCTCTCTCTGTGTCACATAAATAAATAAAATCCTTAAAAAAATAAAATGTTTTTAAAACAAATTTCATAAATGTTCAAATAATTCATCATTGATTTTTTAATTCCAAAAACTAAAACTTTGACAGTCACTAAATATATATATATCAACTAAAGTGTGATTAAAAAAATATTTTCACAAATGTATTTTCTAAAGCTAGGAAATCTTTTAATGAATAAACCTAATTAAATCACATTCAATCATTACTTCATTTTTAAAAATAAATATTTTTTAATTTCCAAAAACAAATAATAGTTACAAAATTCTTTCAAGAATGTAACTTTGGCTAATTGTTACCACCAAAAGCAAAAACTAAGTAAATAATAAATCAAGAATAACAAAATCAATGTTTTATTTAGCAACACTCAGTAGCAGAAAATGGTAATAAAAGTAATAAAAATAATCATATATAAATTCTAAGTCAGCAAAATCACAAAATAACAATGGTGACAATGATAAACTAAGCTGAAATTAAAATACAAATATTTTACATGTATTAAAAGACAAAATTTTAAAAGATGAAGGCAATCCAAATATCCATCAACAGATGAATGGATAAATAAAACGTCATAAACACACACACACACACTGGAATATTATTCAACCCTAAAAAGGAAAAAAATCTGAAATGTGGATGAGCCTTGAAGACATTAGACTAAATGAAATAAGCCAGTTATTTTTTTTTTTTTTAAGATTTTATTTATTTATTTCACAGCGGGAGAGAGATCACAAGGAGGCAGAGAGGCAGGCAGAGAGAGAGGGGGAAGCAGGCTCCCTGCCAAGCAGAGAGCCCGATGCGGGCCTCGATCCCAGGACCCTGAGATCATGACCTGGGCCGAAAGCAGAGGCTTTAACCCACTGAGCCACCCAGGCGCCTGAAATAAGCCAGTTATAAGAAGACAAATTCTATATGATTCTACTTAAATAAGGTACCTAAAGAAATTAAAATCATAGAAACACAAAGGAAAATGGTGGTTGCCTGGAGTTGAAATGAAGGGGGAATGGGGAGTTGTTCCATGGGTACACAGAGTTTTAGTTTACTAAGATGAAAAAGTTCTGGAGAAGGATGGTGGTGATGGCTATATAACAATGTAAATGTATTTACTACTACTAAAACTTTTACTGAATTGGACCACTTAAAAAGGAGTTAAGATGGTAAATTTTATGTCATGCATTGTAATGCTACAGTAATTTTTAAAAATTAATTTAAATGGTTAAATGGTACATTTTGTCATATATTTATTTATTTACCACAATTATAAAAATTAAAAAATATAACTGATGAGAAGTATATCATACATATGTCATCAGACACACTGGGATGATTCAAGGTCCAGCGTCAAGCGTAGGTGCTGTATGATATGGGTAATACAGAGAACTTTCTGGCCGCAGATGCCACACCAAAATAACTGCTGGATTTAGGTAGTTTACATATAGAGTCATTTAAATAGTGCTCAAATATCATTTCAACTACTATAAATTTCTGAATGGGTATACAAGACATTGTCAATGAATTATGACCATTAGTATCTTGAACTCACTTACAGCCTGTTCAAGTATTCACCTTCCAGCTTTCTCCCTGATTAGCCTCTTTTCTCCCTCCCAAGCTCAGCATATTATTCTTGGACAATCCTCCAGGTAAATCTCATCCTTAGAACAGTCAAGATTTGGGAACCCTTACTTCCTGAATGCTATCCCAGGTTACCTCCCCTCCAGCACATGGCCATGAACACATAACTAGTGGGGCTACAGAAAAGCTAATTCATCATAAGCTGGCTTACTAGAAGAAGTATCAGGAACAAGGTGAATTATGTGACCTTGTAACGCTAAACTTCTATGACTTAGGAACATTTTTATGATTCAAGGTTATATGACACATAAATTTCAGCTTTATATTCTGATTGTTTGTCCAGGTATCATTAATGACTAACATACATATCAGAGAGACATCCCTTACCATGATTTTCAGTAGCATTAAAATATGCTGGATAAAACTGAGACGTAAAAGAAGCTTGTCACTGATGTTCTCCCATTTCTACCAACACTCTGTTGTCAAGGCCCACAGATTATCCCATGGTGGTTCAAAGTTCCTAACCCTTCAAAAGTGATACACAGAACATAGCTCTTCACTTTCCTCCACCTAAAACCCTGCCCTAATTTTTAAAAATCTCACTTTGGCAATAGCCTACCTCCATTTGGACTCAAATCCAGGTGAGGCTTTCTGATTTTCTTATGAGAATGTCACCACCAATTCCCACCCAGTGGTCATTGGAGCATATGAACCTGCCCCTAATGGGAAACACAGACCATCTTCACTTCAGGTTCTGCTATCCAACCCTTAGCTCATTAACCACTCAATGTCATCAAGTGGTTTTGTTAGGGTCCTGAAATTATAAGCGATAGCCTTTTCTTTTTACTAAATTTGAATACCAAATGTTATGTAATGGGGCAAAGGAACATAAATCAACATTTGAAAAATCTCATCCTAGACCAAATGCTTTTCAAACCATCTGTGGTAAAAGATCAGGAATTTTATTTCCAATCTGTCATAGACATGCTTTTGTGAAAAACACTAAAATGAATTATTAGAAAAAAATGAAATTAAAAAATTTAAAATATATACGTCTCAATTTAAGGGAAAAAAGGAAGAAGAAGAAGAAGGAGGAGGAGGAGGAGGAGGG